>JACEFZ010026184.1:635000-828308 GCA_014155875.1 Cepaea nemoralis | reverse complement strand
GGATGTGATGATGTCTCCAGCTTCCCCATCATATTTTGCTTAAATTGGTGAAACATCTCTTTAAAGCCCTTATGTAATTTTATAAAATTTTATATTCGTGTGTGTGTGTGTGTGTGTGTGTGTGTGTGTGTGTGTGTGTGTGTGTGTGTGTGTGGGTGTAGATACGTTACATTAGTGTAGTGGGGGAGTTATCATGTACAAATTAGCGTACCCAGCCAAATCTAAACATTTGGCTGCGACGTTTTCTCAGTTGGTTGGAGAATGTACCGGCAACCAACTCCCTGGTCCGACTGGCTTCCGGTCAAGGAAAACAAGCAGAGAAACAAACTTGTAAGTTCTAACCGTCGACTGGACTGGAGACATCGCTTGTGCATTAGGCTATCAGATAGCTCTAGTAGAGTGATAGCAATTATCCTAAGGCTGGTGTTTAATTAAAGCCAAGCTGTTATCAATATAATGGTGACAGGATTCCTAAAGCGACAGTCACTCGACGTATAAGAAAAGTCGCTGTGTCACAGTGTGAGTCAGTGTGTGTGAAGGGTAGGTAGAGAAGAGACGTGCAGTTAATAACTGAGTTATTAATTTGAATTATTTTTTGTCGTGTGCGACCGATCTGTTTTTTCTTCTTGAATTAAAGTGGGGGGGGGGGGGGGGGGAAGGGGTGCTGCCGATAATAAGGTTATGGGAGAGTTTATTCGCAGGGTCCTGCACCGGGAATAATCACGTGACCAGCACATAGGGCCCTGCGAATAGACGCTTTGTTTATTCGATATTTGACTGACTGCTTTCGACTGACTGGCCTCATGAATTAACAAATAAACAAGGAAATGCTACGCATATAAAGTGCAGGAAAACCTGGTATATGTGAAGCGGGGAGAGAAGAGAGAAATAGACAGAGATATGAGAAAGATGTGTTTAAAGACATAAAAAAGTGATAAAGACAAGAAAGAGAGAGAGGGGGAGGGAGATAGAAAAGAAGAGAGAGAGAGATGTCTGTGTGCCTCTCTATATGTCCGCCTGTTTGTATGCCTGCCTGCCTGCCTACTGAACCACTTTCGTGTCTAACTACCCACCTACCTAACCAACTATGAATATTACAAAGAATTATCCCGAAGCAACGGAGTACGTGCTTTGTGCTCGATACTTTTGACAACAGCCAGCGGGGAGAGAATGAAACGGAGGAGAAGAGGTAGGGGAGAGGGGGGAAGGAAAAGGAAGAAGAGGGCTGGAGCCAGAAGGGGTAGAAGGAAATGGATCGTTTGGGTCTCAAAAATGTGTGGGTTGAGTATTGGAATTGCCGTAGTGCAAAGCAACGAGGACCAATACTGGAGAAACTGGTACTAACTAAATTACACTCACTTTAAACAACACAATTCTAAATACCCAAAGAGATGAAGGATTGACTTTCACCCAATTAATTGCTGAACAAAAAAAAAAAAAATGTCCGGCAAGGAAACGAACCTCGATCTCCCGCCCATCAGGCGGGGACACTATCAACTATGCCACTGACGACACGTTTTCCAATCAACGAAAATGTATAATATAGCCGCAAACTTACGTTAAATAACGTGACCAGCCGACACAGGGCCCTACGAATAGACACTTCCTAAGGTTATTTTAACGACTAAACTCGATCGTGCCTACTATGACACGTAGTAAAGTAATGGTAGTTTACTAAAGGGAGAGTATTCACAGGGCCCTGCGAATAGACGCTTTGTTTATTCACAGGGCCCTACGAAGGGCCCTACAGCTACCCATCTACCTGCGTACCTACTCATCCACCTACCTGCCTAGCTACCCACATACCTGCTTACTTAACTACCTACCTGTCTACCTACCAACATATCTGCCTATCTAACCATCTATTTGTCTAACAACCCATCTACCTGCCTACTTAACCACTTTCGTGTCTTTTTCGGGATTTGTTTCTCGTGGACCTGTAGTAGTACATTTCCCCTGGTCTCTGGGTAGTGAGTTCGGACGCCCGTGTGTATTAATTTTGAGTTAAAAATCTACTACAGGATCCTCGCCGATGCTACGGAGTGCGTGCACTGAGCTGAGTTTCTCCAGACTCAGGTTTGAGTTAGGAGGAGAACGGAGCACTTGTGGGTTGCACCTGTGTGCCGTGATGTTGATCCATCGACTAAACAAAACTAAAACTTTCGTGTCTAACTACCCACCTACCTAACCAACTATGACTAATACAAAAAAGGGAGAGTTTATTCGTAGAGCTCTACGAATAAACAAAGCGTTTATTCGTAGAGCCCTACGAATAAACAAAGCGCTTATTCGCAGGGCCCTACGAATAGACACTTTGTTTATACACAGGGCCCTATGAATCGATACTTTATACTTAGTTGAAGTATGGCTGTTTAAATATCAGGCGAGTTTAAGAATTGTTAACTTGCGTTTCTGTACACTTACTGTTTACAGGCATCCATCTTTGTTTACGTTACTGACCTACTATTTCCTACTATTTATGTCCTGATAATTCTGGTCCAAGCTGACAGTAATATGCGTCACCTCAGAGAGACATGATTAGGGTCGTTAGGCAATACAAACACCAGGCTTTCGACTGACTGGCCTCATGAATTAACAAATAAACAAGGAAATGCTACGGATATAAAGTGCAGGATAACCTGGTATATGTGAAGCGGGTTGAAAAGAGAGAGATAGATAATGAAGATAGTGTGCGAGACAGATATGTGAGATATGAGAAAGATGTGTTGAAAGACATAAAAAAGTGATAAAGACAAGAAAGAGAGAGGGGGAGGAGGGAGATAGAGAAGAAGAGAGAGAGATGTCTGTATGCCTCTCTATATGTCCGCCTGTCTGTATGCCTCTCTATTTGTCCACCTGTCTGGATGTCTCTCTACATGCCCGGATGTCTCTCTGTCTCTGTCTGTCCGTCCGTCTGACAGCCTGCGTGATTTCTTGTTCTCTATCAGCCTACTTGTATCTGTCCATTTGTATATATGTCTATCTGAATCTCTATCTAACAAACTGTCTGTCTGTCTTTCCACATGCATATGTACGTCTGGTTGACTCTCTGTGTGTATGTATGCGTGTGTCTGACTCTCTATCTGTCTGCCAGTTTATATCAGTTGTTTATTTGTCTGTATCTCTGACTGCCCCCCCCCCCTCTCTCTCTCTCTCTCTCTCTCTCTCTCTCTCTCTCGGCCGGTCAACCTGCCTGTTCAGAGTATTGCAGGGAGAGGTTGAAAGAGATGTATGAATTGGCATGGTGGAACACAGATGATCGACGAGCGAGTGTCTGGTTGGATCTAGCTACCCATCTACCTGCGATCCTACTATCCACCTACCTGCCTAGCTACCCACATACCTGCTTACTTAACTACCTACCTGTCTACCTACCCATCCTTCTACCTGCCTACTTAACCACTTTCGTGTCTACGAATATGAATATGAAAACTATGAATATTACAAAGAATTATCACCGAATCAACGGAGTACGTGCTTTGTGCTCGATACTTTTGACAACAGCCAGCGGGGAGAGAATTAAGCGGAGGAGAAGAGGTAGGGGAGAGGGGGGAAGTAAAAGGAAGAAGAGGGCTGGAGCCAGAAGGGGTAGAAGGAAAACGGATCGTTTGGGACTCAAAAATGTGTGGGTTGGGTATTGGAATTGCCGTAGTGCAAAGCAACGAGGACCAATACTGGAGAAACTGGTACTAACTAAATTACACTCACTTTAAACAACACAATTCTAAATGAATTGCTGAAAAATTTAAAAAAAAACATTGTCGGGCAAGGAAACGAACGATTGACATTTGACTTTCATCCAATTAATTGCTGAACCATTATAAAAAAAATAAAAAAGGTCCGGAAAGGAAACGAACCTCGAGCTCCCGCCCATCAGGCGGGCGCACTATCAACTATGCCACTGACGACACGTTTTCCAGTCAACGAAAATGTATAATATAGCCGCAAACTTACGTTAAATCACGTGACTAGCCGTGCCCTACGAATAGACGCTTTGTTTATTCGTAGGGTTCTACGAATAAACGCTTTGTTTATTCGTAGAGCTCTACGAATCGTACAAAAAATTATCGGCGAAGCAACGGAGTACGTGCTTTGTGCTCGATACTTTTGACAATAGCTAGTGGGGAGAGAATGAAGCGGAGGAGAAGAGGTAGGGGAGAGGGGAAGGAAACGGAAGAAGAGGGCTGGAGCCAGAAGGGGTAGAAGGAAAACGGATCATTTGGGACTCAAAAATGTGTGGGTTGGGTATTGGAATTGCCGTAGTGCAAAGCAACGAGGTCCAATACGATTGACATTTGACTTTCAGCCAATTAATTGCTGAACAATTAAAAAAAAATGTCCGGCAAGGAAACGAACCTCGAGCTCCCGCCCATCTGGCAGGGACACTATCAACTATGCCACTGATGACACGTTTTCCAATCAACGAAAATGTATAATATAGCCGCAAACTTACGTTAAATCACGTGACCAGCCGTGCCCTGCGAATAGACGCTTTGTTTATTCACAAGGCCCTACGAATAGTCACTTTCTTACTAAACACGCGGGGACAAGGGATAACGAAACCGCGGTAGGAAATTACCTGATGAACGTGAGATTTAGAACGATGTAACCGATGCGTGATAGTCACAAAACTTTGTGAAGTCGTTTAGAACGCATTTTCGATTTGTCCTTATAGAAGTAAAGGCCATACTTGCTGCATTCTCCAATGCTTGTTCTGAATTTGGTTTAACAATTAACAAAAAGAAGTCACAGATTATGTCACAAGGTGCACATGGGTACCATCAATCTTTATTAGTTATTGACGATGCCGCTGGAGATAGTAGACCATTTTACATATTCAGGAGCAGAGGTAAATACTCAAATTATCCCTAGATCAGGAAATCAACATGAGAATTCATAAGGTAGCAACAACAATGAACAGGTTAGCAAAAAGAGTCTGGGAGAACAGGAAGCTTACTGCCAAAACAAAAGCCCTCTACCAAGCCTGTGACCTTAGTACTCTTCTTTATGGCAGTGAAGCCTGGACAACTTACTCACACCAAGAGAAACGTTTAAACAGCTTTCATATGCGGTGTCTGAAGAATACTTGGTATTTAGTGGCAAGACAAAATCACAAGGGAGACTTTATAAGCAAACGTTTGCTAGTAATGTACGGACATACGCAAACGGCTGGTCACGTGACTGTTTACTACCACCATCGATTGGCTTACGAAGACCATTACTATTATTCTCCTTTCTTGTCTGTCTTTTGTTTCCAAGTTCTTTTTATTCAAACCCCATCTTCATCTACATCTACATACATAATTTATTCCATCAAACTTTAGGGGTGTACCGGATTTCGGCTCCGGCAAATCCGGAATCCGGCCATTTTTACAAATCCGGCTTCGGCTCTGGCTCCGGCCGGATCTCACTTCATAAATCCGGCCAAATCCGGCTCCGGCCGGATTTCAAAAATTTGAATCCGGTACAGCCCTATTGAAAACACTCATGGCTTTCCTCTAGAAAGAAGGTATTGATGCTGGGATCAAAACTATGAAAGCAGCCCTGCTTGAAGCTGTTAGCAGCAGATTTGCGGACATTGAATCCAACAGTATTTACACCTGTGCCACACTACTGGATCCTCGATTCAAGCTGTGCTTCTTCTCCGAACGTGGTAGAAGTGATGCACGAGCCCATCTGCTGTTAGCAGCTAACTCCATTATTGATTCAGCAAACACAGTCAGTCCACAGGATCCATCAGCTACTAGTAGTAGTAGTAGTACTAGTGTTTTGACTACTGTGAGCACTGCCACATAGTACGAGTCCAGCCTAAGGAGCTGTTTTGACACAATTGTCGAGGAAAATCCCACCACAGATCGTTCTGCAAGTGCCGAAGGCAATAGCATTAACATTGAGGTGACACAGTACCTGTCAGAGCCACTTCAAACTCGACAGTCAGATCCAGTTTCATGGTGGCATGCCAGTAAGCAAAGATTTCCAAGTATGGCTAGACTGGCGCAGGCATTTCTTGCACCACCACCTACAAGTGTGCCATCGGAAAGGCTGTTCAGTACTGCAGGAGACATTATCACTGACCACCGTAGTAGCCTTTTACCACAAAATGCGGAGACGTTGATTTTCCTGAAATACAACTCGTCCCTTCTTGACTCTGAGAGTTCAACTTCACAGCCATAATGAAGACTGACTGACTGAAATAGTGAAATTACTGAATGAATGTATTTCAATAAATTCAATCTGTTCAATGTACTGTTGTTGTGAGTTGTAACTGAGCTGCCAATTTGCCAACTGAAAACAATGTGACAACTAAAACTGAAGCTGAAAACTAAAAATTAAAATGACTAAATTAGCATTATGTGCTTATGTATTATGTTTCATCTTGAACTTATGGAACTTAATATTACTTAATTACTTATTCTAATGTAAATGTAATTATTTTACATTTAAATGATTTAATATGAGTATTTGTCATCATTGTCATGTCTATAGTAATGAACTGCAGTAATGAACAGTCGAGTGACTCCACTCAACTAAGTCAAGTGATTATTTTATTTTTATTTTTTTATTTGTAAATCCGGCTCTGACCGGATCTCACTTCATAAATCCGGTTCCGCAGTACTTCATAAATCCGGCTCCGGCCGGATTTCAATAATTTGAATCCGGTACAGCCCTATTAAACTTTAACCATTTGAGCTCAAATGAGGGCGAAACTTGAGTATAGTGCTTCCATATTGACGTGGATAGGTCTTAGGTTCATATCAGAATGCGATCGGCGTTGCTCAATATTTAAATTTCAAATCCCGAAACAACCACATAATCAATTTTCTTGTACACTTTATCCCCCGTTTGGTATTGGCAGTCAATCAGTTCAGTCTAAGCCAGTCTTTGTGTCTAACTCATGCAACTGCCCATGTCCTGATATTATTCGTTTGTCTCTAACTTTCTTCTCCTTGTGTGGGTGGGCGGGGTGGGATTGTGTGGGTGGGTGGGGGATTTGTGTGTGGAAACGTGAGGGATATATGGGTTGGCGGGGAGATGTGTGTGTGGGTGGGGATGTGTGTTTGGCTAGGTGGTTGTGGGTGAGTGGGTGGTGGAGCATATGTTGGTGGATGATTGATGGTGGGTTATGGGATGGGTGGGGAGATGTGGGTGTGGGGATATGTGGTGGGTGGGAGATGTGTGCAGGTGGGGGTGGTTGGGGGTGTGGGTGAGGGATGTGTCTGGGTGTGGGTTGTTTGGGTGGATGGGTGGGGAGTGTGTGTGGGTGAGATATGTGTGGGGGATGTATGTAGGTTGGGGAGGGGTGCATGATGGGTGTGGGTGATGGATTTGGAGATGTGTGTGTGGGTGAGGGATATGTCTGGCTGGGTGGGGGTGTGTGGCTGGATGGAGGATGTATGTGTGTGTAGTGAGGGTGATTGTAGTTGGGGGATGTGTGTATGGATAGAAGATGTGTGGGGAGATGTGTGTGTGGGTGAGGGATGTGTCTTTGGGATGTGTGTGAGTGTGGTGTTGTGTTTGAGGGGAGCTGGGTGTGGATAAATGATGTGTGTGTGGGTGGGTGAAGGTGTGGTTGGGTTTGCGGGTTGGGAAGGATGTGTGTGAGGGTGGGAATGTTTGCTTAGATGGGTAGTTGGGGTGTGTGAGTGTGGGTGGGTAGATAGGAGATGTATGTGTTGATGAGTGGGTAAGGGATGTGTGGGTGTTAGTGGTTGAGGGATAATTACGTGTGTCTAGGGATGTGTGAGGGGATGAGTGTATGAGTTGGGGATGTATGTGTGGGTTGTGTGTGTGCGTGGATGGGAGGTGTGTTTGTGAATGGGGGATGTGTTGGTGGGTGGGGATGTGTGTGAGGGATGTGTGTACGGGTGGGGAGATTGTGGTTAAGGGATGTGTGGCTGGGGGATGGGTGGATGGAGGATGTGTTGTTGGGTAGAGGATGTGTGGGTGGGTGATTGTATATGAGTAAGGGTGTGTGGTTAAGGGATGTTTGGTTGGGGGATGGGTGGGTAGAGGATGTGTGGGTGGGTAGAGGATATGTGGGTGGGTGATTGTGTGCAGGTTAGGAGATGGTGGGGGATGTTTGTAGGTGTGGGCTCGGGATCTGTGAGTGGGCTGGGGGAGATGGGAGATTATGTGGTTGGGTGCGGAATTTGTGTGTGGGTAGGTGTGGTATATGTGAGTTGACGGGGAGATGTGTGTGTGGTTGAGGAATGTGTGTTTGGCTTAGTGGGTGGAGGTGTGTGGGTGGAGGAGGATATGTGGGTGAGTAATTGTTGGTGGGTAATGGGACGGGTAGAGGATATGTGAGTGGGTGGGGAGATGTGTGTAGGTGGGGGATGTGTGGGTTATTGAATGTATGTGTGCTTTGGGTGTGGGTGGATGGGATGTTTGGTGGGTGAGAGGTGTGTGTGGGTGGGGAGATGTGTAGGTGTAGGGATGTGGTGGATGGGTGGGGGAATGTATGTGTGTGTGGGTTATGTGTGTGGATGGGTGGGGGAGTTGGAGTGAATGGGGGATGTGTGGGTGGGTGGTGGATGTGTCTCATAACATAGTAATATGCATTGTTTATGTTTACAAAATTCATGTGACAATGTTTTTTCCTATGCACTGTTCATGAAAGAAAGATGAGTGAATGGAAGGGCCGAATGTAAGACGGGCCTGCGTGCCCAATTTGTTACCCTTTGAAAATAAAGTCTGTTCGTTCGTTCGTTCATTTGCTCTGGCAATTTTGGACACAGGCTTTTCACATGAGACAATTCTCAGGTGTTCTCAGAGTATGTCATATGCAGTACAACATCTGTTATTCCTTCGCAATGGAAGTAGGTCACGTGATTATTCCTATGCGTGTTTCCATATTACAATATTTTGTTGTTCTATTAACGTGTCCTCAGTAGCATAGTGGTTAGTGTCTCCGCCTGGTACACAGGATCTCGAGGTTCGATTCCCCGCCGGGGAGGCAGCATTTTTTTTTTCATTTTCATGAATTAGGTGACACCAATGCTAGTCTGATTTCGCTTTAGGTATGTTTTGTACGGATTTTGTGTATTAGGTGTTGTTTATCTTGTTGCACAAGAACCTCCACACTTGTCTTTCTGTTCTTATCTGTCCTCTATTTTTGTTGTCTTGCGAAAGGCGCTTAGCCATCCGAACACAAGCTCTCTCTCTCTCTCTCTCTCTCTCTCTCTCTCTCTCTCTCTCTCTCTCTCTCTCTCTCTCTCTCTCTCTCTCTCTCTCTCTCTCTCTCTCTCTCTCTCTCTCTCTCTCTTGTCTTTACCACTCTTTAATGTCTTTCAATACATCTTTCTCATATCTCTGTCTCTCACACTAACTTCGTTATCTATCTCTCTCCTCTTTTCCACCTGCTTCATATATACCAGGTTTTCCTGCACTTTATATGCGTAGCATTTCCTTATCCTTGTTTATTTATTAATTCATGAGGCCAGTCCGTGGAAAGCCTGGTGTTTGAATTGCTTAATCATTGTCTCTCTGAGGCGAAGCATATTACTGGAGGCCATAGAAAGTCAAATTAAGAGAATCATCACTGCTGCGATATTATCAGGATATAAATAGTAGGACGGTAACGTAAACAAACATGGATGCCTGGTAACAGTAAGTGTACAGAAATGAAAGTTAACAATTCTTGAACTCGCCTGGGGACAGAATTATTTGTAGGGCTCGTTATTTGTATTGTGGATACCTGTTCTGAAAAAAATATTCTTGATATTTAAATAGGACTAACGTAATGTAAAAATAAAACGGAATTCCCCAAAAAAATGGACAGAAGTAAGAAGAAGAGTGATTCATTAAAAAATACGGAGAGTTCTGCAGAATTAAACTCGCAACAGTGAACATTCCTATTTAAATTAACCGCCTTCTTAGACTTCTTAATGGCCCAAACTAAAATTAAAATTGACTAGTGAGCAGACTCTGTGACATGTTTGTTACTTCCCGCAATTCGATTGCAAATATAATTTTTCTCTATTCGCAATGGAATTGCGAATAGAGCCTCCCATCATTGTATGTCATCCTCCATGTTTCTGATCCATACAGCAGTACTGTTTTCATGTTTTACTGGAACAATCTGTTGTTGAATTGTGTTGACTTCCACAAGTGTCCAGTTGCTATAGAAGTTCCTCTTGCCCTGTGCATTCTTATGATAATATCTGCATATGTTGACCCATCTGTGTCTACACTGCTACCTAAATCTGTGTATAATTCTGCATCTGGAAGTGAACTTTCACCAATGGAGATGCAAGTTATTGTTTGCTTGATTTATTCTCATTATATTTGTCTTTCTCTGTAAATTTTTAGGCTTAATTGTTGTGACCTTCTATCCAATGCCTTTAGCTAAATCTTGCATCTCATTTCAAGTGTGTGAGGCAAGAAGGCAATGTCATCAACCAAGTCCAGACCATCGAGCTTCAATGCACAAGCAGACAATATTGGGACCTAATGTACCTCATTGTCAAATGAAGGCACGCTCACAAATTTTGCATTAGAAACTAACAAGTAAAATTCCTGCTCCTAAAGAAAAGTTTAGAGGGAACATTGATGACGAGATTTTCTTGTTTTTCTCTCAAATTGATGGCTCTTGTTGGATGTATGGAAGGAGGGGAAAAGATACAATAAAGAATAACTGCCGCTATAAGTATTGCATCAACTTTAATATGTGTATGATGTGTAACAATCAATCAATCAAACCTGTGCCATGCCGGAAAGCGTGGGCGGTCATTACTCGCCATTTCATTTGATCACCAGAGTTGTTGATCAGCTAAGTGTTCCTGTCTTGACCATGCCATGTGGCCTAGCCTCCGGGTATTTACTTCTCGGTCTTCCTCTTGGTCTGTTCCCTTTGATCTTGCCAGTTGTCACTAAGTTCTCCAATCCATTTCTTCTCATAACATGTCCAAAATATTTTGACTGTCTACGTCTAATTTCTTTAATCAATTTACGATTTTCATTTGTCTCCTGTAGTACATGGTCATTGGTTTTTCTGTCTGTCCATAGTACTTTTAGCATTTTCTTCAGAAACCACATTTCTGCAGCCATCAAATGTTTTTCAGCTTGACTGCTCATTGTCCAAGTTTCACATCGATGATGTGTAACACAAGTAATGATTTTCCATAAAGTTGTCATGTATTGTTATGTTATCTTTGTCATGATATACCAGTAACATTACACTGTGATAGATTCCCAAACTCAAATTCTTAAACGGGACTTGAAGAATAACATACTAGAAATAATGTCTTGAAGTAATCGTAAGACATTTCGTATCATTAATCATATTGAAAACCAAAATATTGAATTGATTAATATAATTTATGTTTGCATACAAATGTAACTTACAAATCCTTTCAGACTGACTGTAGACATAAGATGGAGAATAAACTACCATCAAGTGTCAAGATAGAACAACCTGAAGTACTGTGTAGGTCAAGGTAAGATTCAGTGCAATATAACGTCACAGTTAGTGGAATATTCTTTACAGGATGTTGCAGTCAACCCCAGCATTTATTGGCTGTTTGTGATTGACTAGATAATTCTACATTTAGGATTGTGCCATTGCTTTCTGAATGACCAAAGCCTTATACTATTGAAATCAACACAACAGCAAAATGTAAATCTACTCAGACATTGGGAAAAATAAGGTCATACGTGTGACCAAGTACCCCCTGGGATCAGTGCATAACTCAGTAGTTGAGCAGAGCAGGGCACTCCCTTGTCCTGACAATCAGAAATTGCTGTCAAAGGCAGAGGTAAAAGACCCCAATGTGAATATGAAAGGCAAGGTTAACCCACCACAATATCTTCCCAAGACAAGTTTAAATTAGGAATTTGGAATGTCAGGACATGGTTGAGATAATAAAGTTACATAATGTAATACAAGAAATGAAAAAAATATGAAGATGAATATCCTAGGCATGAGTCAGATGAGGTGGAGGAGATCTGGTTATGTAATAAGAGACAAATATGCAATAATTAGTTCAGAAGGTAATACATACAGTAAAGGAGTAGGGCTTGTGTTTGATGAGGGAACAGCTAAATCAGTTAATGGTTATTTGATTAAATCAGATAGTTATCAATTAAAAGTCAAACTAAGAGATATTAATATTATACAAGTGTACACACCAAAAACAAGCAGCAGTGAGGTGAAATTACAAACATTTTATGACATAGTAGAAATGGCCAGGCATAAAAACATGTAAACGTGATTCAGGAGTCAGCATTTTTATTAAACACGTGTTAAGAAAAATTTGAATGAATCTCAGATAAAGCTGCATATTTTGTAATAAGCCATTACATGTTCTTAAGTGGAGGCCCAGTCAAAGATATCACTGTGAGAATCTAAGATAAGCTATTACATGTTCTTTATTGGAGGCCCAGTCAAAGATGTCACTGTGAGAACACTCTCTCTAGAGCTTTAAGGTAGCCAGCACTTGTTGCACCTTCCAATTTCACAATAATAAGAAATGTCTGTCACTTTTCCTTCTCTGATAACATGTATATATAGTAGAAGTTCCAGCCATGATTGCTGAAACTGTTGACTGGGGGAATTTAGAAATACTATCTTCAATGCAACATCATCAGTTAACAGCAATATCAAAGAAGATCTGGTATGAGGACAAGAGGATGCCCAAGAAGAAAATGGACTGACAACATCAAAGACTTTGTACAATCACATGGAATGACACTATCCAGTGCCACTAATCCAGTTCTGAAACGTTAACTATTCCGTCCCAGGACGCTTGACAGCAAGTATGCAAACAAGATGATGATCTTCAATGATAGGTTTTTCATTGTCATCTAGGTCAAACGTATCTAGGTCAAAAACGTATACAGTATTCATTTTTGAAACAAGTAATGGAGATGTCTAATAGGGGATACAATGTATTAAAGATTATTTGTTTCTAGAACTGAATTTGAACATTCGGGCATCAGGTAAACATTTCTAGGTACCATTACAACCAGGCACCTGGATATTTGAACCCCTGAATGGCGATGTCTCAAACAAAATCACAAGATATAAAAGTAATACTTGGTGCCAAGAGGTTACTATGTAGGTCAAGGGGGTGGGGTTATGATGTAGATAGGACTAAACACAACATCATCGCTCGCTCACATGGTAGTTTGGCAGATGATGAGATTAATGCAATTCCAGTGGCAGCTGACATATAGTTTATTTCTGAGGATACACACCTAAACAAACCTCCACAGCCAGCAGAGTCACTCTGACTTATGTTAGTAGAATTCTCATACACTGTCCACTGTGGACCGAGTGCTTAGTGGCCCTTTATACATTATGTGCAGTCCAGCTCATAGTATGCTTTGACACACTATATCCTTCTCTCTCTAAATGCTAGCATATACAGTAGTTGATATATGTATATATATATATAAGGGGCATTCATTTGAAATCTGTTAGTGCCACACTGCGCATAATTGCATACGTTGAACATGATCATGTGATAAGTACTGACCAGTGAATAAAAGAGCAGTTTGAATAACGAAGACACAAACAATAGATTGCACGATTTATTGCCTGGCATATTTCGCTGCATCTCGTCAGGTACATACTGCAGAAATCACACAACTTACGTGAAATTAACTAGATAAATCCTTCAAGTTGAAATATACACAATTTCGCACAGTAATGTCACTTATCTACCACGGTAATTTTAAGCTGACTAACATGTCTTTCTGTTTACACAATTCTGGCTTGCGTTGATAGATCATAATTGCTTCTGCAAATTTTAACAAGCGAGTATTTTGTGTTCTAAACAACACGCGAAATGCAGTGTCTCTGGACACAACATGGCCACTGGCGACAATGTGCCTGCCGATTGAAGACGCCGGGAGCTTCCGGTGTGTCGGCTCCTCGCGGCTAGCATCTCCTGTGTGTTGTATCTTGTTGACCCATTGAGGTATGTGTTCTGACACCCGTTTGTTAAGCTGTCTCTCCGTTCGACCAATGTAAACGGCCTGGCATCTACATGTGAATTGGTAAATACAATTGTTTGTGGCGTACAGAGGAACAGGCTCTTTGACTGTTGGTGTAGGAATGGGTACGGTTTTACATCTAATGACTGGAGTTGCCGCACAGAATGTTCGACCTACTGCTGTAGTAAGCCGGTCTTGTAGACGTTGCATTACGTCATCCCCTCGAAAGGTTAGCTGGATGAATACCTTGAGTTTAGGGACTGTAGTTACGTCTGCTTTGGGTTTGGGCTGTTGGCAATGGCGCTTTATAAATCCTGTGGAGTACCCATTCAGGTTTAAGACATTCTTCAGAGTTTCAAATTCCTCTGTCAGTGTGTCCTGGGTGCATATCTTTCTAGCACGGTCAAACAAGGTCCGTACTAAGCCCCGTTTGTACTGGACAGGTGTGAAGCTCTGAAAATTTAGGTATTGGCCAGTCCATGTTTCTTTGCGATACACCGATCTTTGAATTGTGCCGTCTGCTCTACGTCTCATTAGAATATCTAGGAACGGTAACGCTTCGTTGTGTTCGTGTTCCATAGATAGAGAGATGTTTTTATGCGTCTTGTTCATTGTGGCCTGAAACGATGTTGCTTGTAGCTCGTCTGTGGTGATAATTAGTATATCGTCCACATAACGCCGGTAAAAGGCCAAGTTGTTGATGTCTGAGGATCTCTTTTCTTCTAAGTGTGCCATGAAGATGTCCGCTAGAATAGGACCAAGAGGACTCCCCATGGCCACTCCGTCAATTTGGCGGTATGACTTAGTTAGAAAATTGAATTGGATGTTGGCGGTACATAGTAGTAGTAGCCTCTCCAGAATAGGTGTTGGTGTGCCTAATTTTAGTTGTTTGTCTTCAATGCGTTCCCTTATTATTTTCACTGTCTCCTCTAATGGAACGTTAGTGAATAGGGAGGCTATATCCATGGATGCCATGTGTTTGTTATTTATGTCCATAGTATCCAATAATTCCACCAGTTGGAATGTATCTCTGAGTATTTTTGGATCGAAGGACTGTCGTACTGGCTTTAACATTTCGGCTAACCATCTCGCCAGTCGGTGTTGTGCAGAGTTAACCATGGACAGGATAGGTCTTAGCGGGATGCCGGGCTTGTGAAGTTTGGGTAGACCGTACATCTGAGGAGTGTGCGAGCCACGTGGTGTGAGCGTTTTTGCAGTGGCCTCACTGATGAGTCCTGCATTCACAAGTGACTGGATCTCTTTCCTCATTATAGCATCCAGGTCCTCCGACTTGTTTACTTTTTGATCTATCCTGAATTTGGATTCATCTGACAATATTACATCCATTTTTTTTCTGGTAATCTGACATGTCCATCAGTACTGTACCGCTCCCTTTGTCAGGTTTCAGTATGACGAGGGTTTTGTTAGCCTTAACAAAACGTCTAACGTCGTCAGTACTAGACAACCCAGAGAAGTATGTGAGGAACTTATCGTCATACGTACTCAACAACATTGAAACGGAGGCCCTTGCATACGGATTAAAATTATGCATAAAGCCTAAACACATCAACCGTGTTGAGTCGCAAGCACAGTTTGAAATGTTGTTTGATCAAGTCTCCAAGTTATCACCTACTTCTGCTGAGTCGGTCGGGTGGCTGAAGGCCAAACTGGTAGATTTAGAACACCAGTATCGCACAACACCCTCTAAACAGACGTGTCCGCTGACCAACGAACACCTTACTGCCTTAAAAGCGTTAAAGGCTAACAAAACCCTCGTCATACTGAAACCTGACAAAGGGAGGGGTACAGTACTGATGGACATGTCAGATTACCAGAAAAAAAATGGATGTAATATTGTCAGATGAATCCAAATTCAGGATAGATCAAAAAGTAAACAAGTCGGAGGACCTGGATGCTATAATGAGGAAAGAGATCCAGTCACTTGTGAATGCGGGACTCATCAGTGAGGCCACTGCAAAAACGCTCACACCACGTGGCTCGCACACTCCTCAGATGTACGGTCTACCCAAACTTCACAAGCCCGGCATCCCGCTAAGACCTATCCTGTCCATGGTTAACTCTGCACAACACCGAATGGCGAGATGGTTAGCCGAAATGTTAAAGCCAGTACGACAGTCCTTCGATCCAAAAATACTCAGAGATACATTCCAACTGGTGGAATTATTGGATACTATGGACATAAATAACAAACACATGGCATCCATGGATATAGCCTCCCTATTCACTAACGTTCCATTAGAGGAGACAGTGAAAATAATAAGGGAACGCATTGAAGACAAACAACTAAAATTAGGCATACCAACACCTATTCTGGAGAGGCTACTACTACTATGTACCGCCAACATCCAATTCAATTTTCTAACTAAGTCATACCGCCAAATTGACGGAGTGGCCATGGGGAGTCCTCTTGGTCCTATTCTAGCGGACATCTTCATGGCACACTTAGAAGAAAAGAGATCCTCAGACATCAACAACTTGGCCTTTTACCGGCGTTATGTGGACGATATACTAATTATCACCACAGACGAGCTACAAGCAACATCGTTTCAGGCCACAATGAACAAGACGCATAACAACATCTCTCTATCTATGGAACACGAACACAACGAAGCGTTACCATTCCTATATATTCTAATGAGACGTAGAGCAGACGGCACAATTCAAAGATCGGTGTATCGCAAAGAAACATGGACTGGCCAATACCTAAATTTTCAGAGCTTCACACCTGTCCAGTACAAACGGGGCTTAGTACTGGACCTTGTTTGACCGTGCTAGAAAGATATGCACCCAGGACACACTGACAGAGGAATTTGAAACTCTGAAGAATGTCTTAAACCTGAATGGGTACTCCACAGGATTTATAAAGCGCCATTGCCAACAGCCCAAACCCAAAGCAGACGTAACTACAGTCCCTAAACTCAAGGTATTCATCCAGCTAACCTTTCGAGGGGATGACGTAATGCAACGTCTACAAGACCGGCTTACTACAGCAGTAGGTCGAACATTCTGTGCGGCAACTCCAGTCATTAGATGTAAAACCGTACCCATTCCTACACCAACAGTCAAAGAGCCTGTTCCTCTGTACGCCACAAACAATTGTATTTACCAATTCACATGTAGATGCCAGGCCGTTTACATTGGTCGAACGGAGAGACAGCTTAACAAACGGGTGTCAGAACACATACCTCAATGGGTCAACAAGATACAACACACAGGAGATGCTAGCCGCGAGGAGCCGACACACCGGAAGCTCCCGGCGTCTTCAATCGGCAGGCACATTGTCGCCAGTGGCCATGTTGTGTCCAGAGACACTGCATTTCGCGTGTTGTTTAGAACACAAAATACTCGCTTGTTAAAATTTGCAGAAGCAATTATGATCTATCAACGCAAGCCAGAATTGTGTAAACAGAAAGACATGTTAGTCAGCTTAAAATTACCGTGGTAGATAAGTGACATTACTGTGCGAAATTGTGTATATTTCAACTTGAAGGATTTATCTAGTTAATTTCACGTAAGTTGTGTGATTTCTGCAGTATGTACCTGACGAGATGCAGCGAAATATGCCAGGCAATAAATCGTGCAATCTATTGTTTGTGTCTTCGTTATTCAAAAGAGCAGTTGCTTATTGTCCCATGATGCATAGGTTCCGTTTCTGACCGTTGAGAAAATGGCCGGGTTGACCCAAAATCCGTCCAAAGAAGCTCAAAGAGCAGTGATTCAGTTTCTTTCATTTGAAGGATGTCGACCAGTGGACATTCATCGAAGAATGCAGGCAGCATACGGTAACAAATATGTGTCGAAGACAACAGTGACAGACTGGGCACGAATGTTTCGGAAAGGACGTCAGTTCACGACAGATCTTCGGCGACCGGGTCAAGCATATATTGTTGCAGAAAAAACCATCGCCAAAGTTGATGCAGCAGTACAGATGAACCGTTGTCAAAGCATACGTTCACTGGCGAAAGAATTTAATGTGTCAATTGGGACAATTCAAAAGGTCATTTGCAATATCGGAAGGTGTGTTCACAGTGGGCATCACGGATGTTGACTGACCACCAAAAAGAGGAACGCATGGGATGGTGTTTGAACCACTTGCTGCGTTACAGAGTGGAGGGTGATGCATTTCTCTTCCGCATGGTGGCAGGCGATGAATCATGGTGTCACCACTTTGAGCTGAGGAGCAAACGAGAGAGCATGCAATGGAAGCATGCAGATCACCAAAAGCCAAAAACATTCAAGTTACAAGTTTCCGCTGGTAAGGTTATGCTGAGCACATTTTTTTTTTACTATGAAGGGCTGTTGTTTGCCGACTTTAGAGAACCTGGTGTCGACATCACCTCTACCCACTACTTGCAAACACGACAAGCTGCAAAAAGCCATAAAGAATAAACGACCCGGCATGCTTTCTTGCGGTGTGATTTTGTTGCACGATAATGCTCGTCCGCATGTCACAAAGATTGTGCAGGCAGCATTAACAAGGAAGAAGTGGAAAATTATGCAAGATCCAGCCTATAGTCCTGATTTGTCACCATGTGATTTTAATTTGTTCGGACCTCTAAAAAATAGCTCTCAAGGGGCAACGATCTTACACAGATGCAGACGTAATGAACGCAGTAAACACTTGGTTCAGTGAACAACCACAATCCTTTTTTGCGGACGGCATTTGCCACTTACCTAAGCAATGGGATGCTTGCCTGAATGCCTACGGCGATTTCTTCTGACCAACCCATGTGCATAATTCATTCAAAATGAATGCTTTGTTTAATTCTACCACACCTGTTAATGTTTCTTTCATGCTTTTGTAATAAAGCCATTGGAACGCTAATACTTGAAGGTAGAACTCACTTGTAAGGTACCACTCTCACATCAAAGTCATTAATGTCCTCTCGCATAAAACACCAGACTTTCCATCTCTCAGTATATCCTCATTTACACACACATGTCCTCAAATGATTACAATGTTTGTGAAAATACACTTGAAGTATAAATACTTCTTCTTCTGTGTTCATCCTGAGTTTTTTTTCCGGACGTGATCGTGTTGTGCCTGTTTACAGCAAAGCTGTGTTTTTGCGTCGTTAGGCCGACACATCTGACTTCTGCCGGCATTTGTTGACTGGGTTAACCTTCCCGGGGGTTTCTTAGGACGTTTGACTCTCACTGTTGTGGTGTTATCTCCCATCCCAGCTGGCCCATATAGAACAGCCAAAGACATCCTGGTCAGCCCTCAAGGGAAGGCAGGGGCAGACCTTGGGCATTCCCCGCCATCCAAGGTGCTTTCATAATTGCAGAGCCAACACACAGCGCTCTGGTACTGGGTTCACCCAAGGAATTGTCATGTCCTGCACATGGCTGCTTAGCCTCACTTCCGTATATTGGGCCTTCCATTCACCATAGGCTGTTCTTCCGGAAACCAGAAGAATGCAGTGTGCAGATGACATCCACACAGTGAGCTTTCGATTCGGACTTTCCACGTAATGGATTTGCTATATTCCATTTCGTGGCACTAGGACACATTTTCCACCTTTTGTGAAGCCCACACAGTGAGCTTTTGATTCAGACTTTCCACATAATGGATTTGCTATCTAAGCAATAATCCATTTCATGCCTCTGGGAGGCTTTTGTAACCGACATACCTATGGTATGAAGTGTGGCAGTCTAAATACTTCATGCAGCTTTAAATGTCAACCTGAATGTAGTTAAAGTAAGCTGCAGTCAATTTGAGCTTGTTTATATCTCCATAGAGCTTGTCCTCAAATGAAGCAGGTGTGGGCCAAAATATCTTTCTCTGTTCTGCATATATTTGGCACTCCTGCAGCAACTGTTTAACTGCCATTTTACCAGTTCTACAATTACATTCATTGGTATCTCCTATCTTTAGTTTATTGAACAAGTTGTATTTCAGCCTATATCCTGCAGGAGTCTGAAGATTGCTACTTGTTCTCTTCGGTCGAGTTTGTAATATGCATCATCCTTCTGGTGGCCTGGATGCTCTGATTCCCATTTGGCTCTATAGGTGCTTTTTATAAACCTCTTTGCCTCATTATAGGTTATGTCTATGTCAGGCTGTGGTAGTCGTCCACCCTCTTTTGCTAGTCTGTCAGCCTCTTCATTTCCAGGTATACTGCAATGTGATAGGATCCACTGTATTACAACTTTTTTGGATTTCTGGCATAGATCATGGACTGCTGCTCTTAGGTCAGCTAGTTCTGTGCTGATTTTGCTCTTCAGTATTGAGACAGCTGACTTTGCAGCTATTTGCTTCTCTTTATTTTCCTCCATCAAGAGCATTTCTGCTGCAGTTTTCAAAATCGCTTTGAAGTTACTTGAAAATTTTCCAGTTCCCACTGACTTTTTTTCACTCCATTTTTTTAAATTTAGAAGAATTCCTCCTCCTCCATTTTCTATTGAATTTTTGGCTGATCCATCTGTATATCCATGGGTACAATTGCTGCTTGGGTAATGTTCTTTTATGTAGTTTAGGGTTATTTTTCTTTTTTTGGTTTCATTCTGAGTGTTATTTTTCTCAATGCCAGGTATGTTTTCTATCATCCCAGGCTGTTGTTGCTGTCTCCAAGCTGGGAACTTGTGTGCATTGTGAATGGGTTTGACTGTTGATATGTTAAGTATGGGATCTGCCCTAATCTTTCGTTTTGCAGTTTCTACGCTTCAGTCTTCCCTTTCCAAAACCATTAAACGTGTTATACATAGGGTGGTCTGTCAATCTTCTTAATTTTTCTGCTTGTTGCTGGGCTCTTCTATCCTGCATTGGTTGTAAACAAGGGATCTTTTCTAGTTCATTAATAGGCGTTGACTACAGACTTCCAGTTATGAGTCACATTTCTTGATTTTGGACTCTACTTATTTTGTTAAAGTTTGACTTAGCTGCTGTTGCCCAAGCTGCAATGCCATATTCCAGTACTGGCCTCACCCGTCCAGTATATAACTTCTTGAGAACTTTCTCTCATCTGCTCCCCACGTTGTACCAGCAAGCTTTTTCATGATTGCCATTCTTGCCTTGCTCTTGTTCGATTTTTCTCAACCTGTGTCTTCCATGTCAGGCGACGATCAAAGGTGACTCCTAGATAGTTTGGATTTTATTCATGGCACAATATTTTTCCATTCAATACCAGCCTAGGTTGCTGAGTTTTATTTGAGAGGGAGAACACCATGCTTGTTGTTTTCTCCTCACTTATCTTCACTAGCCATGATTTTGACCAGTCCTCTAGCGCTAATAAGGCTTGCTGTATTCTGCTGTTAGCTGTACTAATATATTCTTCAGATGTCCATATGGCTAGGTCATCTGCAAAGGAGGATGTGTGTACTCTGGCTGGAAAATTTTCCGTGATGTCATTTATATATGCTAGGAATAATGTTGGTGAAAGAACTCCTCCTTGGGGGACACCTTGCTCCAACAGCATCATTTTGCTGGTTTGTCCTTGTACTTTTGTCCTGGCAGTTCTGTTCTCAAGGTAGTGACTGATCCATTTATACATTTTCCCACAAACATGCATTTTTGCAGTTTTACTTTCAGTCCTTCCTTCCATACTTTATCAAATGCCTTTTCTAAATCTATCCAGACCGCTAGTGTGTGTTTTTTCTCTTGGAAGGCATCCTCTATTTCCTGAGCTATATAGGTTATTTGATCTTCAGTGGATCTGTACTTTCTGAATCCTGCTTGGTGTGGTGTTAAGAGTTTGTTTTTTCTTCCAGATGCCATGTTAGCCTGCCATTGATAATGCGTTCCATTAATTCTCCTACACAGTTTAGTAGACTGATAGGTCGATAGCCATTTGGTTCTTCCAGGTCTTTTCCTTTCTTTGGTACTGGTATTAGTATAGCTTCCTTCCATGCCTGTGGGACTATTCCTTTCTTCCAGCTGTAATGTAGGACTGCTAGTAGTTTCTTTTTGCCTTAGTGCTTAGTCCTATTAGCATTTCATTTGTGATTCCATCCTTTCCTGGTGATTTCTTCTTTTTTAGGGTATTCATTGCCTGTTCCATTTCTTCCATTGTTAGATTTGCCGTCATATATTCTGCTGCTGTCTCTGCATTACTATGATGTATCTGTTTGTCTTTGATTGCTTTCTTCTGTTCGGTTGTCATATCAATGTGGTTTGCACTGGCATAGTGTTCCATTAGTGCATTTGCAGCTTTTTTTCCTGTAAGCAAGGCATTTCCTTGTTTAATTGTTATTTGTTTGTTTCTGTGTCCTTCATTGTTCATGGCTTTCACTAGTTTCCATAGTTTGTTTCCATCCCTGTCAAAATTAAGGTTTTCTGTTTTTTCCCTCCAACAATCTCTTGTTGTTTGATTTACTGTTCTTTTATATTTTGCTGAGATGGCTTTGAGAGAGATGTTCGCTTCAATTATTTGTTCTCCCTCTGCTGTCTTCCTGGCATCTTCAACTTTGTCCTCCAAAATTTGTAGTTCTTCATTCCAGTATGGTTTGTAATTTTTCCTTCGCTCCTCTTGGAATAGACTCAGTGGCCACCTGTATTATTGCTCTATTTAGAATTTCCACCATTAGTTTCATGTTGCCATATTGTGTATTTATGTTTTCACAATATTTGTCTGTTAGTAAGGCAAATCTGTTCCAATCTGCTCGTTTGTAATTCCAGCGGGGCAAAGGCTTTTGCTCCTGTGGAACATACTCCATATTCATTACAAGCTTGATTGGTCTGTGGTCACTACCTGCTAATTGGTCAAGCACATGGCGATCGATTTTGTGGAGGATGTCTCCTGTGCAGAAAGCTAAGTCTGGAGTAGAAGTGGTAAACCATCTTCTGGAGTAGAAGCTCGGTGTGTCATCCGCTTTGTTGAGTAGATGGAGATTTGAGTCTATTTCTCAGTCCTCCACTCCCATCTCTCTTTTGTCAGTATCTGGGTATCTCCATCTTTCTGAACGGCTATTAAAGTCTCTGACAATAATGCAGTTTGTGTCAGTTATTTTTAATGTTTGAGAGTGTAAGGTCCTTATCTGCTAGGCTATACAGATTGTAAATTCTTATTTTCACGTCCTTTATCATTATATCAACACCTATAATTTTCGTTTGGTTGTCAGAGATCACAGATACTTCGCTGCAAGGTATTGTATTTCGTGTAAGTATTAGAACTCCTTTGTGTCCTTTGCGGTCAAAACGTGTGGCCTGATATCCTCTGACCGAGAATTTGCGATTGG
This sequence comes from Cepaea nemoralis, assembly GCA_014155875.1. NCBI lineage: Eukaryota > Metazoa > Mollusca > Gastropoda > Stylommatophora > Helicidae > Cepaea > Cepaea nemoralis. Next base: position 805,172 of record JACEFZ010026184.1, on the reverse strand, counting down.
CGTTGAGGTGTGTCTCTTGAATGCATGCCACATCTATTCTATCTTTATGAAGACGCTGTGTTAGGGAGACTTTCTTGTTATAAACTCCTTCGGCATTCCACTGTAGTGTGTTGAGTGTCTGGGGTGTTTGGTCAATAGCTCTTAACCTACTCCTCTGTGCTTGACTCCACAGCACAGGGGAAGGTGACTACCAGTAGTATGGGGTGGAACCCCTCGAGGCAGGGGGCCCGGCACTATCACCGCCTGATGGGACTTCGCGGGATTAGCACCATAACGATTAATTTTAATTTGTGACATCATGAATTAAGTTACGTTGCACTGCTTTGTCAAGCGTGTGGCTCAGTACATCCGATTTCGACAAGCATTTTTTCGGGGTGCTTTCCCTAGCCTTTGACTGTCCCCAGTCTACCTACAAGGCAGCAGGTTTGTGTGTCTCTTAGTCTGGTCCCTCTCCCTTGACCTGTCCGACATGGGTGACCCTACCAGTAGCTGTGCTACCGTCGGCATAGCTCTTGGGGTCATTGGAACACTCCAGCCCCTCTACCTCATGATGGTGGACACACAGCAGAGGGAAGTATAAATACAAGATGTGTAGTTGATACAAAGTGATGCAAAGTACTTGTAATATGTTCCTTGCAGGTCAGCTCGTGTCTAATGTAATATGTTCCTTGCAGGTCAGCTCGCGTCTAATGTAATATGTTCCTTGCAGGTCAGCTCGCGTCTAATGTAATATGTTCCTTGCAGGTCAGCTCGCGTCTAATGTAATATGTTCCTTGCAGGTCAGCTCGCGTCTAATGTAATATGTTCCTTGCAGGTCAGCTCGCATCTAATGTAATATGTTCCTTGCAGGTCAGCTCACGTCTAATGTAATATGTTCCTTGCAGGTCAGCTCGCAGTCTAATGTAATATGTTCCTTGCAGGTCAGCTCGCGTCTAATGTAATATGTTCCTTGCAGGTCAGCTCGCAGTCTAATGTAATATGTTCCTTGCAGGTCAGCTCGCGTCTAATGTAATATGTTCCTTGCAGGTCAGCTCGCGTCTAATGTAATATGTTCCTTGCAGGTCAGCTCGCGTCTAATGTAATATGTTCCTTGCAGGTCAGCTCGCGTCTAATGTAATATGTTCCTTGCAGGTCAGCTCGCGTCTAATGTAATATGTTCCTTGCAGGTCAGCTCGCATCTAATGTAATATGTTCCTTGCAGGTCAGCTCGCATCTAATGTAATATGTTCCTTGCAGGTCAGCTCGCGTCTAATGTAATATGTTCCTTGCAGGTCAGCTCGCATCTAATGTAATATGTTCCTTGCAGGTCAGCTCGCGTCTAATGTAATATGTTCCTTGCAGGTCAGCTCACGTCTAATGTAATATGTTCCTTGCAGGTCAGCTCGCGTCTAATGTAATATGTTCCTTGCAGGTCAGCTAGCGTCTAATGTAATATGTTCCTTGCAGGTCAGCTCGCGTCTAATGTAATATGTTCCTTGCAGGTCAGCTCGCGTCTAATGTAATATGTTCCTTGCAGGTCAGCTCGCGTCTAATGTAATATGTTCCTTGCAGGTCAGCTCGCGTCTAATGTAATATGTTCCTTGCAGGTCAGCTCGCGTCTAATGTAATATGTTCCTTGCAGGTCAGCTCGCATCTAATGTAATATGTTCCTTGCAGGTCAGCTCGCGTCTAATGTAATATGTTCCTTGCAGGTCAGCTCGCGTCTAATGTAATATGTTCCTTGCAGGTCAGCTAGCGTCTAATGTGTAACCTCTGTCTAACTTGTATGACTCCTTAACTTGTATGGCTTATCACTAAGCTGCCTCATGCCTGAATGAGGCGTTATTTCTGTCTGATTTTGTACAACTCTGGCCATGAACTTTCCATCATAGTTACTCTATCTGCACCATGACATGTTATATAGAATAAACAAATTCAGAACAGCTTAGAAACAATGGAGATGTGGATGCTGATACAAATGTTGTTAATACGTCTGATCTCAAGTGTAACTAACAATGATTGCCTGGTAAAGGTTAATTTATTAAAATATTATATACAACTATAAGGAGACAAACATCATTCTTTGGTCAAGTAGTGAGAAGAGGGGAATTGGGAAATGCTGTGATGACTGCATGCTGGGTGGACTGAGACAGTGGCATGGTGGGATATCTCCAGCAGATTTGATTCTGAGCACCAAAGACCGAGGTCTGTGGAGAGATGAATGCCCACATCAGCTGACAAGGCACATGATAATGATGAATGTATGAGTCTAGTCAGTGAGCAGGGGTTTCTTAACCGTGTCCTCTTAAAGTTTAATCTACACAGCTGGTGCTTCTGCTAACCTAATGGGAAGGTGATCACCTTATGGCGTTTAGTGCACTGTAGCAGACGTGTGGACCCAAAAAATGAGGATCAGTAACACTGAGCAGCATTGAAAAATACAAAATTTGAGTTACAATGTGGCTGTTTTATTTTTAGACATTCTGACATTCCATTTCAAATTGGTTTTTTTCTGCCGTACCATGTTAGTTAGTTTGTTGTCTTTAATTTAATATGTTACCTCAAATTGCACCATAAATGTTAGTTTCAGGCAGGAGGATAACAATCCTAATTATGACTGCAATGAAATATCAGTATTGCTTGCTGTTATAAGTTGTTTAGTAGAAATAACTACTTAAAATAGACCTCATAAGTGGAAAATGTCAGTAATAAATTAAACATATAGTACCTGTTCATCTGTTTATTTACTCATAAACAGTCACTTCATCTCTCTTAGATCATATATCAGCCTAGATTATACATCAGCTTAGATTATAAATGAGCACATTAATCATTCCTCTTCTCTATTTTTCATTCACTTGAAATTGATTGTCTATAGCTGTAATGTTTGATTGATTGACTACTATACACATCTTATATATTAATGAGGCTATTAATTATTTACTTTCGTGTGTTTCAGAAACAAACTCTTGGTCTCCAAGGAGTCATTACCATTACATACAGGAGCATTCACAAAAGTGGCCATATGACAGCATAGACATGAAGGTTGTGAAACAAGAACTACTGGATGTTTTGTGTGAGGACAGGAGTCACAGATTCAGTAAAATGGTAGACAAAGCTGAGGGTAGCATCATTCAAGAAATGACAGAACACAGCACCTCAGAAACAAGATCGGTTGAGAACAGTTGTAAGGCATCAGTAAAACATGAAAAGTATTGTCAGATGTCTGAAAGTGTGTCTCCTGTGATTGATACAAACAATAAACTATCTCCGGCTATTGAGAATTGTCAGCAACAACAAAAGGAAATGCAAGAAAAACATACACAGAACTTTGCAAAGTCTCATGATGAGCTTTTTGGTTACGTCAGTTATAGCTCTCAAAGAACTCACACAGGAGACTTGTCTGATGTTTCTAGTCCAAATGTTTGTGCATACAGATATAAGAGAACACATGGTGAAGGGGTGTCAAACAAATGTAATGGAGGGGATGGTCTTTTGATTCAAGATGACCATTTAGAGTGCATAAAGAACATGATTCACAAGAAAATACATAAAGGAGAGAGACCTTACAAGTGTGATGTTTGTGGTGCTTCTTTTACTCAAGCTAGCCGTCTGATGACCCACAAGAGAACGCACACAGGAGAGAAACCTTACAAGTGTGATGTTTGTGGTGCTTCTTTTACTCAAGCTGTCAGTCTGAAGGTCCATAAGAGAACACATACAGGAGAGAAACCTTACAAGTGTGATGTTTGTGGTGCTTCTTTTATTCAAGCTACCCATCTGAAGGGCCATAAGAGAACACATACAGGAGAGAAACCTTACAAGTGTGATGTTTGTGATGCTTCTTTTACTCATGCTGGCAGTCTGAAGGGCCATAAGAGAACACATACAGGAGAGAAACCTTACAAGTGTGATGATTTGTAATGCTTCTTTTAATCAAGCTGACATCTGAAGGGCCATAAGAGAACACATACAGGAGAGAAACCTTACAAGTGTGATGTTTGTGGTGCTTCTTTTACTCATGCTGGCAGTCTGAAGGGCCATAAGAGAACACATACAGGAGAGAAACCTTACAAGTGTGATGATTGTGGATGCTTCTTTTACTCATGCTGGCCAGTCTGAAGGTCCATAAGAGAACACATACAGGAGAGAAACCTTACAAGTGTGATGATTGTGGATGCTTCTTTTACTCAGCTGGCAGTCTGAAGGACCATAAGAGAACACATACAGGAGAGAAACCTTACAAGTGTGATGTTTGTGGTGCTTCTTTTACTCAAGCTGGCAGTCTGAAGGGCCATAAGAGAACACATACAGGAGAGAAACCTTACAAGTGTGATGTTGTGTATGCTTCTTTTACTCGAGCTGGCAGTCTGAAGGGCCATAAGAGAACACACACAGGAGAGAGACCTTACAAGTGTGATGTTTGTTGTGCATCTTTTACTCAAGCTGGCCATATGAAGAGACATAAGACAACACATACAGGAGAGAGACCTTACAAGTGTGATGATTGAGGTGCTTCTTTTACTCAGACTTGTGATGTGAAGAAACTTATAAGAATGTATCATCATCATGTGCTCTGCAAACTATCATAGGTGTTCATGTATCTCCTCAGATCTCGATCCCTGTTGAGGATCAACTCTGCCGATATTTTTGTCACCATACAGTCCATCCAGCATCACCTCTCTCAGTCTGCCTATGTCTCTTTTCCCACTGATCTTTTCAGACGTTACAATGCTTTCCCATGCTTGTCTTCTCCTCACAATACTAGAGAGTGCTATTGTCTCTTTCTGATAGTTGTATATAATGGTCTACTTCCATTAGCCTCTTCCAGGCAATCATTGTTAATTTACTCTGGCAATCCAAGCAATTCACAACAATCATCTCAAGAATCATATTGTTGCTGCTTCCAACAAAATAGATATTTTATCAAATCCAACCAAATTTGACTTGGAGCCTACAGCCATCAACCCTAGGAAATTGGTTGCAATAGTGAAGAAAGAGATTCAATCACTTTTAGATAGTAAATTCATCAGTGAGGCGACTGTGCATGCAACTGATCGCATAAAAGAAAAGAAACAAAACTTTGGCCTACCAACATCAAATTCAAGAAATTACTACTGCTGTGGACATCTAATAGTAAATTAATTTTTCTTTAAAAAACTGTACCACCAAATTGACAGTGGCCATGAGCGTCCTCTAAGTCCCAATCTTTATGGTGCACTCAGAAAAACAGAGCCTCAGATATTAAGGACCTAGTTCTATACCGCTGGTATGTGAATGATATATTATTCATCCCAGAGACCAGACAACAGGCCGAATCATTCCACTCAATCATGAACAAGCACACAAAAACATTTCTTTGTCTGTTGACCACAAACATAATGACACCTTATCATTCTTAGACATATTAATTCAACATTGACAGGACAGCTCCATCCAACATTCTGTCTATTGAAAGGGAGCATGGACGGGCTAATATATGAATCTAAATAGCTTTGAACCTATTCAGTACAAGCGTGGCCTGTTACAGACCCTGTTTAATTGAGCTAGAATGATTTGCTATGATGACACACTAAAAGAAGACCAGAAACTCTTAACCATAATCTACAATAAATATATATTCAGAAGCCAGCATGGCTGAATGGATATGAACGCATGTTCTTAAACATCTGGTGTGCTGAGGTAAGGGGTTCAACCCCTACACTGGACAGTTGGACTAAAATGTTGACCTATCGTCCTTGACTTGGGGACGTAAATTACAAGTACCTCTGAAGCCGGAATGTGTTTGCCTGATGATGAGGGACACTGTTAATAGGGAAAGCTAATCCACATGTGAAATTAAGTCCAGTACTACTAGGAGTAGTGAGTATGGACTATGCCTGAGCTCAAGCCGGATGAGCACCCCATAAAACATACGTACATTCAACTGACTTTATCAACATCATCAGCCACCCAAACCTACTCCCACAGGTTCATCGGTCCCCCCGATGTGTCTCCACCTTCTCGCAGTGGGGTGGCTTGTGTGTCACATTGACCCCATGTGCTATGTCGATGGATGAAAAACTACATATCGGACAGTTTATGGGATAGGGGCCAGACTAAGCGAGACACAGCCTGCTGCTCTGCAGGTAGACTGAGAATAGCAGTCAAAAGTTTAAATTGGACACATGAAGGCATAAGTTCTTGGTCCGGACACATACTCTAAGGCTTTCTGTCGAGGGTTGTGGCTGAACGCCTCTAAGCCATAAACCCTCGGTTGTGAGAGCCGGGCCGATACCCACCTACCGAAAAATGGAAGTGAGATTCTGAGCACGCTACATGCCCAGTTCTCTCAGCTGGGGGATATGTGAGATCCCCGGATGAGAGGGCCTGGTCGTTTCTTGCTCACTGCTGCATGGAGGTAAGGGGCTGAGCCGGCAGCACATGTAGCCTACCTCGTGAGTGAGTACTAAAAGGTAGAAGTGCCCCAGTCGAATGAAATGGTTACGAAAACTGTTTGTATCTAACTCATAGAGTGTAGACAAAGGTGGAAAAACGCCGCAATAACACGAAATGGAACGCACAGCTAATGAATCGATTGCGTGGTCCGAAGTCCAAAGTGAAAGCTTACCTAGTGGATGTCACCCGCGGACTGACCGTTCTTGGTGTGTGCTTGAGCGACCAGTGACAAGCGAGATGCCCAACACATGGAAGTGAGGAACTGAAGCAGCCATGAGCAGGACGTGGCAACTCCTCGGTTGAGCCCAGTCTAAGAGCAATATGTGCTGGCTCTGCAATTATGGAAGCCTCCTTGGATAGCGGGGGAATGTCCATGGTCTGCCCCTGCCTTCCCTTGAGGGTTGACCGTGATGTCGTTGACCGTTCTACTTTGACCAGCTGAGATGTGGGCGACACCACAGCACTAACACTCTAAAGTCTCTCGAAACCCCGGGAAGCAAACCCGTTAAAATGCCTGCTGAAGTCAGATGTGCTGGCCAACGGGTGCAAATAAATCAGGCACAATGCAAAAAACGTCAGAGTGTAATGTCTTTCGTGTTAGGAACAGCTCTGACTAACTATTTTTCCTGAATAGCTCGTGTCCGGAAAAGCTCTGACTAGCTAGTTTCCGAATGTTCGCTCCGGAACAGCTATAACGGGCACATCAACAAGCACATGTCTGAATTGAAAACTCGCTGAGTGGATACCATCTGCAGACCGGTCTGGTTTGTGTAGGAATGGGCCAGGGCGAACAAAATATTCTTCAATATATTGAAGTGAGGAATTAAAGCAGCCATGAGCAGGACGTGACGATTCCCTCGGTTAGCCCAGCACCAGGGCGCTATGTGTCAGCTCTGCAACTATGGAAGCCACCCTGGATGGCGGAAAATGCCATGGACTGACCCTGCCTTCCCTTGAGGGCTGATCGTGAAGCATTTGACTGTTCCAACTTGACAAGCTGGGATGTGGACGGCACCACAAAAGTGAGAGTCCCACTGGAATGCTAACCTGTCAAACATGCTCGCTAAAAGTCAGATGTGTTGGCCTAAGGGTATCGACGCAAGGGTGCATAACGAGACACCACAACCGCATCTGAAAAAAAACACTCCGGATGAACGCAAAGAAGAAGAAGATTCATCGGTCCCCACACCTCAAGTGTGTGTTTTTGTGTGTGTCAACTAACATTTTGAGGGGACACTAATGAAACAAATATATAGTATAAAGCAGACATTCTTTGTTGGTGAACCAGTGATCAGATATGAAACCACTTAGATAGTACTCTCATCTTGTGACAGAACTATTGTCTCTGTACAGCCAAATCTGACTGCATTTATCAATTCCATGCCAAGCATCTTACATAGGTAGAATGGAAAGACAATGTAGTGAGTAACCAAACATACCAGTACGGATGGGAAATGGGTTTAATCAGTCTTCAGGAATCCCTGTGCAGTCGACAGGTCACAAAATGCTTAGACCGACCAGCAATTTTAAGATATTTGTTAAATAACCATCATAATGTTAAAAATGATAAATCGTGTACATTGTATTTGATTAACAACAAATGATTGCTCAAATACATCAAGGCATTAGTAATTAGATGATTCCAGCCAGTTTTCTGCAAACTGAAAGTCTTCATTTTAAATGTGCAATTACCATGGTGAAAACTGATGCTCCACATTCAAATGATATCAGAGACTGTGTTTTTAAGTATTTCAGCCTTAGTATAATTAATGTATTCACTTGATATGATATGTAACTGTGCTGTCTGCACTTGACAAGATGCAGACTTAGTATAATTAATGTATTCACTTGATATGATATGTAACTGTGCTGTCTGCACCTGACAAGATGCAGACTTAGTATAATTAATGTATTCACTTGATATGATATGTAACTGTGCTGTCTGCACCTGACAAGATGCAGAATTAGTATAATTAATGTATTCACTTGATATGATATGTAACTGTGCTGTCTGCACCTGACAAGATGCAGACTTAGTATAATTAATGTATTCACTTGATATGATATATAACTGTGCTGTCTGCACCTGACAAGATGCAGACTTAGTATAATTAATGTATTCACTTGATATGATATATAACTGTGCTGTCTGCACCTGACAAGATGCAGACTTAGTATAATTAATGTATTCACTTGATATGATATGTAACTGTGCTGTCTGCACTTGACAAGATGCAGACTTAGTATAATTAATGTATTCACTTGATATGATATAGTAACTGTGCTGTCTGCACCTGACAAGATGCAGACTTAGTATAATTAATGTATTCACTTGATATGATATGTAACTGTGCTGTCTGCACTTGACAAGATGCAGACTTAGTATAATTAATGTATTCACTTGATATGATATGTAACTGTGCTGTCTGCACCTGACAAGATGCAGACTTAGTATAATTAATGTATTCACTTGATATGATATGTAACTGTGCTGTCTGCACCTGACAAGATGCAGACTTAGTATAATTAATGTATTCACTTGATATGATATGTAACTGTGCTGTCTGCACCTGACAAGATGCAGACTTAGTATAATTAATGTATTCACTTGATATGATATGTAACTGTGCTGTCTGCACCTGACAAGATGCAGACTTAGTATAATTAATGTATTCACTTGATATGATATGTAACTGTGCTGTCTGCACCTGACAAGATGCAGTGAAAAATGCCAGGCAATAAATTGGACAACATATTGTTTGCAGCTTCTGTGTTGAAACTTGAGATATATATTAATTTTGATTTCAGTTTAACTCAAACTTCAGCTCTAACATACTCCAACATTATATCTGTGTGCCTGAACAAATGAACCATATCTCCCATGGAATGTCAATTGGCCTCAAAAATATGGGGTAGCACCATGTACCCAGTACAGCTCATGGTGTGAGAGCTGGTCCTTGACTTTCACAGGATGTGATGTTTATGGTTATTGTGTTCCTCTTGACTCAACACTTGTTAGTTTCTAATGTTGGGGTATCACAGTGAGCAGCCATCACAGTGATCTTGACAGGAACAGCCACAAACCACATACCAAAATATTTATGGTAGATAACTTAATGAAAGTGATGGTGGCCAAATATGTAACAGATGTCTCTTGGCAAACTGGTATTTGATCAGCTTTCTATTACAGCTGTTCTCTGACAATAACACCAGGTGTGTGTAGTGGTGGTTGGTAGCCATGGCAGTGGAGTGACTAGCATGTCCAGTGATCATGTATTTGAATAAACATCAGTGCATTTCTTTGATTGGCCAGGGCTCTAAAGTCAACCATCCTAACACATTGACCAGGGCTCTAAAGTCAACCATCCTAAACATTGACCAGTGCTCCAAAGTCAAGCATCCTAAAACATTAACCAGGGTTCCAAAGTCAACCATCCTAAAACATGACATTAGCTCCAAAGTCAACCATCCTAAAACATTGACCAGGGTTCCAAAGTCAACCATCCTAAAACATTAACCTGGGCTCCAAAGTCAACGATTCTAAAACATTGACCTGGGCTCCAAAGTCAACCACCCTAAAACATTGTCCTGGGCTCCAAAGTCAACAACCATCCTAAAACATTGACCTGGGCTCCAGAGTCAGCTATCCTAAAATATTGACATTGCCAATCATCTTACATAGGCAGAATGGAAAGACAATGTATTGAGTAACCAAACATACCAGTACGGATGGGAAATGGGTTTAATCAGTCTTCAGGAATCCCTGTGCAGTCGACAGGTGCGTCCGCGACATCTTTGCCGGTCTTAATTTTCACTTTTCCGCACACATGGGTGCTTCTCCACCCCACTCCCCTCACGCTTGACCTTTGACCCATGTACCATATATCCGGCCTATTTATCTGTGGCTAAAGGGCTTGCGAACGCGGTTTGCGAGCCCGTATACCCGGGTTCGAAACACGGCAGTGCCGGTTTTTTCGAAAAAGGTATAGGGGCCGGTCGTTCAGAAAGCAATGGCAAACTACTGAATGTAACACTTGCCTAGTACATCAACAGCAGCTGAAAATGCTGGTGTTGACTGCAACGTCCCGTAAAGGATACGCAAAAAAAAAAAAAAAAAAAAAAAAATTTATCCACTGGAGCCCTACGTGTGTCAGTCTTTCCAAGCAAGGACACAGAATCAGATGAGTACATTTAATTAGTTTAATAGTTTAATATTGTCATAGTGTGTTTCATGTAGGTCTGTGTTGATTTGTATTTGTTTGTCTTGTGCTGTCGAAGGCTTTGGCCGCAACGTCCAATTTGTCTCTTGTAGTTGTGTTTTAGAAAAGTTCACAATCTACTTCTCGTTTTTTGGGTGATTCATAAAACATTGACATGAGCTTTAAAGTCAACCATCCTAAAACAGACAGCAGGAAGTGTCGGGAAGTAAAAGCAGCCCCATAAACCCATTACACCTCCTGTCATCTTAGAGGACCTTTACTTTAGTGATTTAACATTTACTTGTGGCTTTTCTTTTTGTGACTTGTAAGGTTGTTGATAAAACTGTACTTTCTAGAAGCTCACAAACTTGTTAAAGCTGTTATATATCTTGGGAAATGACGGCTGTTGTCTTGGCCTCTGATCTGGTTGAATGATAAGGGGGAAACAATTATATTTGTATGTGCTGAGAAAATATTTTTATTAATTTTCTGAAACACAATGTCACCATACTGAATCCATTTTTTCTGAGAACTTTTCACATAATATGATCATATGTCTTGACAGACAAGAACGGCCATATTTGTTTAAATAATTGCTCATGTTGTAAATTTTAAGTGTAGGATAATCTGAGTAATCTTGAGCATGTATGCATCTGTCATAGTGAATCTGAATAAAATGGCTGTACACATTTGAGATGGTTTATTATTTTGTATTCAATCAATCAACCATTGTGCCATGCCGGAAAGCGTGGGCGGTCATGACTCACCATTTCACAAGATCACTAGGGTCGTGGATCAGCTCAGTGTTCCTGTCTCAACCATGCCATGTGGCCAAGCCATCCAGGTATTTACTTCTCAGTCTTCCCCTTGGTCTGCTCCCTTCGATCTTGCCAGTTGTCACCAAGTTCTCCAATTCATTTCTTCTCATAACATGCCCAACAAATTTTGACTCTACGTCTAATGACTCTAATCAGTTTACGATCTTCATTTCTTTATTGAAGGAATTGTTCATTATTTTTTTTTCTGTCTGTCTGTCCATGGTATTCTTTGCATTTTCCTCAGAAACCACATTTCTACAACCATCAGATGTTTTTCAGCTTGGCTGCTCATTGTCCACGCTTTACATTCTAAGAATCTTTGGTCAGTATGTTTTCCATCTTGCAAAAGGCTACCTTTGCAATAGCAATTCTTGTTCTAATCTCTTCAAGGCATCTCCCATCAGATGCTTGCTTGCTTGTGTTCGTTGGCTTGAGCTCCAACGCGAAGTCCTGTATGTCGGATGAAGGCATCCTGTTGTCCAACATCAGTGTGATGTCATACAGGACCTGAGGTTTGCGTGAGTATCCGTTGTCCCATGTCTGGCTTATTGGTTTGCAGACTGGTGGTTCCTCGCCGTACAGGCAGACACTCTCCGACTTCGGAAGAATCGGCGATCCTATTGACCTTAGCCAGGACCCCGAAGGGACCTGTTGCCCAGGACGCTCGATCGAGGACGCGTCAATAGGTCTTGGCCAGTATATAACCCGGCCCTGGTGCCTTGGAAACACCTCTGCGTCCCAATCCCATCAGATGTTATGACTGTTCCGAGATAACTGTATTGATTCACTTGCTTAAGAATATATGACATTGTGGTATTTCCTTCTTCCCAGTGAAAACCACAATCTGTGTCTTTTTACTATTCAGTTCTAACCCTAGTTGTTCACCGTGTGTAACAACCGCATCTACTAAATGTTGCAGGCTCTGTTCATTGTCTGCAATCAAGACTGTATCATCTGTATATCTAATGTTATTGATGTATCGTCCCCCAATGTTGATTCATTCCATATCTTCAATATTTGTGAAAATACTGTCACTGTACAGGGAAAACAGATCTGGAGACATTACACATCCCTGTCTCACACCTCTTTTAATAGGTTGATATTGACCTACATCGTTCTCAGTTCTGATGGCAGCTTGTTGCTTCCAATATATGTTTTTCTACAAGTCTAAGGTCTTTTCCATCAATTTTTAGATCTTCAAGCATCCTTATCAACTATTACCCAACCATTAGGTACAGAAACATTAGGTACAGATGCCAGTGCCATTGTCAGCCCTGCAAAGGCATCGGTTACAGGTTCTCCATGAGCAACCATATTGTGAACGCAGGCCTGCCGACAGTATGAATGGATGGGAGCATTTTGAGTAGAACCCAGTCGATGACATATCTTGGCGTGAGGCTTGAACAGATCTGGAGACATTACACATCACTGTCTCACATCTCTTTTAATAGGCTGATATTGACCTACATCATTCTCAATTCTGATGGCAGCTTGTTGTTTCCAATATATGTTTTTTACCAGTCTAAGGTCTTTTCCATCAATTTTTAGATCTTCAAGCATCCTTATCAACTATTACCCAACCATTAGGTACAGAAACATTAGGTACAGATGCCAGTGCCATTGTCAACCCTGCAAAGGCATCGGTTACAGGTTCTCCATAAGCAACCATATTGTGAACGCAGGCCTGCCGACAGTATGAATGGATGGGAGCATTTTGAGTAGAACCCAGTCGATGACATATCTTGGCGTGAGGCTTGAACGTAGCCTGTCTTTCAGAGATCATGTCGATGTCATAACGAAAGCTCGAAAAGGTTTGTCAGCATGAGAGTCATGGCGACTACCAATATCAAACAAAGACTGCTAATACTTCTGTTTCAAGGACTGGTGCTTTCACCCATCGAGTATGCCCTGGCCATCCTTACTGTCAGCCCTACACAGAGTGGATGACTTGAAAAGGTGCAAAACGAGGCCATGCGAGAAGATATATTCAGAGAAAAGGGCAACAGGCTAAAGAGGGGCAAATTATGGATGGGCCGGGCGGAGGATTTCATCAGACAAGTCTGCAGTCCTACCAGTATCAACCCCGGCAAGGAATGGGTGCCGGAGCCTCTAATTTTTAAGTGCACCTTCTGCATTATTACACTTGACAGACGGTGCAGAGAACAGAACCCTGTCAACGCACTCATCAATGAACACGCAGACAACCCCCAAGTGCTCATCTATACAGATGAATCTGTGGTAAAGCAGCAGAGAAGTGCGTGGACATTTACAGCCCGTTGAGCGGGCCGAACCGTCCAAGAATCCAGTGGTGACCACTCCATGACCACGAGCAGCATGACGATGGAGGTGATGGCAGTTACACAAGCTGTCATATGGTTGGAATCACAGCATTATACCAACGTGTGTGTACTAAGTGATTCAATGAGCATGCTTCGGAAGGTCGACGCTGGATCTGTACGTAGACAGTGGACTGAGTCGCTGAGGAAGTCTGTTTGTCCGTAATGTCACCTTCATCTTTGTCTAGGGACATGCGGGAATCGAGGGAAATGAACGGGCTGATAAAATGGCTGGCTCTGCAACCCCTGCAGATGGCCAGCCCATGGATCGTGCCGATGTTATTAACTTCCTTAAAGACATGTCGAGAACAGAAGACTTTGACGTCAGTGAATCCACATCGCTGTCCAGGGTGAAAGACTTGGTAGTAAGAATTGGCACGGCCAGACACGAGAGGTACTTCGGGAAAAAATGTGCCTCGTTAACCAACACAGAACTGGCACTATTAGCCACTGAATGCTGATGCTTATGCTGTGGGGGGGTGGGGGGGGGGGGGGGGGGGGGGGGGGGAGAGATCTGAGCACCTATGGACCTGCCAATAGTGCAATGAAGATACCCCAACTGATAACTGATAGGTACAGAAAATGCACGGGAACTAAATGAACTTACAAACTCAGGGAAATCCCGGACGAGCCGAGATTGTCTTAGCTCCGCATCCCCGTGGCCATTGTTGTGGATTGGTTGGTTGTGTGTGTCAGGTTGAGCTTCAATTCGGACGGTTTGGAACCCAAATCTGAAAGTTAGGTGATATGAGTCATTCGTATGAAGAGCTCCAGCCTTCTTTCAATGAGGGGATTATGTGCTAAACGGAAGGTAACTGTGATAATTGGTTTAGTTAAAGCATTACTACCACTGATCACACAACCACATTCTAGCACTTAGTTTGAAGTAAGCAAGCGCAGATGACGTCACCACCGGCTGTGCGTTAGCATGCCTGGTACTTTTGCTTTCTTTCACCCCAAACAAAAGGGAATCCCAGGGTATGACGTCACATTCAGGGGTTCCCTGTGTTGCGCCGAACATTCAGGGGGTTTCCGTGTATTGCGCCGTAGCTCGGTGCGCAATTCTATGCGGCGGCGGTGGTGCGCTATTCTTTCACTTTCAGGTTAGGGTTAGGGGGTAGGGTTAGGATTAGGGTTAGGGTTAGTGTGTGTACCCTACCCCTAATACTAACCCTACCCCCTAACCCTAACCCTAACCGGAAAGTGATTGCAAGACCGATGCAAATGAGGATCGAAGGGAGACAGAAACGGTTGCCACAGCCCAAAGAAACAACACTGTGGTGTGGGCAATTGAAACGCACTGACACGCACTCCACCCGAACACAGAGGAGGTCACCGTCGGCGCTAAATATAGCTGGTGACTCTAAATATAGCTTGCAAAGTTTGGGGTGAAAGAAAGCAAAAGTACCGCATGCCTGTAACCTATTATAATTAAACTACACCGTAGCGGAACCTGAGACCATCTGTCAGAGTCTAGAATCTAATGCGGTGATGCAGTGACATCGTTACGCCCGCCAGGCGACTTAGCCCCAGCAGGGTTGCCGTAACTTCGTTACGCCGCCAGGCGAGTAGCAGTTACCTGCCCGCAAGGTTGCTGGCTGACGAAAGCGGCCAGCGGTCAAGCAAGGACAACGCAAGACGCACGCATGCCTCGTGAAGCCACTTCAGGTGGGAGGCAAGTTGCGAGCTACAGGCAGACAGCTTTGGGACGGAGACTGGAACGGACGCATGATGAGAGAAAGGCGTTGTGTGGTTTCTGTGCCTGAAAGTCGAGTGTCTGGACATCTTGAGAGACAGACTGTGAGCGTCTTGTGTATGTAAGTATTGAAGTATCAAGTATATCGTGTAGTGACCATCGTACTGTATATGATCTGTAAATAAATCCATTGAACGTTGTGTCGTTGAGTCTTAAGTCAAATCACGTTGTACTTGTACTGTCTCACATGTGTTAGGTTAGCGAGCCAAGTTTAAGACTCTGACATGTGTGGACGTGGTGGCATTCGTCCGTTTTTTTTTTTAACTGACATTTGTGGACATCGTGGCATTCGTCCGGTTTTGAAATGAACGTGTTTATGTAATTAACATTTAAAACTAGAGTTTGTGAACTTAGAATTTTTGTCAAACTTTATAGTACATGTAAATGTGATTGTTGTGGCTCATTTTGATATATTACTACATTGTTTAAACATGGAGACTAAATGTAAACGTACAGTGCATACATATTGTTTGATCTTGTAAACGTGTAAAACATTTGTGATTGTTGAACTTATCACCGTTTTGACCTTGTCGACATTGTGATCTTGTCGCCATTGTGACCTTGTCGCCATCTTGTAAACTTGATATCTATGTCCTTACTGAATGTCAACTTGATGTAAGTGATGTGTCATCAATGTTGTAAAGTGTTGAGATATTTGTAGATTGTCTTTGTGAATTGAGTTGTGGAAAGCAGGAAGTTTTGGAAAGAAAGTGACTTGTGTTTTGAAAAATAAATTGTTGACGGACAACATTACGACATACAATTACACTCAACGCCATACAAACCTAATCAATACTTAGTGACAAGCAGGCACACACCATCAAATAGACGCTAATTTATTTCCTCCAAAAACAAAGCAGGTTTTTCCGTACCATCTGAAACCTTGCCGTAGAGGTCATTTGTGTTTTCGAAGTAGCGACCCTACAGTTCCTAGCCCGATTTCCAACCGTTCTTCACCGCATCCAGGGCACTTGAGTATATTTTTCTTTTCATATACTTTAGAATGCAAATTTAGGCACGTATTGTCAATAGAACACTATTGTAAATTGTTTACTTTACTAACCACTTATAACAAATTTGTGTGGCTGGTATTTCATTGACATTTTCCATCATGTCTTCATTAAATGATTTCATCGAAATGGGGTTAACGTTAAAGTTAACAGGAGACGAGTTGACAAAGTGGAGTGAGAAGACATACTCTGAATACCATGAACGCGAAGAAAGAGCAGCTGAAAGAGCTCTAAAACAGGCAGAGACTGAAAGGGCTGCCAAGCAAGTAGAGGCAGAAACAGCCTTAAAGCAGGCAGAGACTGAAAGAGAAGCCGCAACAAAACAAGCAGAACTGGCTGCAAAAACAAAGCAAATGCCGCCTTGTTTGACAGTTCATTGTCAGATGACGAACAACCAGAGAAACATCCTGTGAACTCAGCACAGAGTTTTGACATGTTTAACGCAAATAAATGTACTGTTTGTAACACCTTTTATGAAGATGGTATTTTGACATGCGGGCATGCCATCCCTATTGCCAATGAAGAAGCTAATTTGGTAGTAGATTCTAAAGGCAAGATAAATGTCCATCACGGATATGTGAATGGCAAGTCTGCTACAGTCCTTCGTGACACAGGCAGTTCACTTAATGGTCTGAAGAGAACGTTCATAATGCCTACAGACTATACAGGCAGGCACGTAACATGCAGAAAATTCTCAGGCAACATTGAGAAATACCCACTAGCATGGGCATATATTGAAACACCTTTCCTCACTGGGAAAGTAAAGTGCGCTGCATTAACTAACCCAGTGTGTGATGTAATAATTGGAAATTTACCAGAGGTGAATGATAAACCTCATGACATAACATCTCTGTGTATTGATGATAGCATAACATCACCATCCAATGTCATCATTGAAAATGTTACACCACCCAATGTCATCATTGATAATGTTACACCACTTAATGAATGTATGGTAGCTAATGTAGCACTAAGTTCTCATGATATCATTGATAACATTGTCTCATCACCATCTGATATCAGTGAATGTGTGAACGCAGTAACTAGATCTACTGCTAGAGTGCAAGATGAAAGTAATCAAACTGAGGCTATACAAATGCTCAGCCCAGTATCACTACCTACTAACACCATGAAGGAAACATTTGTAACAGCTCAAAAGGCTGACCCTTCATTGTTAAAATATTTTAATCTGGTCGGCCAAAAGCCAAAGATAACCAAGAATGCAAAATGGCATTTTGCTGTGAAAAATGATATCCTCACCAGGTATTACACCAGAGGTGACAAGACCACAGAGCAAACTGTTTTGCCAACTAATTATCGTAAGCAAGCCTTACATCTTGCCCATGATATACCTCTTGCAGGGCATATGGCATACGCTAAGACCAGATCAAGATTATTAACACAGTTTCATTGGCCCAAATTCTGCAAAGACATTAAAGAATATTGCAGAAGTTGTGACACCTGCCAGAAACTGGTACAAAAAGGTAAACACCCACAGGCAAAGTTACAAGTCACTGACTTAGCCAGTCGACCTTTTGAAAAACTATCTGTCGACATAGTGGGCCCTCTCAATCATACAACAACTAGAGGGAATAAGTATATTCTAACTGTCATTGATCAATGTAGCCGCTGGCCGGAAGCTATTCCGCTAAAGAACATAACTGCCAATGATATAATGGAAGTTTTCTTCCATATTTTTTCACGGATAGGATTTCCAGACACTATCCAATCAGATAGGGGCACTCAGTTTATCGCCGCATCTACCCAAGCTTTCACCAAAATGTTGGGAGTGAAGCAATGTTTCAATTCACCGTATCATCCTCACTCGAGCGGGATTATAGAAAAGTTTAACGGGGATTTAAAGCGCATGCTTGCAAAAGTCACGCAAGAGCACCCCAATAACTGGGATGTATATCTACCAGCTATTCTTTTTGCTTATCGCGAAGTACCACATTCTAGTACAGGTTTCTCTCCTTTTGAACTTATCTATGGTGCCAAACCACGTGGCCCATTGACTATTTATCACAAAATGTTAACTGACTCCTCTCCAGTACTTAAACCCATATCATCATACGTATACGTTACATCATTGCGTGAAAGAATCATCAAATCTTGTGTAATTGCAAAGAATGCACTAAAATTATCTGGTGCTACTTATAGACAATATGCTGACAAAGGTAACAGGACAATAACGTTGATACCTGGACAGGACGTTCTTCTGCTATTACCTAGTGACAGACACTTATTGACTGATTCTTGGCAGGGACCTTTTAAAGTGACGAGACAAATTTCACCTGTAGACTACGAGATCCACATAAAAGACAAACACAAAATATACCACATAAATATGCTAAGACCATATCACAACAGAGACAACGAACAAGACGATACAGCTTGTACAGTGATAATAGACCATGAAGATGACGAGGCTAGTGACGAAATTCCAACACCTGCAGTAGACACGACAAACTGCTTGAAGGAAATTAAAATCAATCCAAAGCTAATTCAAGCAGACACAGACAGGTGCAAACAGCTAATACAACAGTACAACACCATCTTCTCCAACAACCCATGACAAACCGAATTAGTACAGCATCACATCACACTCACGTCAAACACACCGATAAGATGCAGACCATACACCATTCCATTACATTATAAAGAACACCTACATCAGGAGATCATCAACTTAGAGAAAAATAACATCATAAGACGATCCCAATCAGAATTCTTATCTCCAATGGTCATAGTACGCAAAAAAGACAACACGATAAGACTGTGTGTCGACTATAGGAAGCTAAATAAAATAACTCTTCTAGATCTTGAGCCAATGGCTAACTCTGACGACTTACTGACAGAACTGACAGACGCTAGGTTCTTTACGAAGATAGACGTGACTAAAGGATATTGGCAAATTGCACTAGACGAACAGAGCAGACATCTGACAGCATTTGCCACACCTTGGGGACTGTACGAATGGTGCAAACTTCCATTTGGACTAGTCAATGCCCCAGCCACATTCGTACGTATGACACGACTTCTTCTTGTAGACATACCTAACATAATTTGCTATATTGACAACATCTGTGTTCACACAGAGACGATGACAGACCACATAAAGACATTGGAGCAGACTTTTGAACGTATTAGACAGCACGGACTGACGGTAAAGCCTGCAAAAGTAGAAATAGCCTACCAGGAAATATCCTTCTTGTGGTACAAAATATCCAATGGCTTTATCACGACAGACGATAACATTGTGTCCAAGATACTAAAACTCTCACTTCCGACTACAAAAAAAAAAAAAACAAGTCAGAAGTTTGTTGGGACTTATAAATTATTATCGACAGTTCATTCCTGATTTTTCTGAACTGACCGAAGTATTTACTAACTTACTAACAAAAGATACGTCGGACAAAATTGTACACAATGAATACCTAAAATGTGCATTCGACAAAGTATTAGCGTGTTTTTCTAATCATAACGTAAATAATCTGATCCTTAAATGGCCCAATCTCCATTTACCTTTCAGATTGCGTACAGACGCTAGCTCCGTGGCGATTGGAGCAGTCTTGTTACAAGAGCACAATAACATCCTCCATCCTGTGTACTTCGTATCCCGCAAACTAAAAGCCAGAGAACGGGCTTGGTCAATACCTCAGTTGGAAGCCCTAGCTTTAGTGGTGGGTATAACAAAATTGTCTAGATTTCTTCTAGGACGCCATTTCATCGTGGAATCTGACAGTAGCCCGTTACGTTTTATAAATTCAGGTGTACCTTCAAACCAAATGGTAGCGCGCTGGTCTCTTAAACTTCAAGATTACAGCTTCGAAGTTCGACATATCCCAGGCAGAACCAACACGATTGCCGATCTTTTGTCCCGTTGTCCGACCGACCCAGTAAGCACCAATGTCTGAGCATAGTGTGTAAGTACGCTCAGAGCAACACAGCCATCAATCAGTGAATATATTTTTTCCATTCACAAAAAGCTGTGTAAAGTCCACTATGTGATGTGATAGGGGTTACTCCCATTATACATGTTGTTCTTATTTTACTAATTCATGTAGTGATTGTCGTGTGTAATTGTCTAGTGTGTGGTAGAATGCGACCTTTATTAATTGTATATATTACAAGAACTGCCACATTCGCTCAAAAACTTACCTTAAGCGAACTATCCAATTTGACAGTGGTATCTGCGTGTGGAGCATTCCAGGGATATCTTAAAGACGTGTGTTAACGTGTGACCTAAACATTGACAACTACACCACTGCAGTCAATCGTAATCCAGAAGGTGTTACAGTGAAACATCCAACACATGAACTGTTAGAACATTGTACTGTCCGTAATTACATCAGACCGGAACAAGTGTGTTCTACAAGTTTTCAACATCAGCTGTTTGGTGTTCGTGTGTACTTCCGGATTGTTTAGAAATTTAGAGCAAAAGTAGCAGACGACAAAGAAAAGTTTAAAAAGCTATGACGATTCTAAGATCTTTAGGAATCAACAAAATTGAATACACGAATTGTGTGTTTATATATTTATGTAGTGTAATCTTAGAATCATATCTTGATTAATGTAGTCACACTATCGACTTTTTCTCGTTAGTGTGAAGAATTATCAAGCGATGACACTAAGAAATAGAATATTTATTGTAAAATATTATGTTGCATGAATTTTGAAATTATTCCCCTTTCATTTATTTGTTATTACAGCATAACACAAAGGGCCATAATTTGAAATGTATACTATAATGTGTTGTATATAAATAGCCATGTTATTGCCAGATTGTTAACACACACCAGACAGGCATCTACTGGGCATGGTAGAGTGTTACCGACATTGCAGACCAACACAAGAGCTCCTGGCCAAATGAGGTCGGGGTTTGAGCGTTTAATACGACTTATACAAAGCCGTATTTCTGTCTAGCCAGATGGTTTCTGTTTCAGAAAGCATATTATTACTTTTTTTTGAAAGGCTGCGAGGTAGATGCGTGAAGCTGGTACTGACGATCTGACTGGGTCAATAATGCAATTTAGGTAATCAGCCATCGAGAGGATGAAGCCTGACAAGTGTTAAAGGTTGAACACCACATGTCGTTAAATACAACTTTATGTTTCTATGGCACATGTGTATTTCTATGTATTCTGATACCAATGTATATAACAATAGAAGGGTTGACTCTGACAAGGTTAAAATATTAACCCAGTATGTGCATATATTATACATGAAAGATGACATCTTTCATGAAGTTGCCGGGGGAGCGTGTCAGAGTCTAGAATCTAATGCGGTGATGCAGTGACATCGTTACGCCCGCCAGGCGACTTAGCCCCAGCAGGGTTGCCGTAACTTCGTTACGCCGCCAGGCGAGTAGCAGTTACCTGCCCGCAAGGTTGCTGGCTGACGAAAGCGGCCAGCGGTCAAGCAAGGACAACGCAAGACGCACGCATGCCTCGTGAAGCCACTTCAGGTGGGAGGCAAGTTGCGAGCTACAGGCAGACAGCTTTGGGACGGAGACTGGAACGGACGCATGATGAGAGAAAGGCGTTGTGTGGTTTCTGTGCCTGAAAGTCGAGTGTCTGGACATCTTGAGAGACAGATTGTGAGCGTCTTGTGTATGTAAGTGTATTGAAGTATCAAGTATATCGTGTAGTGACCATCGTAATGTATATGATCTGTAAATAAATCCATTGAACGTTGTGTCGTTGAGTCTTAAGTCAAATCACGTTGTACTTGTACTGTCTCACATGTGTTAGGTTAGCGAGCCAAGTTTAAGACC
Organism: Cepaea nemoralis; assembly: GCA_014155875.1. Taxonomy (NCBI): domain Eukaryota; kingdom Metazoa; phylum Mollusca; class Gastropoda; order Stylommatophora; family Helicidae; genus Cepaea; species Cepaea nemoralis. Next base: position 782,860 of record JACEFZ010026184.1, on the reverse strand, counting down.
CTGACACCATCCTAGGGTATAACCATTAAGGAATGAGCTGACAATGGGAGTAATTGAAAGGGGAGTATAGGAAACGGGCTTCATAATTCCATAGGCTTCAAAATAAAACGAAACTCGACATAATTCGCTGACTTGCCACATTCAACATCAGGTGCCATATTGTGTGACACCCTGAGACTCTAAAGCACGCTGCCTACCTGATAGCTCTACTATACACGGCCTATTCTTATATAGAAATATAGGGAACTCTATTTCTATATACTGAAGACCTACACTAGAGCCATCAGATAACTTCCTAGCTAATAATGGAAGGATCTTGGATACCTATCAATATTCTTTAAAACTTGCAGTAATGCTTTACCATCCCTCTAAAAGGGATGGAAAATAAAACCCTCGCATTAATTAACTAACTTAATGAAGAAAGCATAGGTAAACTATGGGGGTAAACCACACATGTACTGAGCGGTAAAAGGTAAACTTTGGGGGTAAACCACACATGTACTGAGCGGTAAAAGGTAAACTATGAGGGTATACCATACATGTACTGAGCGGTAAAAGGTAAACTATGGGGGTAAACCATACATGTACTGAGCGGTAAAAGGTAAACTACGGGGGTAAACCATACATGTACTGAGCGGTAAAAGGTAAACTACGGGGGTAAACCATACATGTACTGAGCGGTAAAAGGTAAACTATGGGGGTAAACCATACATGTACTGAGCGGTAAAAGGTAAACTATGGGGGTAAACCATACATGTACTGAGCGGTAAAAGGTAAACTACTGGGGTAAACCATACATGTACTGAGCGGTAAAAGGTAAACTATGGGGGTAAACCATACATGTACTGAGCGGTAAAAGGTAAACTATGGGGTAAACCAAACATGTACTGAGCGGTAAAAGGTAAACTATGGGGGTAAACCATACATGTACTGAGCGGTAAAAGTGTAGCTCCACTGGATAAGGTATAGTGACCATTATAAAATTGTGTAGTCTTCCACTAGTTCCAAACTTTCACACTCGTTGTAAGTACTGACCGACAAACAGCTGTGAAGAAAAGGTAACATCATTATAGTCCGACCTTTTTACATTTTGTACTTCAAAACATGTGACAGTTATGATGATAGGATATCTACAGAAAAATTAAATATTTCATACATTGTTAGGAAATATCAAAAGAAAAAAAGGATTTGATGTCACACATAGTAAATTATTTCATTTTCTTTTTATCCTTATAGAGGGTCTTCTCCGCGACTATATTTTTGTGGTGATGGTTGGCAACGTCCTGGTTCGTAATTCTGTTCTTTGTGTTGTTTTATATTGTATGACACAGAGTTGTACTATATTAGTGAGAAATGTTGACTACATTTAATGGTGCCCACCACTTAGAGGTGAAAATATTTAGTGATTGCCAGGATATGACTGGGCTTCTCTGAATGAGCTACTATCGATACTTGTGTAGCAACACTTCTCATGTCCAACAGGGGATGATTTTATTCTTCTCTTCTTCTCCAGTCAGAACCCTGGTCATCTCGCAGCACATGAGTATATCATGGTTACTCGATCATACGTCATACACCTCACCCACTCGAACTCCAGTTAACTCGAACAAGAGTGAACACAAAGACTGTTATAAGTTTCCTACGTATAATATACACAATCACATAATCAAAGATACCATCACTTATTCGACAGTCACATCACATTACACTACATCACAGATTAAATGCGTGGCTCAATGTAAGCCATAACGCTGTCTACTTTTCACCATGTCCACACAGGACGATGGATCAACGCCGACTAACTTGTCCCGAGCTCACTTCCTATCACCTGGGAAGTGAGTTCCAACGTTTCTTCACGTTGTGTGGAAAGCCCCTGCTTTCCACGTTCTCGTGTTCAATTCTGAACACAGTCGTAACCTGTACTCTGTGACCTAGGCTATAACTGAACCATGCCATGACGTCGTCAGGCTCATGGCATTCCCCCCTTCCACGGGCAAAAATTGAGAATCAATTTTTGAAATATCCAATTTTCAGTTATGTAAGCAATATTAATGTAGTTCTAATTCTAATTTAACTATCTGTCGTCTTTCCATAAACCTTGTTAAGTTCTTGTCACTCTGAAATATACAACTAGTTAATTATTCTCATCAACATATAAAGTACATCCAAATGCATACCTCTATTTTGTCCTACAACCTTTAATCAAATTACTGTATAACAATATCAATGTAACTGTTCTTTGTAACATTGAATCAAAATTTCTACATCTAAATTCTAATCTGTCTATATATGAACCCTCAGTTTCTAATATGGCTCCGAGAATTAATATTTCCATTCTATCAATGCTGTGATGGTATCATAATCAATTCCGCGTGTTGTTGGTAGGTAGCGTCTATAGTGTTCCTACAAGACTGACCATCCCTCAGCTTCATCTGCTCATCCTCACCACTCATTTGCTAAGCCACTCGTCCCAGGTCTAGAAGATCAGCTGTTATCGCGTTACATACAAGGCCACCTGTACAACGCAAGCCAGCGTTCCCATGGTAGACAGACTGATACCCGACTGCAAGGATTACCCCTGGAAGATACTAAGTTCCAAGTACCGCCAGCACATCTTTGCTGTTATCGCGTTAACATACTTGACCACCCGCATCTCCAGTCAGTCAGCCACTGCAGCCACAGCCTTCCACCACCGCCCATGCTTGTACCAAGTTCCAAGTACCGCCAGCCTAGACATCCTCTTTGACTCTGTCGTTGTAGACCTAGCGTATAGCAATGAACATAGTTGCAGCTAATAAGCTCGAGATAATCTTATGTTACTGACCGCTTCCTTCCACTTGCCCAAACCATTACGCTTTCAATTTCCCCAGCTTCTGTTGTATCTTCATCCTCTATATAGTACGCTCATCAATTTTATTAATTATTCCAATAATAAGTATCCTATACATTTAAACAATTTCTTCTTATATTAATCAAAATCAATCAACAAATATCAATAAATGCAACATAATAAATATGAACACAAATATATGTCTCAATCAATCAATTAATAACAAAATTAAATAATATCTATACTCAACCAATAAATAAGTATATTCTCATTACTAAAATTATATAGCATTTACATCAAGTAGTTCACAATATTCATTAATACGTATCAATAATAATATGTAATGGTAATAATAATTATCTAACACCCAACATCCATCATATAATTATATAACATATAATATAATACTATATTTGCAATAATAACAATCATTGCTTATAATTTAAGTTCTCTATTCCATAAAATTATTACTAATCACTCTCTATATAATTACATAGTCATACTTATATTAGCAATATAAGCTTCCTTTCCCATAACATCTCTTCTTAATATTTCAATTCGAACTCAACCTGTATGGCTATGTGACACCATGACCACGTGTTAGTAAGACATGCAATTAATCAACAAAATATTTACATAGGTTAGTTCTGTACAGTAAGTTAATGCATAGTGCCCACATACATGAGTGAGTCTCCATCTGCCACTAAACCACACTTATATCAACAATCTGCAATGCGAGGCCGCCATCACACAGCGAGCACATACCTAGCTCACCAGGTGTTAGCAAACCCACATTACCTGATGCCAATACCAATATAGTTTTACCTATCCACTACTATTATCAATCGCAAAATCTTCCAAAATTAAAATATAAACCCAATAATTATCGAAATGATCTGTGCCGCCGGTCCCCGTCACGGATTATCATTTAACACATTCATTCCATTCACATCAACCACCATAACCCGTATCAGAGATCAGCCGCCCACATGACGTAACTTATCATACTATCAATATTGACAAAGTCATCTCCGGTTTCCAAGACAATACAGTTACTTACAAGTTTCTTAGTATCTGCTCATCTTAAGTGTTGTTTGTTTTCTTAGAAATCAAACTACGATCACTTCAAACTAACTGTTCTCATTTCGTAGTCTTCATTTATAAACTTCAAAAAATAATGCCATTGTCTCCCTTCTTGGTTAAAACATCGATTCTATTTATGTCCCTTGACATTTTCATTTCCTATTATACAGGATTCTACTTCTATACCTATGAAACATTACAATGATCGAACATTTTCATGTTGGTCAGTGATTATACCCGCAATGAGAAAGTAGACTCTCAGAGATGGCAGTGTCTCAGTGAAATTTTGAGTCACCGGGATAACGTCATTTTTGTGTGGGATTTCAATGCTAAAGGCAGAACATGGGGAATCATTGCTTCCAACAAACAAATGAGTGGAGCTTTAAGATATACTTGAAACTATCGACCGTGTCTGCATCAACAGTGACTGTGTTACCAGAATTGCAAGCCGAGTAGGAGATTGGGGATGCACTATTAAACTGGCATTATTTCCCGTCAACTCACTGCAGTATTCAGGTGAGATAAATCACGAGTGTGCTGAATACAATATATGATACTAAGAGATACCTCTATGTTTACTGCACGCCAAAAGAGAAGTTTTGGAATGTCATCAAAATCGAACTTTTACCATAATGTGTCACACTACGAAGATTTTGCTAAGAATTATCATGCACATGGATTGTAAGAAAATACAACCCAAAGAAGACGAAGAACAATGTTGATGTGCAGACGGTAATGTACGGCAATTTCTGCGTATTTGATGAGGACAATAATTTAGCGTTCGATCGAAGTAAACACAAACCAACATACTATCATAAATTCGCATTTCCATCAAGGAAGAACACCAATGCTATATGTGCCACTATGTCATACTCGTTTTGTGTGAGGTAACACTTATTTTTATAGTAAATATTTATTATGATGGGAAATCGCTATGTGAAGCTAACTTTATGAGATCGATTTGCACATTAAAAGGTCATTATATATATATATATATATATATATATATATATATATATATATATATATATATATATATATATATATATATATATATATATATATATATATATATATATATATATAAGTGTGAGACAGGGACATATAATGTCTTCATATCTCTATTTTTCCTTGTACAGAAATGTGGAAGATATAAACAAAATCATCATTGGAGGAAGAAAATCAAATTACGTTAGACATGCAAATGATTTATTTGGTTGTTTCGGGATTTGCGATTTAAATATTGAGCACAACCCACTACAGGCAACGCTGATAGTATTCTTGTATGAACCTAAGGCCTATCCACGTCAATATGGAAGCACTATACTCGAGTTTCGCTCTCGTTTGAGCTCGTCAGTAGTGCATATCCTCCTTGACCGGACCCAGAAACAAACCCTGGATTACTGGCGTGTGAAGTGGATGTGTAACCACTAGATCACGCGGTATACGCTTGGCCAAAATATCACAACAGAATATTACAACGTCACCCATCGTAGGCTGTAGCTCAAGATTTGCCCCATCGCCGCGACTGACGTCCGTCAATCGATGTGACCCCGAATGATCATGTCTTCTCACTGGCAAGGCACACGAGGCCGCTTAAAGTCCAGGGAGCAATAATCAAATTGATTTATTTGGTTGTTTCGGAATTTGAGATTTAGAATATGCAAATGAAGCAATACTGATTGCAGAAAATGAACAGGATCCGCAAATGTTATTAGATGCGGTTGTTGCATACATTGAACATCTAGGATTAGAATTACATTGTAGAAGACACAAAGTATGGTTGCCACTAAGAAGAAGGCAATACCATCATGTAACGTAATCAATTAGGCATATTCTCAAACAGGTGAATAGGTACAATTATCTCGGAACTGTTATAACAACTGATGGGAGATGCCTTGAAGAAATTAGAAAAAGACTTGCCATGGCGAAGGCAGCCTTTTGCGAGATGAATAACATACTGACCAATAGCAATATGTCATTTGCAACGAGAAGAAGAATATATATAAATATCGTAGTAAAAATACATAATATATAGTAGTTATTGGCACCTTTCCGTCTTGACAGACGATAGTTTGGTACATTGTGTTTCAAAAAGGCTTAATAACTACGACCCATGGCGGTGGCGAGTGTGGCTGGTAACGCCAATTCTTGCTGCAAATGTTTGCCCACAGTAGATGCAAGTGAAAACATGGTCATTTCCACCATTTTGCACCATCTTACGTCTCTCACGCTCTGTGTGTGCTTTATCTGCAATCATTTTCTCCTTTGTCTTTATTCCATTTCTGATGTTTGCCCTCCATGCAACACATTCAGCGGCGACTTGCTCCCAGTGTGCATTATTAATGGATGTATCAATCATGTCCCGCTTACACACATCTTTGTATCGTAGTAGAGGCCGACCCTGAGATCTCCTACCCGTCTGTAATTCACCAAAAAAGATTTCCTTCGGTATTCTACCATCATCCATCCTCCTAACAATTCCTATCCATCAAAGTCTACGAAGACTGAGCATGGAATTCACCGTCACACAACCTGATCTTTCCAATACTTCAGTATTTGTGATTTTGTCTTGCCACTTAATACCAAGTATTCTTCGCAGACACCGCATATGAAAGCTGTTTAAACGTTTCTCTTGGCGTGAGTAAGTTGTCCAGGTTTCACTGCCATAAAGAAGAGTACTAAGGACACAGGCTTGGTAGACGGGGACTTTTGTTTTGGCAGTAAGCTTCCTGTTCTCCCAGACTCTTTTTGCTAACATGTTCATTGTTGTTGCTGCCTTGGCAATCCTGATGTTGATTTCCTGATCGAGGGATAATTTGCTATTTACCTCTGATCCTAGATATGTAAAATGGTCTACTATCTCCAGTTCGGCGTCGTCAATAAAGATTGATGGTACACCATGTGCACCTTGTGACATAATCTGTGTCTTCGTTTTGCTAATTGTTAAACCAAATTCAGAACAAGCATTGGAAAATGAAGATAGTAGATGTTGTAATTCTTATTCAGAGTGGATCGTAATCGCAGCATCATCCGCAAAAAGCAAATCTCTGATTAGTACCCTCCTAATTTTGGTCATGGCCTTCAATCTCTGAGCATTGTAGAGGCCACTATCTGAGCGTGAGTGAATGTATATACCGTCATCCTGATCACGAAAGGCATATTTCAGTAGAAGTGAAAAGTATATCCCAAAGAGGGTGAGGGATACTACACAACCTTGCTTAACTCCACTCTTGATTTCAAACTCTTTTGAAGTTGAGCCATCAAACTTGATTATACCCTTCATGCCTGTGCGGAACGATTCCACAATGGATAGAAGAGTTGGTGGGTAGCCAATCTTCTTTAGTGCTTTGAACAGACCCTCACGACTGACCAAATCGAATGCCTTTGTGAGGTCGATGAAGGCAATAAACAGTGGCTGATTTTGTTCCCGGCATTTTTTTTGCATCTGTCGCAATGAGAATATCATATCAATGGTAGACCGGTTCTGACGGAAACCGCACTGTGATTCGGGGTAGACATGATCTCCCAGGACTTGAAGTCTGCACAGAACAATTCTGGCAAATACGTTCCCAACAATACACAGTAGTGAGATACCCCTATAGTTGTTACAGTCACTCCGATCGCCCTTGTTCTTGTACAGCGTTATGATGTTTGAATCTTTGAAATCCTGTGGTACTCGTCCTTCTCGCCAGCATAGCTCTATTTGCTGGTGGATCTGTAGAGTGAATGTGTCTTGCCCACTCCTGATAACCTCTATTGGAATCCCATCCTTACCTGGAGCTTTGCCAGATGCAAGTTCATTTATAGCACACTTAACTTCTGTTATGGTGGGAGGTTGTCCAGGTGGTCAAGAGTTGGTAGAGCCTCTATGGCGTTGAGGGCATCATCCGCAAGCTTGGTCTCACTTGAGTAAAGCTCTAAATAGTGCTCTATCCATCTATCCATCTGCTGTTTCTTATCAGTGATGATTTCTCCAGTCAAGGTTTTCAGCGGTGCACTTCTTTTGATCATTGGACCACAAGCTTTCTTTATCCCTTCATACAAGCTTCAGATGTTTCCCTTATCACTTGCGATTTGAATGGACTCACATAACTTGATCCAATAGTCATTCGCACACTGCCTGGCAGCCTTTTGCACATCCTTCCATGCTTGCTTCAGCTCACTCAGAGTGTTACGCGTTGGTCTTTCCTTGTTTCTTAAGAGAGCTATCTTCTTTTTATCAATCAAGGGCTGCAGTATCTGGCTGTTTGCCGCAAACCAGTCCTGCCTCTTATGATCCACAGTGCCGTAAAACCCTACCGCTGTTTTATAAATAGTTTCCTTAAGTTTACTCCATTTATCATTTACTATACAATTTTCTAATGTATCAGTGAAAGCGTCTTCAAGTTGCTGTTGAAATTCAAAGCACTTTTCAGGATCGTGAGTGTTAATAATATTAATTCTGGGGCTAGATTTGTGTTTAGCTGTGTAGATTCTCTTTGGTCTCAGTCTAACCCTTGCAACAACCAAAGAATGATCTGTATCACAGTCAGCACTGTGGTAACTTCGAGTTAATGATGTATGTTTCAGATGTTGTCTCCGTGTGATAATGAAGTCTAGCTGATGCCAATGGCCGGATATTGGATGTTTCCATGTGACCTTATGCAACTCTTTTGTTTTAAAAAAGGAGTTTGTAATATATAAGGTCATTTCTAGTGCAATGCTCCAGCAGCCTTTGCCCATTATCATTCATGCGACTGATGTTATATTTTACAAGGCACACTGGCCATGAACTCGAGTCTTTGCCCACACGAGCATTGAAATCACCGAGTATATAAATGTAGTCGGATTTTGGAACAGCTTTGATCACAGAGTCTAGCTGCTCATAGAACGTATCCTTCACATCATCAGAGGAAGCGAGTGTCGGTTCATATGCAGTGATAAAGATTGCAAATTCACAAGAGGTTGCCAAGCGCAGGGATAATAATCTTTCATTACCTCCATCTGGGATATCAATCATTTCCAGTAGCGAATTCTTCACTGCTAAGCCCACACCATGTTGCCTTTTTCTGCCTGCCCTCTACCCTTCCAAAAAAGGTGTAATTGTTTTCCCTGAGTGATCCCTCCTCAGCGAGGCGAGTCTCCTGCAGGCCAGCAATATCAGTGTTAAGACGATTGAGTTCAGCATCAATCACAGCCGTTTTTCTCACATCGTCAATATTTGTCAAGTCAGTGGAAAATTCCTGGACACATGGTTCTTACGTTCCAGGTTGCAAGCCGTAGCTTGAGGTGTCTATTATTCTTCTTATTAGTATCTGGTGCATTGGTTTTACAGCCTGCGATTCAGATTTTGTCCTAGCCCCAAGCACCCATTGAAGCAGGCAGGCTGTGGCGGATCAGCACCCAATTGGCCGGGGGCTGCACAGCTTGAGGCGGGCGGTAGCTGATCAGTGACACCTGTAGGTGTCTCCCACCATCAGAGGCAACGCGTGGCGCCCCATGTCTACGCCAACTGACAAGGACTTATAACCCGTAACAGTTGCCTCTCGCTTTGATTCCGAGACCGGTTACGACCACGGATGGAGTTATTGCCTCTCCATAGCACAAAGCCTGGGCTAAAATAAAGAAACCACGTGTAGCCCATGCAGCATGATCCCTCTCTCGGCCTGCCTAGTTCACTCCAGAAGAAAGTTTACACCTATACATCTGGAACAAGACAAGCTGCAGAAGCTGCCGGATCAGCAAAGCAATGCTCTAACTGTCCGCCTGTCGGAGCTTCGATCCCAGACAAGCTGTCAACAAAGGCTTAGGGTCTGGTCTGCCCTGCCATGACTATTTTGTTTTTGGGTTGCATTTCCTCGCACCAGGATAAGTCTTTCATCCTCCCAATTGCGCTCTTCCGAACGAAGCCGTTGGCATAATGTGGGGTGTCGGGTTTGGTAAGCGCCGCCCAACATTCGGCGCTGATAGAAAGCAGGTATTACCGTCTACTGTCATACGGTAGCTCAGTCATATTCATATCTGACTAAGACCTGACTCCCATATATAGTAGTAATGTATGTGCAAATGGGGTATGAAATCTGGTGCAATACGTCATAGATTACATCAATTTTTACTATATGAAGAGTATAGCGCCAGATTGAAAACAGACCTCAGTTTTGAAATTTCGGCGGGTATATTCATGGTTCTAGTTGTCACTTCCGGTGTCACTTCCAGTTGACTTCCGGTCCATGGGTACACTCTACCCAGGTGCTCTATTCCGTGCCCGGTCTGAGTTGCGCCGGTTCTCGCCGGTTCACTTCGACGTCCGGCCCTGTTCGCGCCGAGGTCCTTTCCGGTCAGCCCCACACAACCCCGGTGTCCGCCCCACACCACCCCGGTGTCCGCCCCACACCGCCCCACGTCACCGAGCGTGGATATGAAACCCTTCGCTGAGGAGACCGAGGTAAATATGACAGATTGGACAAAAAATGTTTTGGACCTTCACTCGAGTTACCTCGAGTATCCAGACTTGGATGCATCAATAAACTTCAGGATGATAGTTAATTAGGCAGGTGTCCATAGTACACATGTACCAACTTTAAGCAAGTGGCGAAAATCTGGTTTAAAAATACTAGACATACATTATTATTCATTTTTAAATACTAATCACGTATTAAATGTCTATATTGTTAGTATGTATATCAGCGATTATTAATGTGAATATAAAACTATAACTCTCAATTAATATAAGTAATAACTTGCTAAGATAATCATAACACATTCGTAATAAATTAAAACCCCATAGTTATATCCCCTTAATAATCAAAATAAAATTAAGCCAAGGGGAGATGATTCGTGTCTCTTGACTCAACCAGAAGTAATTGTCCCCCTTCATTGCACTGTAGCAAATGGTACTTCCGACAGGTAAATATCATCCAGGAGTCATTTCTTTCCGTCTTTCTGTCTTTTCTGTAAGTCTCTATCCGTAAAACATTCCTTTATTTTCCAACACCGGCCAGCTCTGATCATTACCGGAGATAAACACGCACAGAAAAGAGGACTGACACCAGCGCTGGCCTTCAATGGTTTATGTGTGTGTGTGTGTGTGTGTGTGTGTGTGTGTGTGTGTGTGTGTGTGTGTGTGTGTGTGTGTGTGTGTATATATATAACCTCTGAGACCTCGCGACCATGAGCACGTTACGAGTGGTAGCCAGACCCTGAACACCATGAAACCTGACTTAGTAGCGTTTAGCCATGTTTCACAGATGAGGGTTCGTACACGCCTGAACCATAGGATGCGTACAGCTGGCAATCGCAAGTGTCTGGACTTGTGTAAGCGTGTACTACCGTCAGACTCCCCGCCTGACTTGTGCGGATTTAGCTAACAACAGGAATAGGATGGCCGGAGATATTGCTCGTCTGCTGCGAGCAAATCTCCCCTCCTGCCACTGAGCGTATCACGCGGCCAGCGAGAATAGGCCCGCTGGAGATGTTGCTTGTCTGTTGTGAACAAATCTCTATTTACTGAAAAAGTAAGGAAACGATAACATTATATATATAAGAGTGCTACATAGAATCTGTGCTTTTGTATGGATGTGAAGCGTGGACAATGAATAGACAAGCTGAAAAACATCTGATGACTTTGGAAAGGTGGTTTAGGAGGAAACTGCAAAACAATGCCATGGACAGACAGAAAAACCAATGACAACGTTATACAAGAATCGAATGAAAACCTTAAACTGATTAGAGAAATTATATGTAGACAGTCACAATTTTCTGGGCACGATATGAGAAGAAATACATTAGGGAACTTGGTGACAACTGGCAAGATTAAGGGGAAGAGAACAAGGGGAGGGCAGAAATGTAAATATCTGGATAGCTCATGTTGTATGGTCAAGACTGGAACACTGAGCTGATAGATGAGTTGCGTAATCAAGTGAGATGGCAAATCATAACTGATCTCTCTTACTGACATGGCACATGATTATGATGAGAGGTTAGAGTATCAACCTTAGACCCTGAAGGTACTGGATTCGATCCCTGCCTAAGGTTAGGATTTATTCCAACAACAATTGCTATCTAATAATATCACACGCCCACCTGATCTCTCGAGTAGAGAGATCAGATACATAGAGTACACACATAAGGGCTAAAAACAGATCCCTCGCGTCCTGCACATTCATTGCAGTCCACATGCTGAACATACCTTGTAGTCCACGTGCTGTACATTCATTGTAGTCCACCTATTGTAAATTCATTGTAGTCCACCTATTGTACATTCATTGTAGTCCACCTATTGTACATTCATTGTAGTCCACCTATTGTACATACCTTGTAGTCCACCTATTGCACATTCATTGCAGTCCACATGCTGAACATACCTTGTAGTCCACGAGCTGTACATTCATTGTAGTTCACGAGCTGTACATTCATTGTAGTCCACGAGCTGTACATTCATTGTAGTCCACGTGCTGTACATTCATTGTAGTCCACGAGCTGTACATTCATTGTAGTCCACGAGCTGTACATTCATTGTAGTCCACCTATTGTACATTCATTGTAGTCCACGAGCTGTACATTCATTGTAGTCCACCTATTGTACATTCATTGTAGTCCACCTATTGTACATTCATTGTAGTCCACCTATTGTACATTCATTGTAGTCCACGAGCTGTACATTCATTGTAGTCCACCTATTGTACATTCATTGTAGTCCACCTATTGTACATTCATTGTAGTCCACGTGCTGTACATTCATTGTAGTCACAAGCTGTACATTCATTGTAGTCCACGAGCTGTACATTCATTGTAGTCCACCTATTGTACATTCATTGTAGTCCACCTATTGTACATTCATTGTAGTCCACGAGCTGTACATTCATTGTAGTCCACCTATTGTACATTCATTGTAGTCCACCTATTGTACATTCATTGTAGTCCACCTATTGTACATTCATTGTAGTCCACGTGCTGTACATTCATTGTAGTCCACCTATTGTACATTCATTGTAGTCCACCTATTGTACATTCATTGTAGTCCACCTATTGTACATTCATTGTAGTCCACCTATTGTACATTCATTGTAGTCCACCTATTGTACATTCATTGTAGTCCACCTATTGTACATTCATTGTAGTCCACCTATTGCACATTCATTGCAGTCCACGTGCTGAACATACCTTGTAGTCCACCTATTGTACATTCATTGTAGTCCACCTATTGCACATTCATTGTAGTCCACCTATTGTACATTCATTGTAGTCCACCTATTGTACATTCATTGTAGTCCACCTATTGTACATTCATTGTAGTCCACCTATTGTACATTCATTGTAGTCCACCTATTGTACATTCATTGTAGTCCACCTATTGTACATTCATTGTAGTCCACCTATTGTACATTCATTGTAGTCCACCTATTGTACATTCATTGTAGTCCACCTATTGTACATTCATTGTAGTCCACCTATTGTACATTCATTGTAGTCCACCTATTGTACATTCATTGTAGTCCACCTATTGCACATTCATTGTAGTCCACCTATTGTACATTCATTGTAGTCCACCTATTGTACATTCATTGTAGTCCACCTATTGTACATTCATTGTAGTCCACCTATTGTACATTCATTGTAGTCCACCTATTGCACGTTCATTGCAGTCCACGTGCTGAACATACCTTGTAGTCCACCTATTGTACATTCATTGTAGTCCACCTATTGTACATTCATTGTAGTCCACCTATTGTACATTCATTGTAGTCCACCTATTGTACATTCATTGTAGTCCACCTATTGTACATTCATTGTAGTCCACCTATTGTACATTCATTGTAGTCCACCTATTGTACATTCATTGTAGTCCACCTATTGTACATTCATTGTAGTCCACCTATTGTACATTCATTGTAGTCCACCTATTGTACATTCATTGTAGTCCACCTATTGTACATTCATTGTAGTCCACCTATTGTACATTCATTGTAGTCCACCTATTGCACATTCATTGCAGTCCACGTGCTGTACATTCATTGTAGTCCACGAGCTGTACATTCATTGTAGTCCACGTGCTGTACATTCATTGTAGTCCACGTGCTGTACATTCATTGTAGTCCACGAGCTGTACATTCATTGTAGTCCACGAGCTGTACATTCATTGTAGTCCACGAGCTGTACATTCATTGTAGTCCACGAGCTGTACATTCATTGTAGTCCACGTGCTGTACATTCATTGTAGTCCACGTGCTGTACATTCATTGTAGTCCACCTATTGCACATTCATTGCAGTCCACGTGCTGTACATTCATTGTAGTCCACGAGCTGTACATTCATTGTAGTCCACGAGCTGTACATTCATTGTAGTCCACGTGCTGTATATTCATTGTAGTCCACCTATTGCACATGCATTGCAGTCCACGTGCTGTACATTCATTGTAGTCCACCTATTGCACATTTATTGTAGTCCACGTGCTGTACATTCATTGTAGTCCACGAGCTGTACATTCATTGTAGTCCACGAGCTGTACATTCATTGTAGTCCACCTATTGTACATTCATTGTAGTCCACCTATTGTACATTCATTGTAGTCCACGAGCTGTACATTCATTGTAGTCCACCTATTGTACATTCATTGTAGTCCACGAGCTGTACATTCATTGTAGTCCACTATTGTACATTCATTGTAGTCCACCTATTGTACATTCATTGTAGTCCACCTATTGTACATTCATTGTAGTCCACCTATTGCACATTCATTGCAGTCCACGAGCTGTACATTCATTGTAGTCCACCTATTGTACATTCATTGTAGTCCACGTGCTGTACATTCATTGTAGTCCACGTGCTGTACATTCATTGTAGTCCACCTATTGTACATTCATTGTAGTCCACCTATTGTACATTCATTGTAGTCCACGTGCTGTACATTCATTGTAGTCCACCTATTGTACATTCATTGTAGTCCACGTGCTGTACATTCATTGTAGTCCACCTATTGTACATTCATTGTAGTCCACCTATTGTACATTCATTGTAGTCCACCTATTGTACATTCATTGTAGTCCACCTATTGTACATTCATTGTAGTCCACGAGCTGTACATTCATTGTAGTCCACCTATTGTACATTCATTGTAGTCCACCTATTGTACATTCATTGTAGTCCACCTATTGTACATTCATTGTAGTCCACGTGCTGTACATTCATTGTAGTCCACGTGCTGTACATTCATTGTAGTCCACCTATTGTACATTCATTGTAGTCCACCTATTGTACATTCATTGTAGTCCACGTGCTGTACATTCATTGTAGTCCACCTATTGTACATTCATTGTAGTCCACGTGCTGTACATTCATTGTAGTCCACCTATTGTACATTCATTGTAGTCCACCTATTGTACATTCATTGTAGTCCACCTATTGCACATTCATTGTAGTCCACCTATTGTACATTCATTGTAGTCCACGAGCTGTACATTCATTGTAGTTCACGAGCTGTACATTCATTGTAGTCCACGAGCTGTACATTCATTGTAGTCCACGAGCTGTACATTCATTGTAGTCCACCTGCTGTACATTCATTGTAGTTCACAAGCTGTACATTCATTGTAGTCCACCTGCTGTACATTCATTGTAGTCCACGAGCTGTACATTCATTGTAGTCCACCTATTGTACATTCATTGTAGTCCACAAGCTGTACATTCATTGTAGTCCACCTGATGTACATTCATTGTAGTCCACGTGATGTACATTCATTGTAGTCCACCTGCTGTGCATTCATTGTAGTCCACCTATTGTATATTCATTGTAGTTCACGAGCTGTACATTCATTGTAGTCCACGTGCTGTACATTCATTGTAGTCCACGAGCTGTACATTCATTGTAGTCCACCTATTGTACATTCATTGTAGTCCACAAGCTGTACATTCATTGTAGTCCACCTGCTGTGCATTCATTGTAGTCCACCTGCTGTACATTAATTGTAGTCCACCTGCTGTACACTCATTGTAGTCCACCTGCTGTACATTCATTATAGCCCACGTGTTGTACATTCATTGTAGTCCACCTGTTGTACATTCATTGTAGTCCACTTGTTGTGCATTCATTGTAGTCCTAGTGTTGTACATTCATTGCACTCCACGTGCTGTACATTCATTGTAGTATATGTGCTGTACATTCTTTGTAGTCTATGTGCTAAACATTCTGTGTAGTCCACGTGCTGTACATTCATTGTTGTCTATGTGCTGTACATTCATTGTAGTCTATGTGCTGTACATTCATTGTAGTTCACGTGCTGGACATTCATTGCAGTCAACGTGATGTACATTCATTGCTGTACATTCATTGCTGTACATGTATTGCTGTACATTCATTGCAGTCAACGTGATGTACATTCATTGCTGTACATTCATTGCTGTACATTTGTTGATGTACATTCATTGTAGTTCACGTGCTGGACATTCATTGCAGTCAACGTGATGTACATTCATTGCTGTACATTCATTGCTGTACATGTATTGCTGTACATTCATTGCAGTCAACGTGATGTACATTCATTGCTGTACATTCATTGCTGTACATGTATTGCTGTACATTCATTGCAGTCAACGTGGTGTACATTCATTGATGTATATTCATTGCACTCCATGTGGTGTACATTTATTGCAGTCCACGTGCTGTACATTCATTTCTCTACATTCATTGCAGTCCACGTGCTGTATATTCACTGATGTACATTCATTGCAGTCAACGTGGTGTACATTCATTGATGTATATTCATTGCACTCCATGTGGTGTACATTCATTGCAGTCCACGTGCTGCACATTCATTGCATTCCACCTGTTGTACATTTAATGCTGTACATTCATAGCTGTACATTCATTGCAGTGTACGTGCTGTACATTCATTAGTCCACTTGCTGTACATTTAATGCTGTACATTCATAGCTGTACATTCATTGCTGTACATTCATTTCTGTAAAATCATTGCTGTACATTCTTTGCTGTACATTCATTGCAGTCCACGTGCTGTACAATCATTGCTGTACATTCATTGCTGTACATTCATTGCAGTACATTCATTGCTGTACACTCATTGATGTACATTCATTTCTGTACATTCATTGCTGTAATTTCATTGCTGTACATTCATTGCTGTACATTCATTGCTGTAAATTCATTTCTGTACATTCATTGCTGTACACTAATTGCAGTCCACGTGCTGTACATTCATTGCTGTACATTCATTGCTGTATATTCATTGCTGTAAATTGATTGCTGTACATTCATTGCTTAACAATCATTGCAGTCCACCTGCCGTACATTTATTGCTGTGCATTCATTGCAGTGCATTCATTGCTGTACATTCATGGCTGTACATTCATTGCTGTACATTCGTTGCTCTACATTCGTTGCTGTACATTCATTGCTGTACTTTCATTGCTGTACATGTATTGCTGTATATTTATTGCATTCCACGTGCTGTACATTTGTTGCTGTACATTCATTGCTATACATTCATTGATGTAAATTCATTGCTTTACATTCATTGCTATACATTCATTGCTGTACTTTCATTTCTGTGCATTCATTGCTGTACATTCATTGCTGTACATACATTGCTGTACATTCATTGCTGTACATTCATTGCTGTACATTCCTTGCTGTACATACGTTTCTGTTCATTCATTGCTTTATTTTCATTGCTGTGCATTCATTGCTGTACATTCATTGCAGTCCACGTGCAGTACATTCATTGCTGTACATTCATTGCTGTACATATATTGCTGTACATTCATTGCAATCCAAGTTCTGTACATTCATTGCTGTACATTCATTGCTATACATTCATTGCTGTACATTCATTGCTGTAAATTCCATGCTGTACATTCATTGCTGTACATTCATTGATGTACATTCATTGCAGTCCCTGTGCTGTACATTCATTGTAGTCGACGTTCTGTACATTCATTGCTGTACATTCATTGCTGTACATTCATTGCTGTACATTTATTGCTGTACATTCATTGATGTACATTCATTGCTGTACATTCTTTGCTGAACATTCATTGCTGTACATTTATAGCTGTACAAACATTGCTGTACATTTATTGCACTCCACGTGCTGTACATTCATTGCTATACATTCATTGCTGTACATTTATTGCTGTACATTCATTGCAGTCCACCTGTTGTACATTCATTGCAGTCCACCTGCTGTACATTTATTGCTGTACATTCATTGCAGTCCACCTGCTGTACATTCATTGCAGTCTACCTGTTGTACATTCATTGCTGTACAATCATTGCAGTCCACGTGCTGTACATTCATTGCTGTACATTCATTGACGTCCACCTGCTGTAAATTCATTGCAGTCTACCTGTTGTACATTCATTGCTGTAAATTCATTGCTGTACATTCATTGCTGTACAATCATTGCAGTCCACGTGCTGTACAATCATTGCAGTCCACCTGCTGTACATTCATTGCAGTCTACCTGTTGTACATTCATTGCTGTACATTCATTGCTGTACATTCATTGCTGTGCATTCATTGCTGTACATTCATTGATGTACATTCATTGCTGTACAATCATTGCAGTCCACGTGCTGTACATTCATTGCAGTCCACCTGCTGTACATTCATTGTAGTCCACCTGCTGTACATTCATTGCTGTACATTCATTGCTGTACATTCATTGCTGTACATTCATTACTGTACTATCATTGCAGCTCACCTGCTGTACTTTCATTGCAGTCCACGTGCTATACAGTGATGGCAACTGGTTTGGTCTGTTTGGCAAGGTCGTTTTTACATGACTCATATTACTTAACATCGACATGTGTGCATCTGACATCATATTGTAGTGTATTATTGCCATCATGAGTAATATGGGTAAGCAGATAACTTAGACGCATTGATTTTTAATGTTTGCAACAGCTTTTATTGTAAGACATCATCTATGATCACATTGACTTATTGATTAATATAAATAAATTAAAACGATTTCAAATTAATGTGACAGTGGGGCAATGGTCATATTTCTTCACATACCAACAATATATTTCTAGTTCGTGGCTTACATTGTGTGTGTTTCTTTTAGCTTTTGTTTTGTTATAACGAAAAACGACCTTATACGTAAAATGCAGCTACTTAACTGTGGTAGACGTTGACAAGAACTAGTAACAGTGTACAGTAACATGGTAGCCCCTAGTATAATAATGTGTGCGTCAGAGTTCTACGATTCATGCAAAGAACGTCCTATCTTTTGTATAGGACAGTTGCAATCTAGTTCACGATATGTGGACCGACCTACATATCCAAATCCGTATGCATGAAACCATCGTAGTTAACCCCATTGTATCCTATACTCTAAATATAAGGTTGCAATCAAAGGTGGCCTTTTCTTTAATTCCCCATAACTTTATATAGTGGACACTGATGAACAAACCAAGTAAGGGGGTGAGTCTGTCACGGAACGCCTGCATGTCTGTCCTTTAGGCATTTAGTCGTACCCGGAATCTCCCGGCTAACTTTAGCTACGGGAGTTCCCCGGGTCGGAAACCCTCCGGGGAGGTTCTGGTTGCCTATAGAAACTGTGTTCGTGCACATTTCTGGAGATTTTAGATAGACCCGCTCTTGAGGAATTAGATTTTCTCGTGAGGCAAAGATGTCAGCGGGGGGTAGACCACTCGCTTTTTTTGCAGTCATTATGTGGTGAGCTGTTGTAAGCAGAGGACCGATTCTGTGTATGTGTACCCTGCCTGAGTGTCTTTATAGCTTTTACAATAAAAAGCTCGACATAGAAGAGAAGATGGTTTCATTTGTGTGTGCACTGCAGACTGTCTATACAGCCTTTGAAGTACCTTTTATATTGTCATGTAGTGTGTTTCATGTAGTTTTTGGTCAGTTTGTGTATGTTTGTTCTGTGCTGACGGAGACTTTGGCCGCAACGTCCAATTTGTTGCTTGTAATCGTGTTTCAGTAAAGCTCACAATCTACTTCTTGTTTTCTGGTGATTCATTCATAGACACTTATCGTGGGAGCTACGGACCTGAGCTTAGTTCTAACCATCAATCTGACCCCAACCCACCGCCATGTGCTTTGCTGTTCTTCAATGATCAGATATCAAATGAAACAGCCTTGTTTGCTGTAGTAGCCAAGAACAAACATTGCTAAGATACTTCAATACCTTTGGCTGTTTCAATCTCCCTAGGTGAACAACTCGTTTTGTTTCATTTATACGTAAACCGCGAGGTCTGATTTATAAACCATTACACATCTTAATCTACTGAAGTCTAGTGCCTTGTACCTGTCACGAGGTGGGGTTTGTTTGCTGTGGTTTGAATGATGTATTGCACCCAAGGCGACGAAGGACTGAATAAGCCTGAGCAGCGATCGGTGCCTCGCTTCTAACAGATAAGTTCCCTATCAGCTGGTGCCCTGAGCGCTGGCTCGTGGGTATGATGCAAACCGAGCTGAATCATATTAGATCAGTTATTCTGAATATGCCAACAGGAAATGAGTACTCTCTCTCACTCAAGAACAACTCGAAACAGCCTGATGAAGGGAACGGCGATGTAATTACCACCGACAGACCCCAGATAACAGTCATGAACGTTTATGGAGATCAAGTCTTCAGGCTCTCACTCTCATCTCACATTCCTGCTCCATGCCTGTAAATCACACATTCATACCAGGCATGAGTGTTGGGTGATGAAGTCTGCTATCAGCTGCAATTGTGATATCAGAGGCGACGACTCCCGGCCGTCCCATCACGTCGACATAAAAGTACCATGGCTCAAACCTGTGCGCCTGATGTCGCTGAGCTAAGCGTGAGCTAGACGTGCGTGCATGTCTACGTGTGCGACTATCGTTGAGTTTGTAGACTGTCAAACGAAGTGTTCTGTACGTGAGCTGGCGCTGGTACTCCTACAACTGCCGTACTGTGTGTAAGCTGACTATGTAATCCTAAAGCTACCGTTATGTATGTGAGCTGGTGATGGAAAGCTGCCGTTCTGTGTGTAAGCTGGCGATTGAATGCCCCAAAACTACAGTTGGGTTGTTATGCTATGTACTACTATGACGTGGCCCTCGTTTGCTACAAGTGCCACAAAGTGCAACTTTCTATTATTATTCTATTTTTATATACTGATGCACTCACTCATCAGATTAACTCTACCAACCTCTCATCTGCTCTTTGACAGTACCCCTTATAATAATTAGATGTGTAATGTGCAAGGATAGAATTTGAGTGAACTAGTTGTGTTGCTCCTGTATGTTATACTCGAGGGCGCTGGGGGAGGGGGTGTGTTCCTCCATCACAGGGTAGCGTGTCGCTGCTAATTCTGCTGTCATCCATCGGTGCACAGTTTCCAACTTTACTTGCAGTTCCCTGTGCCACTGATATGAAGGTCGACTCATCTCGGACCAGAATACATACTATCTAGTCCGCTACGAGCCATTGTGTATTCTTTTCCTACGGTGGACCGATCTCAACATGGGTCAGCTTTTTAAAAAATATCTACATCCTTATCCATAGCTTTTCCTTATACGACTGTAGAAAACGCGACAATCTCAAACAACGGCGATTTTCTCGTCAGTGTGAACTACCCCCAGACTAGTTGAAAGCCATGCTGACAATACTTGGGTCGTCCCCACTGGTTACCTGGCTTGACAGGATGAAACAAATTTCCAGTGTTAAAGCAAACATCAGAGAATGTCGTACATCCATGTGTGTATTATAGATGGAAATCGGTGTTACGGTTTTCTTCTCTCCATTAACATATCTCTACGACATAATTATATATTTATTTTTACATATATATTTTGTTTTATTTTTACGTGAAAACAAGCTTTTCTGTGAGCATGTGTCCCTGTACCCAGTTCTGTCGGTGGTTTTTATGCATTTTCATACTTCTCTATGACGTGCAGTTAGCAACGGAGCATGTTTTGAGTCTCCATCATTCAGTCTTGTAGTAGGCCGAAGTAGCTGACGTGACTGCCCGTGCTGTTTGTAGAGTTCAGGGTAGAATGTCCCTCAGTGTACATCACCGCAATGATCAGTAATAGTATCCAGGCAATGGGTATTACAACCACAATGGTTAGATTAATCTTGAACTGCATCTGCATGCTGATGATTACGAACGGTTTTTTTTTTTTTTTTTTTTTTGCGCCTGCTGGCTTTGACCTCAAGCGTAGTCCATACACACTACTCCTAGTAGTGCTAGGCTGAATCTTGAGTGTGGGTTAGCTTTCCTCTATTGTCAGTGTCCCTCGCCATCAGGCGAACGCACTCCGACTTGTAATTGTCACCCTAGTCAAGGGTGATAAGTCAAGATTTTAGTCCAACTGTCCACTGTAGGGATTAAACCTCATACCTTGGAATCAGCACACCGGATGTTTAATAGCATGTATTCGTATACTTTCCGCCACGCTGACCCACTCCTATTGTTTTACAATCGTTCCATTTTATGGCACATCAACATGCGCCAGCCAAAAATATTACACTTAGTATTTTTCTTGGAGTGTAGTAAAACGGATATTACAATTGATATATTATCGCGTGAAAAGGTTACACTTCCTTTGATATATTATATACCATGCGAGGTAACAGACTGGAAATCAAAGACATTATATTATCTGAACATATATTTTAGTAGATCTTAACTTGTGTATGATTTTATTTCTTTTTTTCATTAGAAATCTTATTATACTGTCTTCAAACTGAATGTGTTCATTACATAGTCTTCATTTGTATACTATTAATGTTCTTGTCTCCCTTCATATGGAAACATTGGTTCTATTTATGTCCCTTGATGCCATAATTTCCTTCCATACGGGCTTCTACAATTTTACAACATTACAATGGTCGAACCTTTTTATGTTGGTCAATGTGTATGCCTGTAAAGTAAATGTAAATTCTCAGAGGAGGCAGTAATGTCTCTGAAATTTTGGGCCACCGTGATAACATCGTTTTCTGGCGGATTTCAATATTAAATTCAGATCAAGGGGAAACATTGCTTCCAACACACACGAAAAAAAAAGAAAACACAAAGAAACACAAATGGAGGAGCCTTAGGATAGACTTTAAACCATCAACTTTGCCTGCATCAGTAGTGACTGTGTGACCAGAATTGCATGCCCAATAGGAGATGAGATCAGTACTATTGACCTGGCACTGGCTTCTCCTCACCTGACTGCAGTATGCAGATGGGATATGTCATACGACTGCTGAATACGATATATGAAACTGGAGATACACCTCCTGAATTATGTAATTGTATCTTTATTGCAATCAATAAGACATCAAGGACGTAGGAATGTCATCAACATCGACCATTTAGCATAATGTGTCACATAGCCAAGATTGTGCTTAGAATCATCATGCAAAGAGATAGTGAGAAAATATAACCCAAAGCAGGGGAAGAACATTATTGGTTTCTAGATGGTAAGGTTACAGAAAATGCTGTGTTTTTGCTGAGAACATTATTGGAGCGTTCGACATAGGTAAACAAATCATACATACTATTATAAATTGACATTCTCATGAAAGCAGACCACTGATGTGATATGCCATAATATTATAAATTCACATTCTCATGAAAGCAGATCACTGATGTACTCTTCGTGTGAGCGCTCACACTTATTTTTACTTGTATCTTGTACGATTGGAGCACACAATTTTAAGCGTATTTCATCTGATCGCCATTAACACTAAATATCACGGCACAAAATAGTCTACATTGCGGAAATTATTTTTCATTTTGTATTTACAATCTGATCGCCATACTTGCGTCACGTGCTATGCAATGATGATAACTAAAATGGTCTGAGCATGTGTATGTTACTCATTTTAATTAAAGTCCACTTGTGTGGACCTATGTGTAAAATACGTTTGTTGTGGGGTATTATCTATGACACAAATTCACGTATTGATTAATATAAGTTAGTTACAATAATTTCAAATGTCTGTGTCAGAGGCAAATTCTATATATCTTCCAAGAAACATGCACGATGCATGTGAAAATTATCTCCGATATTAAATACGCATCGTGCATGTTACATAAATATTTAATTATGATTTTCTTCCTTGAATATTTATTCCACTTGCTTCCCTTGTGAACCTCAGTTTCATTTGCGACAACGTGTTTTCTAACTATCGTTTCAGCAGACGGAGTATGCATACATAACTATTATGGCTTAGAGAGGATGTGATTAGAAAGGACAGAACAGAGTCACGAGAGGAAGGAGGAGCACTAATGATACAAGATCAGTTTCAAATTGTGACCTATGAAATAGTCCTAACCAAGAACATTGAGTTCATTGAGACTTTTACAGGTACCTATATATATATATATATATATATATATATATATATATATATTGTCCTAATGTGGTCATTGAGAACGAGGATACTCAAGAAGCACAGGAAATAATTACAACAGAAACGTTGATAATCGGGGACTTCAACTGTCAACACAAATCATGGGGCGCAAGAAAAATCAACATCGTAAGTATAACACTCATGGTGTTAATTGAGACTTTTCATTGAGGAGTTTAGAAGAAAAACATCTATTTCAAAGGTAGTCTTTTTTGGCAGCTGGAAAACACAGACTAATATAAAGATGCCCATTACAATGAGAAAACGAGCGTTGAAGACATATAAAGAACCTGTATTGGCGCGAAATGTGGACACTGGATAGTTAAGCTAAGAACACCTATATTGATAGAGTGTCAGGGTCTTGTATGTAAGCAATAGTGTAATTGCCTGTATGTAAGCAAGAGTCAGTGTAAGCAAGAGCTGAGGTCAAGGGCAGTAGGAGACACCACGGCTTGGCTAACGGACGATCAGGCAAGAAGCCCGTGGACAGACCCACGTGATGTGGGAAGGTCAAGGAGGAGAGAGTCAGTAGTGTGTGAGACAGCGGATAGAGACGGACGTGTGGAGAATAGCGAGTGATAGAACGATCGAACGATAGTGTTGTGACGGATAGATGAGATGAACGTTGTGTATTGATATTCGAGGAATGTACTAACTGTGATATGTGTGGGATGATGTGAGACTGTGATTGCGAATGGTCATACGGGCGACAGTGTAAATATCGCCCATGTGAGCGAGCGTTTGGCTGCCTGTGTCGAATGATTGCTTAAGTGTGAAGTGAGACCATATTGTTATCCTGTAATATAATGTAATAAAGGGTGTTCAGGAGACAGCTCCTGCGAGTTTCCGATTGCAGTCATTGTTATTAGTATATGTGTCGTGGACGTTGTAATTTGCCTGTCCAAGTCCAGTGAGCTAGACGGAGAAGATAGTTAGGACTCTGACAGAGGACATGGCATTTCTGATGTTACAATCGAACAGAATGCCACGGGCAGTCACACAAAACTCCCACCAAACAATATATAGATCAATAGATGAACAAATAAAGACACATAGAACGCAATAAGAGTTATATATAACCACACATAAACTAAGGCTATATACACATCAATACCATAGCGACAACATATGAGGAAATGGAGATCTCCTCCCCCACCTCTGAAAAAAGACAATTCACCAACCCCTTACACAGCATGTCACTACAGACCTTATACAAGGTAAGAGAAAATTCAGATCAACAGAACACATTATACGGGTATATTACCAATTGTATACACCCCATGCCTGACAGGAGTTCAAGAACAACACCATTCTAAGCGGTGCTTTGTCTTATCTTTATACTCCTTTAGGACTTCAATGCCGAGTATGCAAGGGTACCGCCTCTTGGAGTGGCATCATTGAAAAGTAAAAATTCTAATCTTGTAACATCAATGGACTTCTCCTGCTTCAGACCTGTGCCGAACACGATCTCCTGATCAACAACATAATGTCCAACTTCCCACGAGAAATAGGACATCGCAGATGCACCCTCGCTCGAAACACTGGCACCTCATTGACTATGTCATCGTCAGAAGGTGTGCCAGACACTACGTTCGGGTGACAAAATCCACATGTGGTGCCGAATGTTCGACAGACCATCGTTTCATTATCTCAAAAACAAACATACACATCAAACCACCATGGCGTCCTCAGGGGGGTAAAAAAAATAGCTAAATGTCACCCACCTAAACAGCAAACAAAATGCAGTTGTCATTTCAAAATATGCTGGAAGATCGCCTCAAGCCTAATGCTGCAGCTAAACAGGATGCAGAAACAGGGTAGGGAGCCCTAAAGGACATAATTTACAAAACTGCTATGGAAATCCTGGGTCCAGACCCCACCCCCACCCCCCACCCCCCCCCCCCCCCCCCCGAAAGCATAAAGACTGGTTTGATGAAAATTCCGAAGACATCAACCAATTGCTGGCCGGAAACATCTTCTCCTCAAGGCATATATGAATGACCCGAAGTAAACATTTAAATCAAAAATGATGTCTTCAATAACATTCGGAGAGCAGTGCAGCAGAAACTTCGGCACATGCGGGATACCTGGCTGAGCAACAAAGCTGATGAAATTCAACACTTTGATACAGGCATGATATGAAAAACTTCTTCGACTCACTGAAAGCGGTCTATGGTCCTACATCACCAGGCATAGTTCCCCTCCTCAGTGCAGTATGGGGAAACATTGGTCACCGATTAGAAAGAAATCCTTCAACGCTGGGCAGAGCATTTCAGCAACATCTTAAATGCAACTTCCTTCTTCGATGATGAAACCATCAACTGCCTTCCTCAAGTTCCCACCAATGATGCACTTGATGACCTGCCAACCAATGTGGAAGTAAACAAAGCCATTCAGCAACTTTTCAGCGGCAAGGCGCCTGGTCCTGACTCCATCCCAGCAGAGATATACAAGGCAGGTGGGCCGGTCCTAATAGAGCAGCTTCAATAAGTCTTTACAAGCATATGGGTGAACGAGACCATGCCACAAGATTTCAAGGATGCGTCAATATTCCACCTTTACAAAAGTAAAAGCAACCGCCAATCCTGTGATAACCACCGAGGCATTTCCTTGCCCTCAGTTGCAGGGAAGATACTCGCCAGAATTCTTCTCAAATGCCTCACGGGCCGTCTCGATCAAAGTCTTCTTCCTGATACTCAATGTGGTTTGAGAGAAGAACGGAGAATTGTTGACATAATTGTCGCTGCAATGCAGCTGCAAGTGAAATGTCAGGAACAGAACTGCGAAATGTTCTCCACTTTCATTGACCTTATTAAGGCTTTTGATACAGTCAGCAGAGAAGGACTGTGGAAGATCATGGCAAAATATGGCTGTCCACGAAAGTTTGTCCAAATAGTGCGGCTCTTTCATGATGGTATGCAGGCAAGAGTACAGGAAAATGGTGAACTGTCTGAACCCTTTCCTGTCACCAATGGAGTGAAGCAAGGATGTTTCCTGGCACCAACACTGTTCAGCCTCATGTTTTCAGCCTGTGTTGATGAATGCATTCGAGTACGATGACATTGGAATAGACATCAACTACCGTATGGATGGAAAGTTATTCAATCTCAGAAGGCTGAAAGCTAAAACCAAAATTAACAGCGACACCGTCGGAGAGCACCTGTTTGCTGATGATTGCGCTCAATACGCCAACTCAGAGGCGGACATGCAACATAATGTTACAGCTTTCTCACATGTCTCTGCCAACTTTGGGCTCAATATCAACTTGGAGAAGACTGTAGTTATGTATCAGCCAGCTCCAGGAAATAATCACACTGTGCCGAATATCAAAGTGAATTGTCATAGACTAAGTGTTGTGGACAAATTCACCTATCTTGGAAGCACTGTGTCACAAGCTGTCACAATTGATGACGAAGTGAATGCAAGAATCTCCAAAGCCAGTGTGGCCTTTGGCAGACTGTACAAGAATGTATGGGACAGAACTGGAATAAGCCTGCAAACAAAGCTAAAAGTCTACAAAGCAGTTGTATTATCCACACTGCTATATGCTTGTGAAACCTGGACTGTTTATCAGCGACACGCTAGGAAATTAACCACTTCCACACAGTCTTCCTAAGGAAGCTACTGAAGATTAAATGGCAAGACAAGATCCCAGACACTGAAGTCCTAGAAAGAGTGTCCATGCCCAGTATCCACACTCTACTGATGAAAAATCAGATTCGTTGGGCTGGTCACTTGACTCGCATGCCAGATCACAGGCTCCCTAAACGAATTTTTTACAGCGAACTGCGTTGTGGTAAACGCTCCCAAGGTGGCCAGAGGAAACGCTTTAAAGACACTCTGAAAATCTCTCTGGATGCTTTTGGAATTCATCATGGCACCTGGGAGACCGAAATTCGTGGCGTGCATCATTACACAAGGGTGCAGTCATATGTGAGGCAACCAGGACTGCAAGAGCTGTAAAGAAAAGGCAGGACAGAAAAACCACTGCAGGAAATCCTCCTCCAGAAACGTCAAGCATTCTTTGTCTACATTGTCAAAGAACATTTCGAGCCAAATAGGCCTTATCAGCCATCTTAGAACCCACGGCTCCATACTTTCAACTCCACTGGATGAAATGAATGGTCATCATCATTCTTGATGGACAAACAACAAACACTGTGTGTCGATCCACGACTACCTCAACATTCGATGTTTTATACATGAGCACCAACTCTGTAGCTCACGTGGCGATATCCAGGATTCTTCAAGAATATTGCACTAATGAACCGAACGACGTAACCCAGAATCGAACCCACGACCATTGGCGCGAGAGGTAGGTAATGTAACTACTTCGCCACGGAGACCCACTCTTGGTATAAAATAGAGAACACTGGGGAAATAGAAGAGCAGACTAAACGCAATCACACAAGCATAAGATCCGCGTCTATGAGGAGCTACGACAGTTCCCTTGGTTCTCGAGAATTCTGTATCGGGGGTTTAGTGAACTGCATTAGTCCCATGAAACGTAACTCAGCTGGCTGGATGTGCGCATTAACTTCTGTAATGAAAAGTCATATCTTCAGAAGGAATTAAGGAATTATGAGCTGCTCGCACTTCGTGTATGCAGATTCGGAAGGCCTTCGGCGGCTTTCGTAATTGAGTACTAATAATTCCGGACCCGACCTAAGCAGTCCACTTTCAGGATGTAGTCCAATCATTATCAGGGAAACCGGAGAATGATCTGCAGCCGTAGTCCGTTGGTATCGTTTCAAAATCTGTTGGAAGTTTATTTCATACTTTAAATGACCCCTTTTATTAGTGAAGACTGAAGAGAAGCTTTCAAATCTCCAGTCAGCCAAGGACCCTTCTGGGCTATCATTGCAATTCACTTCGAAGAAGCATTAAGCGGAGAGCCCGAGTCCCGACCAGGGAAGAAATCCGAGAGGTAGACCAGAGACGAAGACCAGGGCACCAGTCAAACGTGTCCAGTCGGAGGCTCACAGAATCAGGTGATGTCCTCTCATACAGCCTACTTCTGTACATACAGCAGACGGTCCTCGACTGCTTTTCAAGTGGATGGATGACGTATTAACCCTCAGGGCAAGTCTCAGCCTGATACCACCTACCTTTCTATTGTACAACTTCTCGGGAGGGGTTCTCAATAAACTTGCCCTGTGTTTTCTATTCTCAAACTTCAGTTATCTCTATGGTTAGTTAGGTGTAGGTTAGTTAGTTAGTTAGTTAGTTAGTTAGTTAGTTAGTTCCAACTTTACAGCAACGGGTCGTCCCGATTATGCTCCGTTCCTGTGCCAGTGAATATCACACAAAACGCTCCCCACTGCCCAATGTGAAAAGTGGAAAAGACAGGAGTCTCGACAAACAACAGCCCGCACAGATACACTGTGCATAATGCCGCCACCAGAATGTCAACACACCAGTCCCCCACGAAACACCCTGTTCATCTCTGATGGAATCGGCAGTCATTTTCCTATCTGAATGTTTCCTAGATGTTCACCCACACAGTCCACGAAAATACAGTTCATCGCTGATGGCAGTGGCAGTCAACCAGAAGCCCAGCAGCCACGCATTTCTGCATAAGGCAAAAACTGGTCAACTCTGGGACATAGCCACCTGCCATCACTCCGAACATGCAGTCACGTTCAAAAACACCTCAGGCAGATTCAAAAGCATTTCACACAAAACTCACAGCTCACAGTGTCGCGCCACGCACTCATTCAGTAGCAGGGCAACGGAACCATCAAGCCTCCTTAGTCGCCTCTTACGACATGCGTGGTAGGCTACAGTGTTGCTATTCTTTGCTTCCCTTATGGGCCCCGGCAACACACAGGAGTAGGTATAGGTTATGTGTCATTAGTCATCTGAAAGATAGTTTAGCTTCCTGGACCCAGTACCGGGATTTCAGTGAACTCGGTACACGCACGATGGGTGCAAGAATCTGTAATTAAACCACCACGCAATAACCCAACGGAAGGTAGAAAGGCTATGCCCTAAGTCTTGGACGGTAATGGGTCTAGAATTAAAGCTTAGACAGACGGACACTTAGAGCAATGCTTTGGTGAGCCGAAAGCTTCTGCAATATGTTTTGTTCCAGATATATTGGTGTTACCTTTCCTCTGGAGTAAACTAGGCAGGCCTTTGGTTGTGGCCCTGGCCTGATCAAGTGCAGATGACTACAATGTGATCTAGGCTGCATGGTCAACGTATGGTCTCTGCAAAGCAGCCCATAGGAGTGTTATGTCTTTTAACGTGGCCGAAATATTTCACTTGCTATGTTTTTGTTTCTTTGAGTTTGGTGATTGAGAGATGCATTACAGTTGGGCATCTCCAACGCCGGCCATGTTCACGTCTGTGTGCATTCTTGATTAATGTATAGTCACATCATGTTGAGTCTGTTCACACGTAGCCTATACCGATACAAGGCAATTATAGGTGTGTGCTTTAAACAATTGTATGACAACTAAACATTATTGATTTTCGACAATGAGCAGGATCTGTTACATTCGGTAGATTCGGTTGTTGCACACAGTGAACAATTTTTTTAGAAAGATATTTCGTTGTATTGTTACATACGCACACGCTCTCTTTCCTTGTAAAGCTATAGTGAGCGTTTTTCCTTTTGGCCCTTTCTAGCAGTGGTGATGCCGTGTTAGCAAGGGAACTTGTTTTGAGTCTTCACCATTCAGTCGTGTAGTAGGTCGACGTGTCTGACGTGACTGCCCGTGCTGTTTGTAGAGTTCAGGGTAGAACTGCTCCCAGTGTTCATGGCCACAATCATCAGTAATAAAATGTAGGCAATGGCTCTTGCAACCACAATGGTTAGTTTCAGCTTAAACTTCTTATTTCTACTTATTTTAGAATCTCATGATGTGATACTATATCACTAAAACATACTGTTTATGATTCGATAGGCAGGTTTCCGTTTAGTTGTTTGTCGTTTCTTTCTGAACCACCGACGAACATGTCACTGTTAAAATTTAACACAAGGCATGCTTCTTCAAAATCACATGCAGCTGATTTTGAACGTTATATGTGAATCACGATGGCTACCACTTGATCTCAGACGTCAGCCAATTTCGTTGCAAAAGCAGCAGTAAGATAAAGAATATCTTCATGGGATTTATCGCAATCCAAATAGGGAAACAAGATCTTCGGAGCTACATTAAGCTAATCCTTTTACGCGAAATCGAATCACAGACAATTAGTAGAGACGTGAGAAATATATATATATATATGCGCGGGGGATGTGGTTTTATGGAAAAATGATGCAAACACCGATGGCGGATAGAAACATTAATATGGATATTTTTAGATAAAATAACTTTATTTTGCAATTCTTTTTTTTTTTAATTTTGTATATCCCTTAAAGGGCGTTGCAGTCAACACCAGCATTTTTCAACTACTATTGATATACCGGTCTCTGTGGCTAAGGGCTTGCGAACGCGGTTTGTAAGCCCGTATACCCGGGTTCGAAACACGGCGGTGCTGGTTTTTTCTAAAAAGGTATAGGGGCCGGTCGTTCAGAAAGCAATGGCAAACTACTGAACGTAACACATGCCTAGTACAGCAACAGCAGCTGAAAATTCTGGTGTTGACTGCAACGTCCCGTAAAGGATATGCAACAAATTTTTTTTCTTTTTTTAATTGATATACTAGGCACGTTTTACGTTCAGTAGCTTGACATTGCTTTGTGAACGACCGACTCGCAAGAAGCCGGATGCAAGGATAAACGCAAGGATGCGTTTTATCGCCTGTGGTCTTCTTAACGAATGCCGGTGTATTAAAGTAAACTGAGGTAACACGTGTTAAATCCATGGCGAAGGGGTGGGGGTGGGTGGGTGGGGGGTGGGGAGGAGAGGTGGAATCGTTGCCGTTAAACAGCTCAAACAGCGGTGATTTTCTCGTCTGTGTCGGCTACCCCCGCACCCCTTCCCCCCCCCCCCACCCCCCAACCGAAAGCTATACATTTGTCATTCAAACTGGTTGCCTGGCATTTTCTTTCATGAAGCATGTATTCAGTTTTAAGGCAAACATCAGCGAATGTCGCACATCCAATTGTGTACTATCGATGGACATTGGTATCATGGTTTTCTTCGCGCCATTAATATATTTCTAACATACAATTTGATATTGTTTTATTTTTTTTTCCCCACACACAACCAGAATGGTTAGTTTCAGCTTGAAAGTCCTGCTGATGATTACAACTGCCGTTGTTTTACATTCTTTACATTTTGTGGCACATGCACATGTGCCAGCCAAAAATATCTAATCCGGTCTAATCAAGAAAAGGCTATAGTTATACTGATAGTACTCGAGATATATTTCCCTGTAAGAAGACAAAATATGTGTTGAGATATTATCTGCCATTTGAGATCACCGTTTATAAAATTAATACATTGCAATAACTTAAATTTATACGATAGCTACTCAACTTTCGGGTTCTGTTTTCGTTCGAAATCATCCTATGATGTATTCAATTTAACTGTTTTCTTACAAAGTCTTAATTTATATACTCTAATAAAGTAATTCCCTTGTCTCCCTTGTTGATTGAAACATCGTTATTATTTCTGTCCCTTGATAATATGATTTTCTATTAATCAAGATACTACGTTTTCACACACACATAAAGACGTACAATGACACACACACACATACAGACGTACACTCATACACACATACATACAGACGTACACTCACACACACACACACATAGAGACCTACACTCACACACACATACAGACGTACACACACACACACATCATACAGACGTACACTCACACACACATTCATACAGACGTACACTCACACACACATACAGACAGTACACTCACACATACATACAGACATACACTCACACAAACATACAGACGTAGACTCACACACACATACAGACGTACACTAACATACAAACATATAGACGTATACTCACACACATACAGACGTACACACACACACACACACATACAGACGTAGACTCTCACACACACATGCAGACGTGCACACACACACACACACATACAGACGTAGACTCTCACACACACATACAGACGTACACTCACACACATAAAGACGTACACTCATACACATACAGACGTATACTCACACACACATACAGACGTACACGCACACACACATACAGACGTACACTCCTACACACATACAGACGTGCACACAAACATACAGATGTACACTCTCACACACACATACAGACGTATACTCACACATACAGACGTGCACACACACATACAGACGTACACTCATACACACATACAGACGTACAGTAACACACAAATACACACGTACACTCACACACATACAGACGTACACTCACACACACACATACAGACGTACACTCCCACACACTTACAGACGTGCACACACAGAATGACGTACACTCTCACACACATACAGACGTAAACACACATACTGACGTGCACACACACACATACAGTCGTACATTCACACACACAGACGTACACTTACACACATACAGACGTACACTCACACACATACAGACGTACACACACACACATACAGACGTACACTCACAAACGTAGAGACGTACACTCACACACATACAGACGTACAATCACACACACATACAGACGTACACTCACAAACATACAGACGTACACTCACACACATACATACATACACTCGCACACACATACATAGTACACTCACACACATATACAGACGTGCACACACACATACAGACGTACACTCACACACACATACAGATGCACACTCACACACACACATACAGACGTACACTCATACACATACAGACGTACACACATACAGACGTACACACACATACATACGTAAACTCACATAAATACAGACGTACCCTCACACACATACAGACGTGCACACACTCACACACACATACAGACGTACTCTCACACACGTATACAGACGTACTCTCACACACGTATACAGACGTACACTCACACACATACATACGCACACTCACACACACATACAGACGTACACACACATACAGACGTACACTCACACACATACAGACGTACACTCACACACATACATACGTACACACACATACATACGTACACTCACACAGACACTGTATTTTCTTACTATCCATTTGCATAATGATTCTTTGCAACAACTTCGTGATATGACACATTATACAAAATGTTCGATGTTGATAACATTGTAATGTCCCTGATGTCATAAGTGTGTCGTATTGTACGCTTTTGTGTGTATTTTATTTTATTATTCATTTTATATATTTATTGATTACTTCTGATTTTGGATTTTCACCTGTGTTTCGTGATACTATGGATCTCCTTGTAAGGTATGTGCACGTGTTGATGTTTAGTACGTTTCTTCTCGCAGGAGCTTAATATACCTATTTGTTTCCAATTCATATTGTTATATCCTGCTGCAGCCGCTGCTTTCTCTTCTATTGATATCTTAAGGCTTGCAATAATTATAGATTTATATAATTCAGGAGGTATGTCTCATTATCATATATTGTATTTAGCAGACTGATAATATTTCCCATCTGCAAGCTGCAGTCAGTTGAGGGGAAACCAATGCCAGGTTAATAGTACCGTCCCCATCTCCTACTCGGCTTGCAATTCTGGTGACACAGTCATTGTTGATGCAGACAAGATCAATGGTTTCAAGTCTACCATGAAGCTCCTACCCATTTGTTTGTTGGAAGCACTGTTTCGCCATCATCTGCCTTTAGCCTTGAAATCCCACAGAAAATGAAATTATCTCGGTAACCCACAAGTTAACCGAGAGACTGCCACCTCTGCGAGTCTTCATTCGCATTGCAGGTAAAAGCACTGAAAAAGGGTTCGAACATTGTAATGTTTCATAAGTACAAATTTAGTATTCTGTATACTACAAAATCATAGCATCAAGGGACACAAATAGAATCTATGTTTTAACCAATAAGGGAGACAATTAAATCAATTTATTGTAGTATATAAATGAAGACCATGTAATGAAAACAGTTAGTTTGAAGATAGCATAGTATGATTTATAATGAAACAAATGACAACTTAAGATGAGTAGCTACTAAAATGATTTTAATTTATTGCATTGTCATAGATGGCCAGTCCATAACCTCACATGGTATATAATATCTCAAAAGAATTGTAGTCTATTTACGAGACAATATGTTTAGTGTAATATCCTAGTATTTACTACTCTTAGTATCATTGCAAATGAAGGCATAGCATTTTTGGCTGGCACATGTTCATGTGCCACGTGTCAATGAGGGTCTGGTTCAAATCAGTCTGAGGTCCTACTGTTGCTTTGATTCTGAGCCGATAGATTTGTCTTCTCGCTTTTCAGTACATTTCTTTTTATTTGCCTTATGCGCTTCAGACTGTGTAGGGTAGTCGTGGTTGTTGAGAGCAGCTTGGTAACAGGTGTTTGGGGGGCTGGAGGTGTCGATCTCTCACCGTCTCTCACTCTCAGACAGGCTCTTGGTTGAGCGTCCCCTTCTCCTAGTGACCAGCTGGAAACAGTCTTCATTCTCCTTACTATGTTGATCTGTCTGGGAGTTCGAGGTGACTTTTTGTGCCAGTCTAGGTCCCTTATGGGTTTGTACTTTGGCCGACCATGTATTACTCCAGTGAGAGTCCTCACCAAAGACTGTACACCCCGTACGGCGCCACGGAACTGTGATGACGAGACGGTGTAGCTTATCTTCTACCCCGTCCAACTCCATGTCCACGTAATGTGGTAAAGGCTCTTTCGGGTTGCACAGAAGTAACCACTTGTCCGAGCTGTTTTCAAGTTTATGCACTTCCGCATTTATGTCTCCCGAAATATCCGCGGCTGTTTGCTTCACTATCTCAACCTTTGCGGTTGTAGGCATCCAGTGAATCATAGCCTTGGTATTTTCTCATATGTTTTCTATTCATTCATTCATTCAGTAGTATGTTCTTTGCAGAACTTCGCTGCCATAACAACCTTCCGGAAAACCTCTCGATCATAAACAAGATGTGCCGCGTTCTGATACACCCATCTGGGGATCATACGCCACATCCTGCACCAATCTTCTCTTTGGCCTTCCTCTTCCTCTCTTCCCAGGCAAATATCCTTTCAATATTGTTCTCTCCAAACTTCCGTGACGTTTCAAATGACCAAAATATTTCAAATTTCTTTGTTTTATCGTCTTTAATGGCCAACCTTCTTCAATATTCAATTCCTTAAGTATGGATGCATTTGTTTAGTTTAGTTTAGTTTAGTCGATGTATCAACATCACGGCAACGGGTATAACCCATAAGTGCTCCGTTCTTCTCCTAACTTAAACCTGAGTCTGGAGA
Source organism: Cepaea nemoralis (assembly GCA_014155875.1). NCBI lineage: Eukaryota > Metazoa > Mollusca > Gastropoda > Stylommatophora > Helicidae > Cepaea > Cepaea nemoralis. The sequence continues at coordinate 746,285 of JACEFZ010026184.1, read as the reverse complement.
AACTCAGCTCAGTGCACGAACTCCGTAGCACCGGCGAGGATCCTGAAATACTTTGTGTAGATTTTTAACTTGAAATTTTGCCCGGGCAGCGCCATTAGGCTACTCTTTTTCGATTTCCAACTGCCAAGGGATTTTTTACGTGCGCAACAATACACACGGGCGTCCGATCTCACTACCCAGAGACCAGGGGACATTTTTACTAGAAGTCCACGTGAAAAAATCCCGGGCCTCACCGGGGCTTGAACACGGGACCTCCAGCACTCGAGGCGGACACCATACCTCGAGACCACGCAGCCTCCCCCCACCCCCCCCCCCTAATGGATGCATTTGTTCTTTTCTTTACCCAAGATATTCTTAGAACTCGTCTATAACATTTATATTCAAAGGCATTTATGCGCTGTTCAGCTTGTTTAGTAAGTGTCCATGTCTCACATGCGTATGTTACAATGGGAAAGATGCATGCTCTTAAAAATCTAATTTTTGTAGTTCTGTCTGTCCCACTCCATAATTTATTCAGCTGTTTTAGTCTTTGAAGAGCAATTGATAGTCGCCGTTTAATTTCTTTCATTGTGCCGCCGTTATTGGTAATCAATGACCCAAGATATTCAAAATTTTCCACCATCTCCAATTTTTCCACATTAACGTATATTTCTTTCTCCATAGTAGTTTTGTCTGTATGCATTATCTTTGTTTTTGCTATGTTAAGATATAACTTGTGATTTTCCTATTCAGTTGGGTTGAGGCTATTAGGTTTTCTATGCCATTCTGTGTTGTGGATAGTACAGGTTAAACAAATAGGGTGAAAGCAAGCAGCCCTGACGGATCCTTGTGGTGAAAGCAAGCAGCCCTGACGGATCCTTGTTTGATATCAAACCAATCTGATGTATCGCCATCTATTCTAACTGCTGTTTGTTGGTCTAGATAGAGCATTTTTAAGAGTTGTAATATATGTGATGGAAAGCCCATATACCTCATAATTTCCCAAAGTTTCTGATGTTGTACACAGTCAAATGCCTTTGAATAATCCAGTAAACATGAGAATAGGTTTACATTAAATTCTCTGCACTTCTCTATTATTAATCGCATGTTGAATAATGTTTTCTATTACAATAGTTAATTTAGGATTCTGCAGTTCATGCCTTCATCCCGTGAAGCCGTTCATAATGGGCCACCTTTGCTTCAGTGTCAGCGTAGCGTACTATCTTTTAGGGTTCTCAAAAATGGTAGATGGATTTTATCCCTTGCTTACGGATCCCACAAGGCCCCATCAAGACGCTCGTCATCAGTGAGTAGTTGAAAGGAAATACATGAGGCCTGATATAGAAAACACAAGTGTGTTTGCTTGATGGAACTCTCCTCCTTCAAAACCTTCTCTCGTGTTGACTTTGACACGTTTTACAATTTGGTTTTCCATCTTCGATATTCCGTGACAGAGTAAATCTTTAACACAGGTATACACGTGGTGAAAACTATCGAAATCACTTCCACAAAATTAATAACTCTGATATGTTTGAATAATCCGTGACGGAGGAATTGTGCAGTAGCATAGTAGCCCCTGGTGTAATCATGTGTGGCCTAGAGAACAATCTGCCATTTGTATAGGACAATTGCATTCTAGTTCACGACCTTGGTGTAGACCTGCATATCCAAACACGTATATATGAGAACATCTTATTTAACTCTATAGTATCAATAATATACATTCACTGTTGCAAACATATGCGGCTTTTTCTCTAAGTCCCCGTAAACATCATGCAGTGGGCAGTAAAGAACAGACCAAGAAAGGGGTAAGGCAGGGATGCTTTAACCACCGGTGGCCATCTTAAGAAATGCCCGTGTATGAAAGTAACCTCAGGTAAAACATGTTAACTCTTTCGCCTCTGAGAGAGTCATTGCAGTTGAACATCTCTAACAGCGGCGATTGTCTCGTCCGTGTTGGTTACCCCCAGACTTGTTGAAAGCTATGGTAACGATACATTTGTCATTCCAACTGGTTGCCTGGCCTTTACTAGGATGAAATATATATGCAGCGTTAAAGCAAACATCAGCGAATGTCGTACATACACTGGTGTATTACAGATGGACATCGGAGTCATATGTGTCTTCTTGCCGTTAACATATCTCTATCATATAATTTGATATGTTGTTGTTGCAAAGAGATTTTGTGCTATTGTTACATGGACACGAGATATTCACTGATCGCTTTTCCCTTTGTTCACTTCCATCGGTGATGTTTTGTGCGTCTTCAGATCTCGCTATGACGACTAGTTAGCAACGGCGCTTTCTTTGTCTCCACTATTCAGTCTAATCTTAATCGAACGAACGAACGAACGAACAAATGTTATTTGTAAATTGTTTAAAAAAATGGACACACAGGTCTGTCTGACACGCTGCCCTTCTTCTCTCTTTCCGCCCCTTCGTTATTTCATTCACATCTAATCTAGTAGACCGACATTGCTGACGTGACTACCCTGCTATGTGTAGAATTCAGGGTAGAATGTCTCCCAGTGTTCATGACCGCAGTGATCAGTTATTATATGCAGGCAATGGATGCCACAACCACAATAGTTTGTTTCAGCTTCAACGTCGTGCTGATGCTTACCAAAATTGACTCCTGCTGTTTTACATTCTATTTTGTGGCACATGAATATGTGCCAGCCAAAAAATGTGATGTCAAGGAAAGATTGAATAGTAAGTAAACGGATATCACACTAGATGTATTATCCTCTATATAGACTACATTTCTTTTGAGATAGTATCCACCATTCGACGTCACAGACTGGAAACCTATGACAATGCAATAATTTAAATTTATTTTAGCAACTATTCATGGTATGCGTTGTTCTTTCCCTTATAAATCTTACTATGATATCTTCAAACTAAAAGTTTGCATTACATATTCCTCATTTACATTCTACCATAAACTGATTTCATTGTCCCCCTTGTTGGTTACAAAATATGGTTTATGTATATCGATTGATACTATGAATTCGTATTATACAAGTTTCTACATTTTTACCTATGCATCATTACAGTAATGGAACTTGTTTATATTGGTCAGTGCTTATACCTGCAATGCAAAAGTAGTCTCAGAAGTGGCAGTGCATCAATGCAATGTTGGGTCACCGAATAACATCATTTTCTGTTTGATTTCAATGTTAAAGGCAGATCATTTGGAAACATTGCTTCCAACAAACAAATGGGAGGGGCGTTAGGATGGACTTGAAACTAACGACCTTGTCTGCATCAACAGTAACTGTGTTACCGGAATTGCACACCGAGTAGGAGATGGGGACTGCACTAATAACCTAGCACTGGTTTCCATTCAACTATAAACATTATGCAGAGTATAATATATGATACTGAAAGATATTATTCGGGAGCAATCGAATGTATTCAACATTGGCAATTGAGGATAATGTCTCACGTCACGAAGATTTTGCTAAGAATCATCATGCAGATGGAAAGTAAGAAAATAAAACCCGAAACAGAGGAAAAAACAATGACGCCCTCCCTACCCATTGTTCTATCGTTTCATGTTCCTATTTTAAATGGTGTTACTCGTGTGCACTCGGTCGCTTGCTGACGGTCTAGAGTCCCCTGGTGCACAAACTAGAAACGATATAGACTTACATGTCACATTAATCTAAAGGATAATGAAAACTACGAATGCATATTGCAAATAATATCATATGTGGCGTTGTATTATTATGAGATGAGATAAACTATATATACACAGTGAGCATATCAAGTGGCTTATGACACATCCCCCACCACAACCAACCGAAATGTACTAAACTTCACTTGACGTATTTGAGCAGTTACTTCTCCAGTCTGAGTAATCTTTATTGCTCATTCTCCATTTAATAATTTCCACAAAGTAAGTAAATTATTCCGTGTGCTGACCTATCGTGATCATTTTAATATGTATGGTTTTCTGACGAAATACACTTCAATTTGGTCTTTCCGATCATAAATTAAATTTACTCTAAAATGAGTTTGAGCGCGCACATATAGAGTTTCTTATAGGGGAACATATCACATCAGAGTTATTCTTTTATGAGAATGAGGAATTTACGATAAGTATGTAGGTCTGTGATTGGTTTGATCTAACGCCACATTAATATTCTCAGCAAATACACAACATTTACTGCATCCTTACCTTCTGTAAACCCATTTTTTATCTTCACCTGTTTCAGGTATATGTTCTTACTAACACTTTGCATGATGATTCTAATCAAGATCTTCGGGATGTGATACATTATGATAATTGCTCGATGTTGATGACATTCTAACGCGCCTGATGTCTTTCCACTTTGCGTTATAAATATTGTGACTCGGTTCCATCGGCATAATGTTTCCTAGGTAAAAATGTAGCAATAGCTTATTAGGAAATTATGTTGTCAAGGGATATAAGTAGAATCGACTCTATCATGCCCTTTGCTCATTGTTTACATAATCGGCCTCTTCTTCTGGTTCCATTTATTATGTACATCATTGCTTGTTGAGTATATTATCCGACGATAACCTAGATGTGTAACTAAACCCTTTCACTTTCTACTTCTTGATGCATTCCAACGCGCTATAACCCCCACTTTAGTCCTGCTTGCTTGCTTGCGTTCGTTGGCTGTGAACTCCAGCGCGAAGTCATGTATTCGATGAAGACATCCTGTTGTCCAACATCAGTGTGATGTCATACATGACCTGAGGTTTGCGTGATTATCCGTTGTCCCATGTCTGGCTTATTGGTGTGCAGACTGGTGGTTCCTCGCCGTGCAGGCAGATACTCTCCGACTTCGGAAGAATCAGCGATCCTACTACGTTAGCCAGGACCCTGAATGGACCTGTTGCCCAGGTCCTAGGACGTGTTAGTAGGTCATGGCCAGTATAGAACCTGGCCCTGGTGCCTTGGAAACATCTCTGCGTCTCTACTGTAATCCTGATTTCATCATTTATGACTTTATCTCTTCTCGATACGTTGGGTATTCTTGTCGGGAATTTCATTTCAGTTGTCATAACTGTTCTTGTGTCTTTTTCTGTCATTGTCTAGATTTGGCATTGGTAGCATATAGTTGTTAAAAAGATTGTGTTGTAAGCGAAATAGAAATCAGAAAATGCATCATAAATGGAATAAAGACAAAGAAGAAAATTATTGCAGATAGGTCACATTCCGAACGTGTGAGACGTAAGATGGTGCATGATGGTGCAAATGACCACCTGTTCACATGCACCCACTGTGCACGGACTTTTACAGCGCGAATTGGCCTTATCAGTCACATTCGCTACCACCATAAGTAAAAGTTTATATGCCTTTTTAAAGCGCAAACTATCGTCTGTCAAGACGGCAAGGTACCAATGTGTGTGCGTGTGTGTGTGTGTGTGTGTGTGTGTGTGTGTGTGTGTGTGTGTGTGTGTGTGTGTGTGTGTGTTGTAAAGTTCTTTCTTCAGTATCTACTGATACGTGTTTGTTCTTTAGTATCGGTACCTTTGTCCAATGAGTGAGTTTGCCTTATTGCATCTATTTTCTATCTCATCTTCTGATTTATCACCAATATTCCAATAATCCAAACATAATGTGCCATGCCGGTAAGCGTGGGCGGTCATGTTCTGCCATCTCACTCGATCACCATAGTCGTGGATCAGCTCCGTGTTTCTTTCTCGACCATGCCACACGGCCAAGCCATCCAGGTACTTGCCGCTAGGTCTTCCCCCTTGGTCTGTTCCCCTCGATCTTACCAGTTGTCACCAAGTTCCAATAATTCCAATAATGGTTTGCTGATATGTGGAACTCTCACATATATGCAGATCTGAAGCAATGAGCTCGCAATGACATTGACCAAGCTAGAATCACAATGAAGCCCTCTTTCCTACCCTCAAGAAATTGTAGAAGTTCTTAACGCGTGCACTCAGAGTTCAGACTGGAAGCATCAAGACAGTCTTCAGCATAATATATAATGAAGCACATTAACTTATTCAGTGACAAACAAAAGGAAGGTATGGAACAAACATCAATTTATTGCAGAAAATAGGACGTAGGTGTGTGTCATAGTAATGATCTAACAATTGTTAAAATGGTAGCAGACATAATGTATTATAAATCACATTAAAGTATTTTTAACAAATACAACGTTGGTATTCCTACTGTCCTTATAGGTTAGATTAGTCCCTCATAATGCCAGGGTTATTCATGTGTCAGAAGTCAGCTTTATTGTGAAAGCACATTTACATCAGCGTTGGTACACATTTCGTAATGACACCCTTTCTCTCTGTCTATGTCTCTGTATCTGCCTCTGTCTCTGTCTCCGTCTCTGTCTCTCTATCTGCCTCTCTCTCTCTCTCTCTCTCTCTCTCTCTATCTATCTATCTCTCTCTCTCTCTCTTGCTCGCTGGCTCTCTGTCCATCTTCTTCATTTTCTTCTTCTTCTTGTTCTTCTTCATCCCCTCTGATTTTGTGTGAGTGTATGTGCTTGTATGTGTCTCTCACAGAGTCTATCGTCCTTCTATGTGTACACTATATGGCTCTAACTCATGGGTGTAAAGTAATATCATCAAGCAACAAAATAACTACTAAGCAGTGACTGTTAAACTTGTTTATATGTAAATCAGTTTACGCCTTAGGAGGGAACAAGCCTGACTATAATGCAAGCAAATGCAACTTAAATACTAAAAGTCATGGCAGGTTGACCAGACCCTAAGCCTTGGGTGGCAATTGGTTAAGGATCGAGGCGCCGACGAAGCACAGTTAGAGCATGTCTTTGTTGCTGCGGCATATTCTGCAGCTTGACGTGCACCAGATATATTGGTGTGACCTTTTCTCTGGATTACACAATGCAGACCGAGAGAGGTACCATGCTTCATGGCACACACGGTCTCTACAATCCAGGCCATGTTGTGTACTATGTAGACGTATAACACCACCCCTGGTCTGCCGCCGAGGGTTGTAATTATTATGCCTTTTTGAAGAACAATGTAACAAACTATACAGTCTGTCTAGACGGAAAGTGCGAGCAGTAGTATATATCTATACATGAAACATGTAAGCGTCAATTTACCTGGGATGTTTGATTGTCATTCAGTGAATCGGCAGTTAAGGTATTGAAACCTAAGAACATTATAAAGGGCTGGTCATCGGTTGAGGTTGCGATGTCTTATTGTAGTGTACGTGTTTCTACGGAATTCCAAGCATTTGAGAGAACTGGTAGTAATGTGATAGGGTAGGCAATGTTGGAAACCTCTCAATGATTGTGTGTGCAACCACTTTGGGAATAGTAATTAATGATTCGTGTCGCATTACCGTGTCCAATCCGAAAAACCCCTGGTTTCTTATTACGATTGGATACCGCCCTGCTGGGTTTCCCTCTTCGGTATCTCACTGAGCGTGCAGCAGTCGACGAGACCAGTTCTCTACTGTTTCACTAATCTATTCTTGCTCTCAGTATAGTGCTCTATATGGCTTCTACCAGATCGAATTGATGTTCTTGAGGCCGGTCAAGATAGTACATTCGCAGTTTTGAGTCTCTGTGGCGAAGTGGTCAAGCCGTTTGACTCGTGCTCCGAAGGTTGTGGGTTCGATTCCGGGCCACGCCCTTCGGTTTACGAGTTAAATGTTTCGGAGACTCCTGTGGGTCATCGCTAAAAGCTACGGAGTTCGTGCTTTGTGCGACGCTTTCCGGGCTGCGGAAAGAGACCGAGCCATATGGGATAAAACCCGGTGCAATGAAGTCGACCCTGTCGACTTTTAAGCGAATTTTTTTTAGCTTTTTCGCTCTACATCTCCTATAGCATTCACTATAGCAGGCTCCAACGCTTTTCAGTTTTCCAAATTAACCCGGCTACCTTATTAACATGTTCATGGCAATGTTTATGGTATGACATATACAGAGAGAAAGAGACCAAACCTCAGAGATAGATATAGTATGTGGAAGACAGGGTAGCCGTGGCTGAGTGGTTAGGGTATCATTCTCCGACCCAGGAAGCGCCGGATTCTATCCTTGCATAGAGCTGGGATCTTTTCCAACATCCATACATATATAATAATATCACGCGCTCAATTGACCTCTCAATTAGATACCTCAGATACCTGGCTTCCTCGGATAAAGTAAAATACACAACTTAACTGATCTCTAGATTCATTGCTGTCCACCTGCTTTGCAATAATTGCATCTAGCATACTTGATTCGGCCTGGACATTTATATGTTACTCATATTATTTAATGTCCACATTTGTGGATCTGACAAGAATTATACTTTCTAAAATCGTACTTGTAATTAAACGGGTTATGCAGTTAATGTAGACGTATATTACGATAAATAAAATAACATTTTGTATTACATTATCAATGACCACAATTCAGTTATTGATTAATATAAGTCAGTTAAAACAATTTCAAATGTCTGTGTCATTGTAGCAATGACTGCATAATTACCAAGAAACGAAGCCAGCAAAATGTTAACAACATTTTCTAAAATCAAACGTGCATCATGTATGTTATAGAAATAACGAACTTCGATTATCTTCCTTGATATGCCTAATATCTATTATGTTTGCTTCCCTTGTCATTTTCCTATGAAACAATATGTTTTAAAACTGTCGTGTCAACAGACGGAATGCCCATATATAACAAGTATGGTTCAGAAAGGAATGCCCATATATAACAAGTATGGTTCAGAAAGGATGAATAGAAAACAAACATGCATGCCAACGTGTCATCACATTGTTGCTGCAATAATAGGCATGGGTATCTTCCATGATTATTGTTATTATTTTTTTTTTTTTTTTAATGGAGAGCGAGAATGTGTGGAAATGTCCTAAGTGCGTCGTGTCGATTCTTAAAGTTTTAAATTGATTTTTTAATTGATAACGTTTGTTAGAGATTGTGAGTGCGACAAATGCTGATTCCATCGGCGATGAACTGTATATTTTTCGTGGACTTTAGTGTTGTCATTCTGGCGGCGGCATTATGAACAGTGCATCTGTGCGGGCTGCTGGTTTGCCGAGACTCCAGTCTTTTTCCACATTTCAGATTGGGGAATGAAGAGCATATTGTGTGATATTCCCTGGCACAGGAACGGAGCATATCGGGGACGGCCGTTGCCGTGAAGTTGCAAACGCGACTATCTAACTAACTAAAAAACTAACTAACTAACTAACTAACTAACTAACTAATTAACTAACTAATTAACTAACTAACTAACTAACTAACTAACTAAACCACTAACTAACTAACTAACTAAATAACAAACTAACTAAAAAGCTAACTAACTAAATAAATAACAAACTAACTAACTAATTAACAACTAACTAACTAACTAACTAACTAACTAACTATCATCATCATTGGCACCTTGCCGTCTTGACAGACGATAGTTTGTGCTCTAAAAAAGGCATAATAACTTTTAACTATGGCGGTAGCGAGTGTGACTGATAAGGCCAATTTGCGCTGTAAATGTCCGTTCACAGTGGGTGCATGTGAACACGTGGTCATTTCCACCATCATGCACCATCTTACGTCTCAAACGCTTGGTGTGTGACTTTTCTGCAATAATTTTCTCCTTTGACTTTATTCCATTTCTGATATTTGCCCTCCATGCAACACGTTCAGCGGTGACTTGCTCCCAATGTGCATTATCAATGCCTGTATCAATCATGTCCCGCTTACACACATCTTTGTATCGTAGTAGAGGCCGACCCTGAGATCTCTTACCCATCTGTAATTCACCAAAAAAGATATCCATTGGTATTCTACCATCATCCATCCTCCTAAGATGTCCTATCCATCTAAGTCTACGAAGACTGAGCATGGAATAAACTGTCACACAACCTGATCTTTCCAATACTTCAGTATTTGTGATTTTGTCTTGCCACTTAATACCAAGAATTCTTCGCAGACACCGCATATGAAAGCTGTTTAAATTGTTCTCTTGGTGTGAGTAAGTTGTCCAGGTTTCACTGCCATAGAGAAGAGTACTAAGGACACAGGCTTGATAGACAAGGACTTTTGTTTTGGCAGTAAGCTTCCTGTTCTCCCAGACTCTTTTTCTTAATATGTTCATTGTTGTTGCTGCCTTACCAATCCGGATGTTGATTTCCTGATCTAGGGATAATTTGCTATTTACCACTGATCCTAGATATGTAAAATGGTCTACTATCTCTAGTTTGGCGTCATCAATAAAGATTGATGGTACCCCATGTGCACCTTGTGACATAATCTGTGTCTTCGTTTTGCTAATTGTTAAACCAAATTCAGAACAAGCATTGGAGAATGCAAATAGTAGACATTGCAATTCTTCCTCAGAGTGGGTCGTAACTGCAGCATCATCTGCAAAAAGCAACTCTCTGATCAGTACCCTCCTAATTTTGGTCTTAGCCTTCAATCTCTGAGCATTGTAGAGGCCGCCATCTGAGCGTGTGTGAATGTATATACCACCATCCTGATCACGAAATGCATATTTCAGTCGAAGTGAAAAGTATATTCCAAAGAGGGTGGGAGCTAGTACACAACCTTGCTTAACTCCACTCTTGATTTCAAATTCTTCAGAAGTTGCACCATCAAACTTGATTATACCCTTCATGCCTGTGTGGAACGATTCCACAATGGACAGAAGAGTTGGTGGGCAGCCAATCTTCTTTAGTGCATTGCCTCTCCATAGCACAAAGCCTGGACTAAAATATAGAGATCATGTGTTGCCCATGCAGCATGATCCCTCTCTCGGCCTGCCTAGTTCACTCCAGAAGAAAGGTAACACCCCTACATCTGGAACAAGACAAACTGCAGAAGCTGCCGGAACTAACTAACTAACTAACTAACTAACTAACTAACTAAAACACTAACTAACTAACTAAAAAACTAACTAACTAAAAAACCAACTAACTAACTAAATAACAAACTAACTAACTAATTAACATCTAACTAGCTAACTAACTAACTAACTAACTAACTAACTAAGAAGAGAGTGCGGAACACACAGAGGTATATCACTCCTGAGACTTATAGGGAAAATGTACGCAAAACTACTGGAACACAGAGTTAGACCCCTAATTAAACAACAGTTAAGCAAAGTACAATTCGGCTTCATGAAAGATAAAAGATGCATTGATGCAATGTTTACCCCGTCTCAACGCTGTCGTCGTGTGAACATTCACTCCGACAGCTGTGAGCTTAGTTACACTGTCAGTTCTATTGTTCGCAGACAAAATGACATCACCCGCAACTTTATGTTCAGTCAATTTGGCTATCTGAAGAAAACAAAAATCTAAAAAGTAAATTGTGTTTGCTTTCGTCATGATTTGACTTTTCGTATTCATTCTTCCTATGCCTCTACTCTCCAACACACACACACATACATACATACACACACACACACACAGACACACACACGCACACACGCACTCACGCACGCACGCACGCACCCCACCACCACCCACACGCACCCACCCCCCACAGACCCACCCTCCCACACACACCCACACATACCTGCACACCCACAAACAGACACACCACGCACGCACCTACGCACGCACACACAACACAACACACATCATTCAGAAACACGCACACAAACACACACCTGTAATACCCATTTATTAACTCTTTCGCTACCAAGGGTCCATCTGGTGCCACATTTGATCCGCTGTGGTGGCAATTGGTGCTTTTATGGCCACAAAATGATCAGTGGTTTATTTGATTCATTTCTGCTCCATTTCGGAATTTTAAGTTACAGTACACTGAAAAGTCGTACGGCCGAAAGATTTCTACGCCATCTTTGTGCGGTCAAACGTTTTCTAATATTGGATTCTTGTGAATTTTCAGTTTTAAGGTGGTGTTAATTTGTTTGTTTGGGTTTTTCACAATGGAAACGCCCACCAGTTTGCGTCCACGTAGTATGACTTAAGATCAAGCTAGATTATTGTTTATAATTGTTTTAAACAATAGTGATTCCGATATCAGTGAATATTTAGAAATAAGTTTTAGTTGTGCCTAAAGTTTTAGCACGTGGTGATAAAGAAAAACCAGTGAATGTTCGTCAACAGCTGGGTGTCTGACAACGAAGTCCGAATGGCTGAAGTTTACGTCTGTCATTATTGCTATGGGACTTGATCCAAGACCATGTATCAAAGACTACCGATGTACAAGTGCACATTTATATACTCGTTGGTATGGCACTGCCACTACGTTTCCCAGTAATCAATTAGAATATATTTATCACACCATATTTCACGTATGTGAACCTGAGGCAAAAAAAACAAAAAAGCATTGATCCTCTTGTTTACATGATTCTGAAGAATATCCAGGAAGCATTTTACCCATTTGAAAATGTGTCCATTGATGAAATGATTATTTGGTGGAAGGGCTAAAAAAAAAGCTAAAAAACCATGCATTGTTGTCTCTACCAAGTCTGTAGTTAGAACTGTTGAGAGCGGATTGCAAAAACCGCAAAGCAAGCCGAAGATGATCTCCATGAATATAACATGACGATGAATGGCTGCGACAGAATGGACCAAATGGTTGGATATTATAATATCCATGATAGGAAAACCATTAAGTGGTGGAAGAAGATCTACTACTGGATCATTGAAATTGCACAGATCAATGCTCACATCCTACATTCCATATGCCAAACAGAGAAAGGAGGAAAAAAATTGCCATTGAAGGATGTCAAGTAAAGGAAAGTGCTCATCGCGAAGCAGCTCAGAGTATTCCTGAAAGTTTGACACTCTGCCTGCCGAAGAATTTCAGTCCGTTGCAGGAAATTATGTCCAAAGAGTTACATGAGCCCAGCATTTAATAGAATTAGTCGGTGTCAATAGAGACTGTGTTTTTGCAGCACTCGAACTAAACAACACATATTATCTTTTGTTTGCTCCGGCTGCACTAATAGACCACACTTGTGCGCCAAAGTTTGCTTTGCAGCCTATCATAAAATAGACTGCCACGTATAGTAAATAAAAACATACAGACATGACAATTAAATGTAAATCTGCCAAGTGTTTTCCTAATTTTTGTCTGAAAAAAGAAACACACATGATTCAGAATCTGCGGCAAAACTTCTTTTCGGATTATTGATTGGGAGCAATTGTGTTTATAGTTTAGAAAAGTGTTGTTTGTTCAGTAAATTCAACAGGATTAGCAGTGATCAGGATATTGGATAACAACGCCCCCTTGGTAAGTGCAATGTTTACATTATTTTTACATCCTTTTGTACAACTATTTTACAAATTATATTATTATTTTTATTATATTTACAACCTAAAGCAAAAATTCTCCTACCAACATATTCCATGTGAAATCCCCTTTATTTTGATATATAATACAACATTTCTGCTACAGTTTTAACCATTTTCATAACATTATTGTGACACACACCAACTTCCAGATTTCGGCCATTAGTTATTTTCATTTTTGTGAAAAAGACATGGTTCAGAATATGCACCAAAACTTTCTTTTGGGTGATTTAAATGAGCAATACTGTTTATATTCTTGAAGACAAGTGGTGTTTGTTTGATTATTCAGTAAATTAAACATGATTAGCAGTATAGGAGTGTAGATAACATATTATAAGTGCTTTGTTTACATTATTTTTACCTCTTTTTGTCCAATTATTTTAAAAATTAAATTATTATTTTTATTATATTTGCAACCTAAAGCAAAAATTCTCCTACCAACATATTCCTCGTGCAATTCCCTTTATTTTGATATATAATACAACATTTCTGCTACAATTTTAACCATTTTCATAACTTTACTGTGACAAACCCCACCTTCAAGATTTCAGCCATTATTTTTTGTCACTTTTTATGAAAAATACATGGTTCAGAATATGCATCAAAACTTCTTTTTGGGTTACTTTAATGAGCAATACTGTTTATATTCTTGAAGACAAGTGGTGTTTGCTTGATTATTTAGTAAATTAAACATGATTAGCAGTATAGGAGTGTAGAAAACACCTTATAAAAGCAGTTTTTTAAACAATTTTTACCTCTTTAATTTCAGTTGTTATTATTAAACCTCTCATTATTATCATAATATTTGTAACCTATCAATTAATTATTAACACTGTCATGTTCCTTGTGCAATCCTCTTTAATTTGATATGTAATACAATAGATCTGCTACCATCTTAACCATTTTAAAAGCATTATTGTAACACACCCCTAGTTCCAATTTTCTGCCATAAATTTATGTTTGGTCACAGCCCAGTTTTTGTTTGGTTGTGAAAGAGTTAAGTAAAGGATATAATGCAAGGTTTTATAAGTATAGTGAACGTGAGGGCGTTTTCATTGAGAGACAGTTTGCCTATTATATGTGAATGAAGGTTTATGACAGTGTGTGTGTGTTGTTGTTTATTTTTTTTAACGGTTGCATATCTTCTAAAGGACGTGTCGTGTATCCATTTAAAGTGTCGTCCCGGGAGTGAGAGGAATCAACACCCACATTATATTTTAACCCCTTATCATTATCCTGGAGAAACCACTAGAATCCGTCTACGAAACTCCGTCAGTTTATGGACACCTCTTTCTCTCTCTCTATCACTGCTGTATCATGCCCCCTCTCATTCTTCCCCAACGCAACATACTCAACAACTTTAGCTTCTAAAAATTAATAACAATTAATTTATTAAAAGAAAAGTGTAATGTATGGGAGAAGCGTATGCGAAGAATGTGTGACGTGTTCTATAATGTGAGTAGAATCGGACCCTCAGATCAATAGCACAGTCAGTTCATCCTTGCAAGGACACACCACAGCACGTTAGGTCAGAACAAGATAGCCTCACCGAGTGATGTATCTCTCCTGCCAGACACTGATTCTCTTCTGTAGCTACCTGGTAATCCATCTTCCTGATCATCCGAAATAGATACAGTTTTGTAATTTACCACTGATCATGGCCCGGTTGCTCACTGCACATTATAAGTTCCTACAGTTCCTAAAAAAATGTACAAATCCTTTGTACTGTGAAATTAGGTATCACTGTTATTGTTAATATACTTGATCCTAACTAGTGTCTATATAGTCTCAAGTACAATGTCTCTTGTAATATTTCACTGGAATCTACCACACCATGTGAATGTTACATTTAAAGTTCTCGTTTAGTTACTACTGTTTGTATGACGTGTGGTGTCTCAACAAACATCACCCATCCTAGGTGAACCTTAACACACAGGAATCGTTATATTGTTTTGCTCTTCTGAGCCGTGTTATGGTGGACCCTCCTGATCATGAGTCCAGCGTAAACATTATACCACCTTTCTTCTCGGACGTTATTCATTTTCCGTAAGAAAACATTTGACTGTTCAACTGGTGTTCTTCCCAATTGGAGTTGAACTTCTTCAAAACCAGTGTTGAACTTCCTCGTAACTGGCAGGGAACCTGTTAGAGAAATAACACATCTGGTGATAGCACTAGTCACTGATCCTACCGGCTGAGTGTAAGCCTATTGCCTTGCTCTGATATTTTTCAGCTAACTAAACTCTGTGATAGAGCAGATGAGCTCCTCACCTAGGTCCGAATCAGGCTATGACAAGGAAAGACCAATAAACAGACTGCAGAACCCCAGTGGGCACCCCACTGAAAGATCCCCCTATTGGACACTTTCCCCATCTCCCAACCCATCTTAAATCTCTCCAAATATCACCCCGCTACACTATTCTCCCTAGCAGAGCTACTTCTCACTTCACTACTCTATTCTCAACTAAGCAGAGCTAATCATCAAGTTTTACCAAGGCTACTGCCTATATTAATTAGGTCTAAATATACTATCTATATAGTACCTTATGTAACACTGCTTTTCTCCTGAATCACATCTACAATTTGCCATGACTGGCACGTGTAAATAAAATTTATTTAATCCCGCACACGGTAGATGTTCTTCCAATCCCAAGAGAGCTAGCGAAAACACCGTCCTGTCTTCGGCCACTCTCTAGTTTACAATCCCTGTAACAAGCTGGGTATTTACAAACAGTCTTCGATTGTTCCAGAGACTTTCTTTGATGTCATTATATCAGTGTTCCTAGGGGCAGATTATCCATTTCATAAAGATTATCTCTCCCTTTGATCCACCAATACAAAAGTTGCTTCCCCTGTTTCAACATATGCCTACAATTTTCTGTCTTGTGGCAAACTTTCAACAACAACCCCCCGTCTCTCTTTGATCCTGTGAGTCGGTAAAATGACCTTGTCTCCCAGGGAATTCTCAAAAACCGACAGTACTGTTTCATCCCACCCGCTCCCCGGAATAACCAACTTGTAGCTGCGAATCAGACTGTCTTTGATAATTTCTATCATCTGATGGTTAATTTATAGTGATTTTACGATAGGACGTTACAGTGAATACCGGCATTTTAACTCCTTTGTTGATATCATGGCAATTTTGTTTTTGTTTTTTACGTTCAGTAGTTTGCCATTGCTTTCTGAATGACCGGATCCCACTACAACACGTTAAACCTAACACGACACGGTCTGCTGCCATATCGGTCACAGCTGTGTGTCGAACGCGGATAAGCGGCGGTACGAATCGCGTTCGCAACGCCATAGCCACAGAGACCGGCATGTGCTACATACAATTTAAATTTTAATTCTAGATTTGTCAATAAGCATTTTCACTTAATAAACATTATCGAACAAAAACATGTATTAAATGGGAGGGCAATATGCATAGTTTACCATAGTGTGTTGTATATACACATATGTGTTTACATAATTCCAATTGAGACTTGTTATCAGGATGTGTCCACTGAGAGTCGGAACTAATGTCTTCAAAATGTCCACTATTCTGGCGATTCCCGTATATCAATCCACGAATCAACTAACAATCAAACAAAACACCTAACCAACCAATGTCAGGAATTCTGCTGGAACAAGTCATGGGAACATGCCTCGTACACCCGATGATTGGCGAGGACCGAATAAACAGAATCACGTGGTATCTCTATGTCAGAATATACAAGATGACATGCTCAAGCTCAAGTTACAAGCTCAAGTTACCTCTACACTCTTGGGTACATAAACACAGGTTTAAAAGGAACGACTTCATTGCAAGAGGTTTTAACCAATATTGCTTGGTTTCTTTCCGGACAGCGGCCTGCCGAAAGTTTCGCACAAAGCACGAACTTCTTAGCTCCAGCGACGATACACAGGAGAATCCGAGACAAATACACCCATGAACCGAACGATGTAAACCGGATTCGAACTCAAGGCCTTTATAACGAGAGGCAGGCGGCGTAACCACTTGTCCACAGAGGCAGTCTGAACACAATCTCACAAGCATCAGATGCATCTATACCCTATAGAAGGACAGACTAAACACAATCACACAAGCCTCAGATCCTTCTATACCCTATTGAAGAAAAGACTGGTTACGCACGTATACATGTAATGGTGTCTTGAAACAAGCGTAGTGCACACTCGTGCTTGTACTGCTAGTGCACTAGGCTGATGTGTGCGTCTGCATTAGCTGTCCTTATTACCAATGTCCCTCGCCATGAGACGACAAAAATCCGACTTCTGAGGTACTTGTAATTTACGTCCCAAAGTCACGGACGATAAATCGACATGTTAGTCCAGCTGACCAGTGTTGACGTTCAAGCCGCTACTTCTGCATCAGCAAAATGGAAGTTTGAGATCGAGCGATCTGACCCATACGACCATGCGTGTCTGTCCTATCAATTTATAGGTCTGTAAACATCTGCGTCATGTTGGCATGTCTTACTGTATCAAAAGCTTTAGTGTAGTCAATAAAGCAAAGATGTAATTCTTTATTAACTTCTACAGAACGCCCAATTAATGTTCTCAGCATATACACATAATTTAGTGTGCCCTTACTTTCTATGCACCCTTGCTGTTCTTATGTTTCGGGTTGTATTTGCTTACTATCTCTTTGCATAATAATTGCCAGCAAAATATTCGTGATGTGATACATTATGGTACAAGTTTGATGTTGATGACATTACAACGCTTCGGTATGTTAGGGCTGTCAATAAATATACATTTACATATGTACGGAGATATGTCTCAATATCATATATTGTTTTCATGGTTATGGTGATATAACCCATAATCATATTGCAGTGATTAGAGGGGAAACCAGTATCAGGTTAAATGGTACTGTTGCCATACCCTATGCCCTGTAAGCCTTTAGCATTGAAATCCCACATAACATGGCATTATCCCGGCTATTCACAATGTTACTGAGACACTGTCATTTCTAATAGTCTACGTTTGCAATCCAGGCATGAGCACTAAACACTGACAAACATAATAGGGTTCGATCATTTTAATCATTCATACGTAGAAATGTAGAAACCTGTATAATAGGAAATCATAGCTTCAACGGACATACATAGAATCGATGATGTAATTAACAAGGCGGCCTATAAAATTAATGTATTGTAATATATGCATGAAGAATATGTCATGAAAACAGTTAGTTTGAAGACAACATGTGTGACATCTAAGGGAACAAACATACGTCAGATGAATAGCTACTACATTAAATTAAAGTTAAAACACTCTCTTAGACATTCAGTATGTGACCTCACAATCGTATAATATCTCAGAAGAAGTGTAATATATTTATGATTTAGTAAATCTAGTGTAACATCCGTTCACATTACAGTGCGTTCTTTAATCCTTATTGTTACTTTTGTTGGCTGGCGCATGTGATTGTGCCATAAAATAGAAAGCATTTAAACCAGGAGCCAGTTTTAGTAAGCATCAGCATGAAGTGCAAGCTGAAACTAACCATTGTGGTTGTGACAGCCATTGCCTGCCTTTTATTATTATTATTATTATTATATTATTATTATTATTATTGATCATAGCTGTCGTGAACACTGCCAGCCATTCTACTCTGAACTCTACAAACTGCAAGGGCAGCCAATTGTATAATGTAAACAAGTTGCGTTGCTAACTAATCGTCATAGCGAAGTCTGAAGACACACAAAATACCACAGGTGGAAGTGGACAAATGGAAAAGTGTTCACTGAACATCTTGTTTGTATGTAATAATAAAACAAAATATATTTGTAAAAAAAAGTTATTCACTGTGTGCAACAACCGCATCAACTAAATGTTGCAGATCCTGCCCAATGTCTGCAATCATTACTATTTAGATGTCATACAATTGTCGTAACGCATATATATATATATATATATATATATATATATATATATATATATATATATATATATATATATATATATATATATATATATATATATATATATATATATATATATATATATATTGTTGATGGTTAATGTTTTTTTAAGTGAAAGCACGCATTGACAAATTTAAAAGAAAAAAAAATGCAACCTACATTTACATTATTTGTAGCACTTTCATAAAATGTAGCACCTTATACAACTTCACTCCAACTTCATTGACAATTGTTCTCTCAATCATATTTACTAGACTCATGAACCGTCTAGCGGAGACCAGCCGTCCTCAGCAAACAAACACTTAAACAAAACACAAGATATACATGATATAGACACAGGTAAGACACTACAGTGACATTAAGGCATTGAGACGGAATGAGAAGATTTGAAAGATGAAATAAACAATTGAGAATAATAAAAAGACAATAGAAAAAAATACTGTGATAATTATCTGAGAATCTCAGGCTGTGATACTGTATCACTAAACGATCTTGATTTACTGGCAGGTTTGCGTTTAGTAGTTTGCCATTTCTTTCTGAATCACCGACACTCATACCGGTGTTAAAAAATAACACAAGGCAGTCTTCTTCAAAATCGCATGCAGCTGAATACGAAGGCGGTATGCGAATCACTTTTGCTACCACATGGCTTCATATGCCAGGGAATGTCGAAGCGAAAGCAACATTTAGTCACATGAACAATATGTTATTTTAAATCCAGTTTATCTTCATCGAGACAGTGAATGCAGATCTTCAGAGCTATATATAGAGCTAATCCTGATATGCGAAAGCAAATCATAGGGCAAATAGTAGACACGTGATGAATTATTTATAGATGTGGGCGTTGTGGTTTTAAGAAAGAAAGATGCAAACACCGTGGACGGATAGAAAGATTAATAAGGATTAATAAGCCTCAAATAAGTCAACTTAATGTTTTATATGGTAAGCTTTACTTTTGTAAAGAGTCCAATTGTCATTGCAACAAAAATACTTATGTTCTCCCTATCACAAAGCCATCAGTGCATATGACTACATCTTCTGACTTTGTGTGTTTTCTTCTGACAGCCGTTACTCTGACATCAATGTTACATATGCTGCCCATTCTCGCACCCTCTTCCAATATAACTGTAACTCTGTGTAATGCTTTTCTGTTAGAAAGCACCATTACCAATTGCACTCATTGGTACCCTGCCCATTCCACACAACTGACGGTTTGTGTCTCCAGCTTGTGTCATCCAAGACCTGCTTCTATTCAACGTATGTCAATTGGTATCGTTTAAATTATCTGCGACGGTGGCGGTTTGGAGATTATCACCAGCAGAGTTGATCCAGAACACCAATGACCGATATCTGTGGAGAGACATAAATGGCTACGCGAGTTGACAGGACACATGATGATGATGCTGATAACGGCGACCTATTCCTTCGTGTTATCAGACCTACATTATGTCATGGTCATATTTTTTCATATACCCTCAGCAGGTTCCTGATAAGGCGCATTCTGTTGATTTTTGTTTTCTTACTTATTATTTAAACTAGCTGACCCGGCCCGGCTTCGCCCAGTCCCTGGTGGTGAGCATCTCATTTAATTCATATAAGTAGTCATATAAGCTCCCGTTCCCGTTCCCGACTATCTGTCTGTTTGTCTGTCTGTCTGTCTGTCTGACCCGGCCCGGCTTCGCCCAGCCCCTGATGGGCAGCATCTCATTTAATTCATATAAGTAGTCATATAAGTTCTCGTTCCCGACTATTTGTCTGTCTGTCTGTCTGTCTGTCTGTCTGTCTGTCTGTCTGTCTGTCTGTCTTTCTGTCTGACCCGGCCCGGCGTCGCCCAATCCCTGGTGGGGAGCATCTCACTTAATTCATATAAGTAGTCATATAAGCTCCCGTTCCCGTTCCCGACTATCTACCTGTCTGTCTGTCTATTATTAGAAAGAGCACTTGAAACATCTTTACATCTTCCCCCAACAATTAACTTGGGTAAATGGAGCGTCTCATTTAATTCATATTCGGCCCCTGCTCCCGTTCTGGTTCCCATAAAAGACGACCCAGCCCGGCTTCGCTCAGTCCCTGGCGGGGAGCGTCTCATTTAATTCATATTCGGCCCCTGCTACGGTTCACGTTCCCATATAAGAAGCCCTGCCTGGCTTTGCCCAACTCCTGGTAGAGAGCGACTTATTTAATTCATATAAGTAGCCATATAAGCTCCATCCATTTCCCATTCCCGGAAATATGGTGAACAGATTGGAAGAGAACAATCTTCATCTCAATAACTAAATAGGGAGCAGGGGAGGAGGAGGAGGGGGAGGAGGAGGGGAGGAGGAGGGGAGGAGGAGGAGGAGGGGAGGAGGAGGGGAGGAGGAGGGTAATGAGAGGGAGGAGGAGGGGGAGGAGGAGGGAGGAGGAGGGAGAAGGAGGGGAGGAAGAGAATAGGATGGGGAGGAGAAGGAAGGGGAGGATAAAGAGGAGAGGAGGAGGGTGGAGGAGGAGGGAGGAGGAGGAGGCGGGAGAAGGAGGAGGAGGGGGAGGAGGAGGAGGGATAAAGATGAGGGGGAGGAGGGGGAGGAAGAGGAGGGAGGATGAGCGGGAGGGAGGAGGAGGGGAGAAAGAGTAGTAGGGGAGGAGGAGGAGGAAGAAGGAGAAAGGGGAGGAGGAGGAGGAGCAGGTAGGAGGAATAGGGGGAGAGGAGGAGGAGGAGGAGGGGGAGGAGGAGGAGGAAACAGAGGAGGAGGAGAGGAGGGGGAGGAGGGGGAGGAGGGGGAGGAAGTGGAGGAGGAGGGTAGGGGGAGGAGGGGGAGGATTGGAGAAGAGGGACAGGATTAGGGGGAGGAGGAGGGGAGGAAGAGGAGAAGGATGAGAGGAGGAGGAGGGGAGGAGGAGGAGTGGGAGAAGGAGGGAGAGGATGAAATAGAGATGGGGGAGGAGGAGGAATGGGAGGAGGAGGGGGTAGGGGGAGGAATGGAGAAGAGAGGCAGGATTAGGGGGAGGAGGGGGAAGAAGAGAAT
This sequence comes from Cepaea nemoralis, assembly GCA_014155875.1. Taxonomy (NCBI): domain Eukaryota; kingdom Metazoa; phylum Mollusca; class Gastropoda; order Stylommatophora; family Helicidae; genus Cepaea; species Cepaea nemoralis. Next base: position 724,128 of record JACEFZ010026184.1, on the reverse strand, counting down.
GAGGATGAGGGGAGGAGGAGGAGGAGTGAGAGAAGGAGGGAGAGGAAGAAGTGGAGATGGGGGAGAGGGGGAGAAGGAGCAGGGGGAGGGGAGGAGGAGGAAGATGTGGGGAGAAGAAGGAGGAGGAGGGGGAGTAGTAGGAGGAGGATTATAACGCATATGCCTGTAGATAACTGTAGCGAAAAGGTCCACCTATTTGAGAAATATGCAACTATTTTACATATATATCAATGCTATTAGAAGTTATGTCCCCTCGCTATATATACATTATAATTTAAATTAAATATTAAATAATATTAAGTAAATAACTGTTAGTAAACTAAAAAACTATGACAGTTGGCACCACGGGAATGAGAAGAAGACGTGTAGAAAATTTCATCTCAATCGGATGGACCATTCGCGAACGCATAAATATCATACATACAGACATACTTACAGACATACATCCTTTTATATATATATATATATATATATATATATATATATATATATATATATATATATATATATATATATATATATATATATATATATATATATATATATATATAGAGAGAGAGAGAGAGAGAGAGAGAGAGAGAGAGAGAGAAATCACCCCAGACGTCAGTGCTACTACCTTACTTCGTTAGGCCTTGAAAGTAACCGTTAAATGTGTACAGTAGCATTGTAGCGCCTTGTCTAATAATGTGTTAGTTGGGATTTTAAGAACTTATGCGAAGAACAACCTGACTTGTGTATAGGACAGTTGCAGTCTAGTTCACGAGCATGGGGAAGTCATACATATTCAAAACTGTATGCATGAAAACATCGTAGGTAACGCTATTCTATTAATACTCTATATACACGGTTGCAATCATATGCGGCGTTTTATTTAAGCCTTCATCAACATCATACACATCAGACCACATAAGGTATAAGACAAGGAAGTCTTTTGTGACCGGTTTTCTTAACAAATTGCGGTGTTAAAAAAACACAAAAAAACTAAAGTAATTGAAACTGAACATCTCAAACAGCGGAGACATTCTCGTCAGTGTGGGCTACCACTCCCTCCAACCATACCCCGAATGCATGCTGAACACTATGATGACGATACACTTGTCATTCCCACTGGCCTCTACTAGGAAGACACATCTGCAGCGTTACAGCAAACATCAACGACTGTCGTACATCTACTTGTGTATTACGGATGGGCATCAGTGTCAACTGTTTCTTAGAGCCACTACTATATCTTTAAGGACCAAATTTCATATTATTGTTTGTTGTTGACCATTTACATGTTTTAATACTGAAACAAACTAATTATGTTACTGCTGTTGGTGGTGTTCCCTGGCCTGTCGTGATTTCCTTATCTCCTCCCATTTCGTCTTGCCTCTGATATCGGCACCCAGCCTCATTTTGCAGACTTCCAGTGCACCTGGTACACGCACATGTGCCAACCAAAAGTGTTAATTTAATCAAAGAATCAAAGACACAAGACAAGTCCAGCCTACAGCTCCTCCCATCGGATTGTTGGAAGCAATGTTTCTCCATGATCTGTCTTTAGCTTTGAAATCCCACCAAAAATCAATGACGTTATCCATGTGACTCAACATTTCACGGAGACTCTGCCACCTCTGTAAGTCTACTTTCGCATTGTAGGTAAAAGCACTGACCAACATAAACGGGTTCGATCTTGGTAATGTTTCATAGGTAAAAAGCGTAGCATCCTGATTAATAGGAAAGCATATCATCAAGGGACATAAAAAATACCGATGTTTCACCAACAAGGGAGACAAGGAAATTACTTTATTGGAGTATGTAAATTAAGACTTTGTAAGAAAACGGTTAAATCGAATATAGCATAATATGATTTCAAATTAGAAATTTAACCCCAAAGTTGACGAGCTATGGATTAATTTAAGTTAATGCAAGGTTTTAGTTTTATAGTCGTGATCTCAATTAGTATATAATATCTCAACACATATTTTGTCTTTTTACAAGGAAATATATCTGGTGTACTATCAGTATTATAGCTAACTTTTTGAATAGACCCATTTTATATTTTTGGCTGGCACAAGTGTATGTGCCACAAAATGTAAAGAATGTAAAACAACGGCAGTTGTAATCATCAGCAGGACTTTCAAGCTGAAACTAACCATTCTGGTTATGTGTAAAACAAAAAACAATATCAAATTGTATGGTAAATATATATTAATGGCGCGAATAAACCCATGACACCAATTTCCATAACGCATATATATATATATATATATATATATATATATATATATATATATATATATATATATATATATATATATATATATATATATATAATTCCTCACGTCTCTACTAATTGTCTGTGATTCGATTTCGCGTGTCAGGATTAGCTTAATGTAGCTCCGAAGATCTTGTTTCCCTATTTGGATTGTGATAAATTCCATGAAGATATTCTTCATCTTACTGCTGCCTTTCGCAACGACATTTGCTGACGTCTGAGATCAAGTGGTAGCCATCGTGATTCACATATAGCGTTCATAATCAGCTGCATGTGACTTTGAAGAAGACTGCCTTGTGTTAAATTTTAACAGTGACATGAGCGTCGGTGGTTCAGAAAGAAATGGCAAACAACTAAACGCAAACCTGCCTATTGAATCATAAACAGTATGTTTTAGTGATATAGTATTCACAGCATGAGATTCTGAAATAAGTAGCACATTTTATTTTCATTCTCCTGTCATTCTATTCAGTGTTTCATATGTTCCAATCTTCTCATTCCGCTCCTATTCCTTAATGTCACTGTAGCGTCTTTCCAGTTTTTATGTGTTGTGTTTTGTTTATGTAGTTGTTTACTGATGAAGGCCAGGTTGTTCTTTGTCTTCCATAATTGTGTTATTTTACATAGTAAGCCATTTGATAAACTGATAGACATTACACATAGAAGAGCCATTTCTTCTGGAAAGAGAGAAGTCATCGTTTCATGTGTGTAGTGAATTTGGAGACGTATTGATTGAGAGATAACTTGCGAATTATGTTTGAATGAAGTTTAATGAAAGTACTACAGCTAATGAAAACGTAGACTGCAGAGTTCTATATTTGTCAACAAGTGTTTTCATTTAATAAACATTATCCAACATCAAAATATATTCATTGAGCGGGCAGTATTGTAAAGTATATTATACATTCAATTTTAGTGTACTTTATTCCTCGAAGGGATTACGGACGAGGTTAGTGATCAAATATACCCGCGTACGAAACGCAGCTGCGCAGGATTCGGCAGCTGACCGCGTTGCGTTGGTTTTTTTGTTTTGTATTTTTGTTTTTTACGAAATTGCTAAGGGTAGCGGTCGTTCAAAAAGCTATGGCATACTCCTGAACGTAAACCTGTCAACGCACGACAACAGCAACCCAAAAAAGAAATGATTGTTTTGACTGCAACCTCCTGTAACGGATATGCAACTAACGTTTAACTTTAATACTAAATATATTGAATATATTTGGCGGGCTAGAAGACTTCCGGCCTTTAGTTTTAGATTAAAGTGTAATCATTATCACGTGATCTAGTCAGATCCAACAGCAGAGGCGGTCATCCCAGTGGGCAAACGGGTACTTGAGACATCATGGGACAGCTCTTACCCTTGGGGAACCTTGAACTTTGAACAAATTGTTTAAACACCCGGCACGTTTCTGGTTAGCTTCTGCTGGTGTCATCCATGGCCTTCCTTTGATATAAACCAGAAGCGCTTTCCTTTGGGACATGGCCATGAAGAGCAAAACAATGATATTCACAAAGAGGTTGTCACACAATAATTACACGTTTTATTGGCTAGCAGCATAATTTTCGTCTTCTTGTAGTCCATATCGTGTGGTGTCGGTGATTATGTCAGACCACAGTCTTCTGCCTCGAGCTAATGTGATTCATTTCTGATACGATGCTCCTCCATGTCACGACCAGACTATCCAACATCAACATCTGTCAGTTAAATAACCACGTTACCTAGGTACTGTCTTCATTACCTGGGGTGCTGGAGAAACACACACAATACACGCGACATTAAATAAATGTATATCATGTGAACAACGACACGGATTGACAGACACATGTTAGTGATATGTTTCTTAGTCCAGGTCAACGGAAATGTTAGTGTGACACAAATAAATAAATAAATAAATAAATAAATAAGTAAATAATAATAATAATAATAATAATAATAATAACTAATAATAATAATAATAATAATACCAAGAAATCACGCCATCCATCCATCATCCATCATGTGCCATGCCGGTAAGCGTTGGCGGTCATGTTCTGCCATCTCACTCGATCACCAGAGTCGTGGATCAGCTCAGTATTTCTGTCTCGACCATGCCACGAGGCCCAGCCATCCAGGTATTTACTTCTCGGTCTTCCAATTGGTCTGTTCCCGTCGATCTTGCCAGTTGTCACCAAGTTTTCCAAATCATTGCTTCTCATTACATGCCCAAAAAATTGTGAATGTCTACGTCTAATGTCTCTAATCAATTTACGATCTTAATTTGTTTCTTGAAGGACTTGTTCATTGGTCTTTCTGGCTGTCTATGGTATTCTTTGCATTTTCCTCAGAAACCACATTTCTATAGCCATCAGATGTTTTTCAGCCTGACTGCTCATTGTCCAAGCTTCACATCCATATAAAAGTACAGGTTCTATGTAGCATCTCAACACTCTTTTTCTCGTTTCAATTGACATCTGTTTATTGGTCAGTATGTTTTTCATCTTGCTAAAGGCTACTTTTGCCATGGCGAATCTTGTTCTATTCTCTTCAAGGCATCTCTCATTAGTTCTTATTACTGTTCCGAGATTATTGCACCTATTCACTTGTTGAAGAAAATTCCTATTTACTTGTATATTACATTGTGGTATTTCGTTCTTCCTAGTGACGACCATAATCTGTGTCTTATTACAATTTAATTCTAACCCTAGTTGTTCACTGTGTGTAACAACCGCACCTACTAAATTTTGCATGTCCTGTTCATTGTCTGCAATCAAGACTGTATCATCTGCATATCTAATGTTATTGATGCATCGTCCCCCAATGTTCATTCCTTCCATATCTTCAATATTTCTGAAAATACTTTCAGTGTACAGGGAAAACAGATCTGGAGACATTACACATCCCTGTCTCACACCTCTCTTAATAGGTTGATATTGGCTTACTTCATTATCAAATCTTATGGCAGCTTGTTGTTTCCAATATATGTTTTTTACAAGTCTAAGGTTTTTTGCATCAATTTGTTGATCTTCAAGCATCCTTATCATGTTGACATGTCTCACTTTATCGAAAGCCTATGTGTAGTCAATAAAGCTCCTTGTCTAATAATGTGTGAGTTGGGGATTTAAGAACTTATGCTGACTTGTGTATAGGACAGTTGCAATCTATTTCACGAGCTTGGGGAAGACATACATATCCAAAACTGTATGCAAGAAAACATCGTAGGTAACGCTATTCTATTCATACTCTATATTCACGGTTGCAATAATAAGCGGATTTTTGTTTAAGCCTTCATAAACATCATACACATCAGACCAAATAAGGTATAAGACAAGGAAGTCTTTTGTGACTGGTTTTCTTCTTAATAAATTGCGGTGTTATAAAATAAACATTAAAAAAAAAAAAAAACTAAAGTAATTGGAAGTTGAACATCTTAAACAGCCGAGATATTCTCGTCATTGTGGGCTACCGCTACCACCTCCCACTCTACCCTGAAGACATGATGAACGCTATGATGACGATACGTTTGTCATTCCAACTGGTTGCCTGGCCTCTACTAGGAAGACACATCTGCAGCGTTACAGCAAACATCAACGACTGTCGTACATCTACTTGTGTATTACGGATGGGCATCAGTGTCAACTGTTTCTTAGAGCCACTACTATATCTTTCAGGACCAAATTTCATATAATTGTTTGTTGTTGACCATTTACATGTTTTAATACTGAAACAAACTAATTATGTTGCTGCTGGTGGTGGTGTTCCCTGGCCTGCCGTGATTTCCTAATCTCCTCCTACTTCGTCTTGCCTCTGATGTGGGCACCCAGCCTCATTTTGCAGACTTCCAGTGCACCCGGTACACGCACATGTGCCAACCAAAAATTTTAATTTAATCAAAGAATCAAAGACACAAGACAAGTCCAGCCTAAAGCTCCTCCCATCTGATTGTTGGAAGCAATGCTTCTCCATGATCTGTCTTTAGTATTGAAATCCCACAAAAAAATGACGTTATTCCTGTGACCCAACATGTCACGGAGACTGCCACCTCTGTAAGTCTACTTTTGCATTGTAGATAAAAGCACTGACCAACATAAACGGGTTCGATCTTGGTAATGTTTCATATGTAAAATACGTAGTATCCTGATTAATGGAAAATCATATTATCAGGGACATAAATAATAACGATGTTTCAACCAACAAGGGAGACAAGGAAATTACTTTATTGGAGTATATAAATTAAAAATTGTGTAAGAAAACAGTTAAATTGAATATAGCATAATATGATTTCAATTGAAAAAAACAACCCGAAAGTTGAGTAGCTATCGTATAATTTAAGTTATTGCAAAGTAATAGTTCTATCGTCGATGATCTCAAATGGTAGATAATATCTCAACACATATTTTGTCTTCTTACAAGGAAATATGTCCTGTGAACTATCAGTTCAACTATAACCGTGTCTAATTAGTTCAAATAAAATATTGTTAGCTGGCACATGTGCATGTGCCACAAAATGTAAAGAATGTAAAACAACGGCAGTTGTAATCATCAGCAGGACGTTCAAGCTGAAACTAACCAATTTGGTTGTGTGTTAAAACAAAAAAAGAAACCAATATCAAATTGTATGGTAGAAATATATGAATGGCGCGAAGAAGCCCATGACACCAATTTCCATCGATAGTACACAATTGGATGTGCGACATTCGCTGATGTTTGCCTTGAAACTGAATACATGCTTCATCAAAGAAAAGGCCAGGCAACCAGTGTGAATGACAAATGTATAGCTTTCGGGGGGGGGGGGGGAATTGAGGTAGCCGACACAGACGAGAAAATCACCGCTGTTTGAGCTGTTTAACCGCAACGATTCCCCCCTCCCGTCGCCATAGATTTAACATGTGTTACCTCAGTTTGCTTTAATACACCGGCATTCGTTAAGAAGACCACAGGCGATAAAACGAATCCTTGCGTTTATCGTTGCATCCGGCTCCTTGCGAATCAAACTGACCACTGTTGTTTTAAATGATGTCTATATTTTGGCACATGCACATGTGCCAGCCAAAAATGTTACCTTGACAAGGACATTTCAGTTATGTAATTAAATATACGGGAAATACACTAGATATATTAATCCATAAATTGATTGCACTTTTTAAAAAATAATATCTACATTGTGACGTCACAGACTGGCAATCTAAGACAATGTAATAACTTAAATTTACTTTAGTAGCTATTCATCTTGAGGACTGTCTGTTTCTTTATAAATCATATAATGTTATCCTCAATGAAATCTATCTCAAATCTCAATGAAAGCCCTATCATGATTTTCTATCATGCAGGTTTCTAGGATTTTGCCTATGAACCATTACACAGATCGAACCCGTTTATGTTGCTCTGTGCTTATACCTGCAGGGCTAAAGTAGACACTCAGAGGTGGCAGTTGTCTGAGTGAAACTTTAGGTCACGGAAAACATCAATTTTTGTGGGATTTCAATGCTAAAGGCAGAACGTTCCTGTTCGTCCTACTGGTCGGTTTGATTGCCGATGATTATCTGACACGTATCGACCAAGAAAGACATAGTCTTATTTCAAGACCACCTGCATGCCAACCAAGACGTCAATAGCTTAAGACTTCGGATATTTTTGTTTGACCTACTTCTTAATTCGCTCTACAGATAAATAGAGAGAAATAAAGACATGAAGACAGTGATACAGAAGAAAACTGAAACAGATTATCATACATACAGACGGACGTGAGACAAATAATGGAAGAGAGAGACGCAAATGAAACATAAAATCATAAATGAGACAGACATCACACCAGTGTTCTTCTTTGATGAGAAAGTGAATTTATGATAATATATACGCCTGTGTTTACGTCTATCGAACAGTCCATTAATGTTCTCAGCAAATAGACAACATTTACTGTATCATTGCCTTCTATAAACTAACGTTATTATTCCCATGTTTCGGGTTGCATTTCTAACTATCACTTTGTTTGATGATTCTCAGCACAATCTTCGTGATGTAACACATTCTGTTAAGTGTTCGATGTTTAGGACACTCAAGCGCATCTGATATCTTAGGGATTGCAATAAATACATATTTACATAATTCGGGAGAATTATTTCCAGTTTCATATATTGTATTCCGCAGGTTGGTAATATAACCTATCTGCTTACTGCAGTTAGTTGAAGGGAAACCAGTACCAGGTCAATTATGCTGTACCCATCTCTTGCTTAGTTTGCAATTCTGGTGACACAGTCACTGTTGATACATACAAGGTCGATGATTTCAATTCCATACTAAAGTTCCTCCCATTTTATTTATTTTTTTTTTTTTTTTTTTGGGGGGGGGGGGGGGGGGGGGGGGGGGAAAGAAATGTTTGCCCATGATCTGCCTTTAACATTGAAATCCCAGTGAAAATAATGTTATCCCGGTGACCCAACATTTCACGGAGACACTGCCACGTTTGAAAGACTACTTTGAATCTCTCATCTCATCTCATCATGTTCCTCTTGTACCTTGCGGTGTCGAGGAGAAGTATAAACTTCGTGAGAGTGCCCGGTTATGGGCTTCGTATATCGACATTCCCATGGATTCTGTTATTCCCTCCGTCCAACGTTTACGTGGTCGGCCTCTTCCTCTGTTTCCATCTGGTCTGTACATCATTGCTTGTTGTGGCATGCTGTTGACTGGTAGCCTACTTGCATGGCCAAACCATTTGACGTGCTGCTTTCTAATAACATCTAGAGCAGCTTTAACCCCCACTTTAGTCCTGATTTTTTCATTTCTGATCTTATCTCTTCTTGATACGTTGAGTATTCTTCTCAGGAACCTCATTTCTGTTGTTGTGATTTTTCTTTTCTCTTTTTCTGTCATTGTCCAGGTTTGGCATTGGTAGCACAGAGTTGGTAGGAAGATTGTGTTGTAAAGTGCTTTCTTAGTAGTTATTGATACATGTTTGTTCTTTAGTATTGGTGCCATTTGTCCAATGAGTTGATTTGCCTTATTGCACCTATTTTCGATCTCGTCTTCTGATCTGCCATTTGATGATATTATACTTCCTAGGTACTTGAAGCTATTTACTTGTTTCAAGGGATGTTCGTTTAGGTGAATTGTTGCTGTTTGTTCTTCTTTAGTTATAGTCATTACCTCTGTTTTGCTTGTGCTAATTTTCATGTTATGTTCCCTACACGTTTCGTTTAGAATATTCATGTGGTCTTGTAATTCAGCTTCTGATTTTGCTATTAGTGCTTGGTCGTCCGCAAACAGGGGTTCTCTAATGGTTAGATTTGCAGATGGTTCTTCTTCTGTGTTCTCGTCATGCGGTATTCTTGCTGTCTCTGCTTGGCTGGTTTCTTTACATATGTTGTCTATATATGTTATGAACAAGTGAGGGGACAGGACACAACCTTGTCGTACTCCAGATCTTATGGTGAAGGGTTCTCAGTGTTCTCCAGTTGCTCTCACTATGCATTCACTGTTGTTGTATAAACTTCTACATAGGTTTGTTAGATGTGTACTCACTCCATATTGTTTAAGGATTTCCCACAGCTTGTTTCTATCTACCCTATCAAATGCCTTTTCTTGGTCGACAAAGGCTAAATAAAGTGTTTCATTGAATTCAATTGATTTTTCTATAAGTTGTCTAAGAGCAAAAATGGCGTCTGTGCATCCTTTGTTTTTCCTAAATCCAAGCTGCGTTTCGCTTAGCTGGGGTTCTAAAGTAGTTCGTAATCTTTTTTCAAGAATTTTGCAAAATATTTTCCCAGTATGACTCAACAGTGAAATGCCTCTGTATTGTGTGCAATCTCTTTTGCTGCCTTTGTTTTTCCAAATTGGGATAATTATGGCGTTTCCCCAGTCTCGTGGTGTCTGTTGTTCTACCCAAACATGGTTGAATAGTCTATGTAGCCAAGCTGTTCCTACTTCCCTTGCTGCTTTAATTAGTTCGTTTGGTATTTCATCCTGTCCTGGTGATTTGTTTAATGGGGCTAATCTGATGGCTTCTATAATTTCTTCTTTTAGTATGTCTGGTTCTAGTTCCTCGGTGACATCTGTGTAGGTCTCTTGAATTCCTGTGACATCTGATGGGATGTTGAGAAGTTGTTCGAAATACTGCTTCCATCTTATTAGGATCTGTTTTTGTTCACTTATTGGTTCTCCATTTTCGCTGTTAATTAATTGGGCACTGCTCTTGCATCTAATATATTTCTCTTTCTGTTATTTCTTGTTAATATAAAATCAATTTGGCTTTTAGTATCTAGATTGTTCCATTTATACCAGGTGTATACTTGCGAATCTTCTATGTTTATAGAATGTGTTTGTTATATAGAGGTCGTGTTGGCTGCAAAGCTCTATCAGTCTACTTCCGTTATCATTCCTTTCATTTTGCTGATCTCCAAATGCTCCCAGGTGTTTTTCTATGCCCACTCTGTTATGTCCTAGTCTTGCATTGAAGTCTCCCATAACTATGATGTTGTCCTGCTTATCTATTTTATTTAGCACATCATGTATGTCTTCGTAGAAGTCCTCACATTCTTGCTCATTATTGTTTGCATTACATGGTGCGTATATCTGTACATATGTTGTGATTGTTTGTTCTTTTATTCTCACTGTTATGATTCTTTCTGATATATATTTTATTTCTAGTATTCCTCTTGCTAGCCATGGTTCGATGACTATTCCCACACCGTGTCTTGCCCTTTCTTGCTGTTCTACTCCAGAGTAAACAAACGTGTAACTGCGGTGGAGCTCCTTGCATCCTTTCCCTTTTGTTCTGGTGTCCGCTATTCCCATCAGACCAATATTCCTCTTCTCCATTGTTTCTATAAGCTCTTCTTCTTTACTATTGAAACCACAGACGTTCATTGTGCCTATGTTTTTAATCGCTGATCTATCTCGTAGTCCATTAACATTGCCGGGTCGATAGCCGTTTGGGTCAGTCCATTTATACTTTTTAGTTTTTCTACGAGCAGTATTCTACTTTGAATTGCAGGCATAATTGTCATAATCTCCCCGCCAGTTATGCCGCGTCGTCTTTAACGGCGCCTGGCTATTACGGCCAGATTCAAACTATGAGCAAAAGTAACCACGATGTGACAGAGAGGGTCAGTCGGTGTAAGCGTGGAACATGCAGTCCACGAAGGGACACCACTCCGACTACCGTGTGCTCACAGTGGTTAACCTTCAGACGGCTGGGGTTTGTGGTACAGGACGGACGTTTGAATGGTGCTCAGCTTGTGTGTATGAACGCGTATAGATAGGACGCCTGTGTGAATAGGAGACTGTGCGCCTGGGTTGTAGGATTGTGAGTTGTATTGTAGTTATATATATTCATTGATTGTATTGTAACATCGCTGTTGTGATTGTGCGATGTATGTAATCGTTGTGATGAATGAGCAGCGCGAATAAAATGTTTGAATCGTAAGTTGTCGCGTGTCACGTGAAGTCATTTTGTGACCGTGTTGTGTTTCATATCTGTCGGTAGATACGAGCCTGTGTACTTGCTGAATGCAAGGAATCTGACAATAATCACTAACCAACATAAAAGTGTTCGATAATTGTAATTTTTCATGCGTAAAACGCGAAAACCTTTATAATATAAATTATGGTATCATGGGACATAAATAGAATCGATGTTTTAACTCACAAGGGAGACAAGAAACTTAACGTAGTGTAATATATAAATGCAGACTATGTAATCAATATTTTTATTTTTTTTTAGCATATCCTTTACAGGACTTAGCTGTCAACACCAGCATCTTTCAGCTGTATGTTGATCTCTTGGCAAGATTACGCTCAGTAGTTTGCCATTGCTTTCTGAGCGGCCGGCTCAGTATCCCGCAAGTCACGAGCGGGGGTCGAACCGCCTCAGCTCTCGCTCCGCTACGAGACTCTGCGTGATAAACGGGATTACAGAGAAAAAGTGTTGTAACCCCACAGCCAGAGAGACCGGCAATCAATATATTTAGTTTGAAGATATCAGAGTATGCTGTGGAAGGAAAGATACAACACCTAAGATGAATAGCTACTAAAATCAATTTAAGTGATTGCACTGTCATAGATTTCTAGTCTCTAACCTCACATGATATAACATATTTCACAAGAAGTGTAGTCTGTTTACGGGAGAATACAGCTTGTGTAATATCCGTTTAATTACAAGGTGATTTCAGTCTTGTCTTCAGTTATACCATTTTTGGCTGGCACATGTTCATGTGCTACAAAATAGAAACAACAGGGATCAGTTTTAGTAAGCATCGGTAAGAAGTTCAAGCTGAAACTAATCATTGTGGTTGTGACAGACTTTGACTGTATATTATTATTGATCGTTGCGGTCATGAACACTAGGAGCCATTCTACCCTGAACTCTACAAACAGCACGGGCAGTCACGTCAGCTAAGTTGTCCTACTACACGACTGAATGGTGGAGACTCAAAACATGCTCTGTTACTAACTAAACGTCATAGGGAAGTCAGAAGACGTACAAACACCGCCGATAGAAGTGGACACAGGTAAACGTGCTTTCATGACACAATAACACAAAATGTCTTTGTAAACACGTGTGTGTGTGTCTATACACACACACACACACACACACACACACACACACACACACACACACACACACACACACACACACACACATTCATGCATTCATTCATACAGTAGCATGTCCTTTGCAGAGTTGCAGAACCTCGCTCCCATAACAACCTTCCGGAAAACCTATATATATATATATATATATAAATTAGTTAGTTAGTCTTTCCTCTTGATCCTAAGTCGGCGCATAGGGCAGAAGTCATGGCTCTCCATGTCTGGCGGTTCGCTGCTACCTGTTGTAGATCTTAAATGCTCACTTGGCCTTTGAATGAGCCATCTCTGAAGATGGTTCTACGCAAGGTCTCTCTTGGTCTTCCCCGTTTTCTTTTCCCTACTGGTGACCATATGAGGGCTTGGTAGGTGTGACAAAACAGAATTGAACCTCAGGATGGGGCAACCGAATCCACACTCTGCGGTACCCCATTTTCATGGGTGTACAGTATGATAGTGTGTGTGGGTCTATTATTTGGCATCCAGGACCAGTTTCGACCATCTTTGGGTTCACGCTACGCTTGTAGTCCAGCTTTGGTGAAATTCACCGTCTTGAGAAAGATATCGGGAGATACTCTCTAAGCCTTGTTGCGTAGTATCCATTCTAGTCTATCCAGAATATCGCGTCATTCGATTTGACGACACTTCCGGAGAACGCTGGCAACGGCATTCACCGTTGTTATCTCATGGACTAACGGTCATGTCTTGTGTTGTGGAATTATTATCCTCAAACTGAAGACCCAAGACCAGTCTATTGAAGGGCAGGGAGCTACCCTGAGGATCCCGTGAATCATAGTCTAGTGTCAAAATGAAGTTGTGTCTACTGTCAAGTGTTTCAACGTCTGGGGATCCAGATAAAGAGGGACAGTGGTGGCTCTCTAGATGCTAGGATAGCACATTCTGTGGCTGATTTATTCCTACAGAAATGGTAATTGTTCTCACCCGCTGTACTGATTTTTTTGAGTGTCTTGTGACGTCTGTCAAATAGTGGCCAAGCCAGTTTAGTGATGAGCCTGCTGTGTCTTCCTTTTGCATAGAGCTTTAATTTAACTACCCTAAAAAGGGGGGGGGGGGGCACTAGCGACACAGATTACCATCATCAGGTGGCGCACCAGATCCATGACGCGTATTTCACCACTGAGGAGGATAGAGGAATTGTAAGCTATGAAGGGATATCAACCTTGGTCGAGCTGTATCCAACTTGGGTTGTGGAAGAGGAGTGCCGATATCTCCATACCTATTAGGGTAAACTCGCCCTGACACATGTACATACACACGAGGCACACACATACAATGTTTGCTTTCTAACCTCTAGTTTGATTAATATATTACCTCTTTTGCTCAGAGAATAATAATATTATTATGCGTGTCTAATGAATTTACTACCTGTTGTATAATGGGAACAGGATGTTCTGCACATGATTTTACACTTGGTTGGGCTGCCAAGAGAAGCCAAACCAATGGGGTTCAGTGCATATAAATTCCAAACTTTCCATATGCCCGAGGAGAGGAGGAGAAAAAGCGACAGACCCAAGAAGACACTCTTCTTTCTTTGTCTGTCTGTAATCAATATTTCAGGAACGGTTTACCAGCGCAGCTGGAACGTAGACCAACACCCTTGGCCAGTATAGGGAAAATGTTTCTACCTGAAGTCTTGAACCTTATATCCTCTCTTACTCGAATGGTAGTGGATTGTGTTTCCAGAGAGGCTATCCTTGCCAGGAGTGAGGTTAATCAGGGACATTGAAGTCTAGTACCTTGTTGCTCTACACAGATCTAGTGGCGAGATGTCTGAAGTCAGACCTATGGAATTGGTCTGAGGGTGGAAACTGACCACATGGCTAGTATCAGTCTGAATCTGGTTGTGATGTATTAATAACAGGTGAAATGGATATGTACACCGGGCATCTTCTTCTTACTTGCAGGAACCTTCATTATCCTCGTTATTTTTATTGACGCTGGTGTCTGCTGACGTGCTTGATGTGCCGTGGAGGAGAAGAGTCGCTTTCAAGCAGCTGATCTCAACTCCAGTCTGGTGGAAGAAGCGGTCTTGTACAAAGAACTTTATCTGCCTATAATCAGGTGAAGAGGAGCTCCAAGCAGCCTAAGGAGAGATCAGGTGAACAATATTCGATCACCGGTATCTACATCACTCACCTACTGATGACTGACAAACTACTGGTGGAATGATGATCTGCTCCTCCAGAATCCTCGCACAATTACTCAGTGTGGTTTCTTTTTGTCTTGAACTTGAACTTCGTTTGTTTTTTTTGTGGAGTCTGAATCTTGATTAAAGACTCGGGTTCTACTTATCTGAAAAGTGTTCTCTTGTCCTCAGGTGGTGATCTGTTTGTCTATAGTGATAGGAAAATAAGTCAGCGTCCGGGTACCGTCCCGGGGTCAACAAGGTAATAGTAGACAGAAGTAAGAACCCAAAGGTCATGACAACCACTGAGATCCGGGCCAGTGTTGTCACACGACAGTAGGGGAGTCTTGTCTTGTCCATTCTGAGTACATGGCCAATGTAGTTCCAACGGCGTTTTCTTATAAAATTGGATACAATATCTTGCTTAGTCTCTTGTCTTATTTGCGCATTGGTTTTTACATCTGTCTATTGGATGTTTAGAATTCTTCTAAGACATTTGTCCTATTTATATATATATATATATATATATATATATATATATATATATATATATATATATATATATATATATATATATATGTTTGTGTGTATATGTGTGTGTGTGCGTGCGTGCGTGCGTGCGTGCGTGTGTGTGTGTGTGTGTGTGTGTGTGTGTGTGTACACTTAATACACATACATGTACGACATTTGCAAAACGTTTGCCTAAACGCTGCAGAAATATTTCATCCTATTAAAGGCCAGGCATCCAGTTTGAATGACACACGTATCCTTACTACGCGAGAATTTCGTAAGATCACCACCGGTGATATAAATACATCCTTGTCGTACCCCTTACTTTGTCTGTTCATCACTGTCCACTGCATAATGTTTATGGGGACTGAGATTTGTAAAAAAAACCCGCCTATGATTGCAAAATTGTATGTAAAGTATGGATACAACAGAGTCGGTTAAGTAGGAAAAAAAAAACAATTCGTAAGTCAACTGTTACTACCTAACTTCGGTAGGCGTTGATTGGACTTTTTACAGTAGTATGGTAGCCCCTTTGTGTAATAATGTGTTGGTCATAGAACTAAAGACAAATGTGAACAACAACATGTTATATTTATAGGAGAAGTACAATCTATTTCACGACCTTGTGGCGGACCTTCTTATCCCAAAACGTATGCATGAAAACACCGTACGACGGTAAGTTAATAAGTAAGTCACAAATGGCTGTAGAAACATGACTAAATATGATAACAACTTGAAATCAGTTTGTTTTTATACATACATTGTACCTTTATTTCTCAAAATAATTTCCACCAACATTTATGCACTTATCCCATCGTTTTATCAGTCCTCCCAAACTGGCGGCATTGAACTGCTTGCGTTGTTTTCTAAACCACTTTTCACTTTACATTCAACGTCGGCGTCATTCGAGAAATGTCTCCCGCCAAGGTGGGTTGTCAGTGTTTATGCTAACAACTGTTTCTCTCGGAAAGCGGTGCATAGGTGGGTAGGAAAAGTTGCGAGTGAGAGTCAATAAGTAAGTCACAATGTTCTGGGAGATGTCAGAACACAGCACGCAGTTCTATGCAGCCGGTTTGGGAGGAGTGATAAAACGATGGGATACCCGGATTCCTATATGGGTATCCAATGAGAAACGGTTGTTGGCTGACTGGCTTCACCTCTAACCAAACACATTCTATTCTTAGAGTCTCGAGATCACATCTACGGGGACAGTTGAGAGAACTGGAAATGTATACAACAATACCTGTCTCTAATTTTTGAATTGTATCTTTCCTAATTACATTAAACTCCTTAAGTGAGATTTCGGAGTCTGTTATTTTGTCGTTAAGACGACTTTCTGTGATTCCAAACACATGGAACTGTTTGGAAAGTATTACCGAGAGCTCAGGTAATTTGTTGAGCAGATGAAAGATGTTAAGATGGCATATGCATAGACCATTTTTGTTGAGCCACTGATCGTGATTTGCGAACATTACAAACTAAAAGGAAGATGTCGCTTGTGGTATAAAATTGCAGGGATTTTGAAACGTTATTTAGAAGTAGTTAAGGCTGTTAGAGGGGGTAGGAAAATGTCTTTGCTGGAGTGATATCATGAATGCTTGGTGCAGGGCTGCAGGATTGTACTGCATTAGCTGCTGAAGTTGACGATTCCACTCATAGGAGTGTAGATTACCGTCCAGCGAGGGACTGCTATGAGTATCACTTGAAGTGCCTACATTGGAAGAAGGCATCGTAGGCACAGCGCCATTGTTTAACGGTGTCCCCTTTGACATGATAGGAGGAGACTGCTTTACGGGCAAGGTAGGAAACAAAGTATCATAGTTAGCGACATTGAGATTGGAGCTTGGTGTCCTGTTAAATTCCCGAGAGGAGACTGGACTCAACAAGCACATCTTTAAACTTATTATCTGTTGGGATTATTGACTGACTTTGGTCTACACTCCTCTCTTCTGTCTTCCCTTCCATATATCTATTTCTTTCACTCTCTCTATTATTCCCTCAACACATACTCCGACAACAGTTCCTTTCAACGATAAGATAAAAGATTTATTAATAAAAACTATGTCTGGTGTATGTATGGATATTGTCTATGTAGTTGGTATGTTCTTCTAGTGTGGCTGCCAGATAAGATGTTGATAGATAGTCTCCGTGTCTTCTCTCGTCTCTTCTCTCAGCTAGAGTACAGGACATGACATAGATATAACAGAACGGTCTCACCCTGACAGCTCCGTCTGCTTGAGTCGGTAGATATATCCGTTTTTTGTAATGAAAAAATGTTCACCACTGTATGAATGTATTTAACCCGATCACCATATGCTGTCAGCGTAAACTGAATGTTCTTTATTATCTTATAGCGTTCTTAATTCCATCCTGGAAAACACATCGAGTTTCTAGTATTCTCTATTTTTGTCCTGTAAAAGTTCTACACTGGATAGTTCTTAATTGATATAGGCACTTTGTATGCACCTTGCAACTCTTCGATACTGAGTTCATTGGGTTTTTCTATTAGTTTAAATGATCTCTATTTTCCGTTCTCTGTCCTCCTTACTTCTTACGATGACAAGTCGTTTCTTTCCTTTCTTATGCACAAGTGTCGTGCTTTATTACTTTAAAGAGCTTTCTTGTGGGTTATCAACACTGGGTGATCTTGACCACAGCCACCTGTGTCATCTCTCAGTTGATAAGTCCCGCACTGGTATGGAAACTACTATCCCCTCTTTCCATCATTAGGGACGTGTATTTCTATTCCCACTCAAGAACATATCTCCTTCAGTTCAGTTTGGAACACACACTCAACTTACACAAAGAAGTAGCCACTCTTGTATCGGTCATTTTTGCCGCATAGTCCTTGACATTGCTGGACACCTCACATCCAGACTGCATTATCATCGTTAGTGGAAAATTACAGCTCTAAACCGTTTCACATCCATACCGCAATATGCTGTCCAATAATCTCTCTGCTTTAGTCGCAAACCAATTTTTCCACTCGACAGTTTACCTGTGCGGTTAGCCGACCCCTTTCCTGTCTTGACCTATAAACACATGTGCCCGGTCACTCCTTTGTCCGTTACCATTACTGCTTCGCTTGTTAACCCTTCCTCCACCTGGTCAGTCGGTGTATACAGTCGTCCATCTGGGAATCATTAACTCTCAGTATTTCACGACATAGGCCCCCTCTTAAGAGATTAGACCGCGTCGAATCTTTCTCACTGTAGGTTTGATTCCCATGATCCACAATCCTAGTCTTCTTCCTCCGGAGCTGAATGTCTGGATATCAAATCCGATCCTACATTCTCCTTACCAAGGATGTATTCCATTGTGAAGTCCAGTTGCAGCAACAGCGTCCATCACATCCACCGTGCGTTGAGCTTCTGCGAAGTAGCTATTAACATCACGTGTTGATGATAGGATTGGATCCTCACATGACTCACCTCATTATCCAGTAGGCGCTCTAATTGACACCCTACTATAATACTCACCACTGAAACTAGTGTTGGCTCCTCGCTCCTGTACGTCCGGTCGATCTCCTTTCGACTTGCGTCAGCGACGGCTCACAATACAGACGGATTGTCCCATCCTGATTGTAACACTGCTTCCATGTCCTCTTGGTTTCCCCCGGCTTTGCCTCTGGGGATGTTCCACCTCGTCCTCGATTGACCGAGTCGTCTTTCCCAAATCTCCTGGACTTTTGCTTCCAGGACCATCTTGGGCGATATTGTATCTGGTCAGCCAATCTTTGGTTGGAGTCCTGGGTAATTCTCGCTTTTCCCGACGTTACCCACCCCTTGTGAACTTGGTTACCTGTGAAACTTTCACTCTTGTCCTTTCCCTGACTTGTGATTTCCCTCCTCCTGTCGTTGGGTAAATCTGACCTATCCCGTACTGTCCCATAGGCCCTCCTATGTTGTACTGGCGATCTCTGGTCTTCGTCTGGACTGGTAACCTTTGTCCCAATGGCTGCCATCACCATAAAGTGCGAAGCTTTGCTCCCGGATCTCTCTTCATATTTCCTAATGAGATGTCTAGGGAGATTTTTCTTCTCTTCCCCGATCCGTATTTTGTAGATGTTCTTGGACACCACCTTTTCCACAGGATAAGGTCCTTTCCATCCTACTTGGAGCATATTGGTCTCTGCTGGACTCCACACTTCCACTTTGTCTTCCACTTTAAGAGCTAGTTTCCTCTTAATTCGCTTGTTGGGTGGTGCTTTCTGGCACTCCGAACAAGACTTCACCCACCGGCGTACATCTCCGGTCATTCCTGGCCAGCAATAATGGCCGGAAATTTGCTGCAAGGTCTCTCTGACACCCATATGTCGATTCTCGCCTGTGATGTGTCCACTCTGAAGAATGTGAGGACGGTGGGTCTCTGGAACCACCCACTGCTCGTGCAGGTTATCTCCCCTCCCAGCTCTCCGATAGAGTAGTCGATTCTTCAGAAAGTACTGTCCCCGTTCTGGTGGCTCAGCACTTCTTTGCAGCTTCCTGTAGCAAGGATGCAACGTAGTATCCTTCCTCTGGGCAGTATGCAATTCTCCTATCCCTGAGTTGTCGCATAGTGTCTCTGCCTCTTTTTCCTTCCCTTGAGATCCACTGACTACTGTTCCCTTTTGGGCTGGCTGTTTGGGCATCCCCAAAAAGACATATTTCGTGCCAATGATCATTGGAAATAAGGAGTCAGATAATACAGCAGCTGGAATAATGCCCGTGACGTACCTGGATTTAATCTCCACCTTGGCGATTGGCAGCGTCATGGTAACAGCACTCCTCATTGCCGGCTGTATCTCTATGGTCTCCCCTGTAAGTTGGTCTGGGCTTACTAAGCTGGCGTCCACCACCGCTTCCCCATCCAAACCGGTATCGTAGAGACAAGCAACCTGCTGGCCATTGACTTCAATAAGTTCAACCACAGGTGGTCTCTCTTGGTCCTGAGTGTCTTTCATCTCCTTGACCGTTTCCTTGCCTTCCTCTGTTAATTCCTCGAGGTTGGTTATGCAATTGGCGTCGTTTGCCTTGCATCTGCAGTCCACAGTATTATGTGTTATCGACTGGCAGTGTGTGCACCCTGTTCCCTTCTTAGGTTTCCGTGTGTCCTTTTTGTTCCTTTCTCCTTCGCCGACCTCAGCCTTGTCTGTGATCACCGATGTAGGAATCACTTTGCATGCTGCGAAGTAAGAACTTTTAGGTTTCGATCTGCAGTCTTTGGTGTTGTGAGAGGCCGCCTTGCAAAATGAACACCACTTCCCAGACCACTGTCGTTTCGCTTGAGAATTCGAGGTGCTCTGGTTTCCTACCTTCACCTTCTCTGAACTCTCCTCTGTGTGCTTTATATAAGGTTCCCCTTTTTCTCCTTCCCAGTTTTTAGGTTTCTTTTTCTCTGGTTTCTCGTGACCTTTGGTTTGTGTACTTAGTTCCTCAGTTTCACCATGTACTTCCACAAATCGTTCCGCCAGCTTATTCACAACCTCAATCCGTTCCGCCCCTTGTTCTCCCAAGAAGGTTCTGAGAGGTTTCGACATTTGCTTTCGCATCTGGTCTACCAACATCATCTCTTCGAGACTCTCATAATCCCTCTTGAATTCTGCCAAGTCCATCCATTTCTGGAGATAGGATTTCAGCCTCAGACTGTAGGCGGCGAATAGTTCTCCCGGCTCTCGTCTAGACGATCTAAACTTCTTCCTATACGTTTGTGCTGTGATGTCAAAATGTTTCATCAAAGCGGCTTTTAATTCCTGGTAATTATTTTCCTGTCCTGGTGGTAAGCGTGTGTACACTTCAAATCCCGAACCTATTAATCCCTGGGATAATTTAAGAGCCCACCTGCTCCTATCCAGCCTCATAGCGACTGACATTGCTTCGAAACGAGATGCGTACTGGTCAAAGCGTTCCTTAGACTGATCGTAGACAGCTAAGGGAAACTTCATGGCATGGTAACCATGTCCACTCATGTGGGTTGCACCAGGTGACGAAGAACTTCCTTCTGCTGCATCTATTTCACCCTTAGTTTGTGTCTTGAGTTCTAACTCTTTCAAGCGGTATTCATGTTCCATTTCTTGTCTCCTGGCATTCTGTTCCATTTCCAGTTTCTTGGTCTCCTGGTCCATTTTCTTGGCCTCTTGTTCCATTTCCAGTTTCTTGGTCTCCTGGTCCATTTTCTTGGCCTCTTGTTCCATTTCCAGTCGTTTGGTCTCCACCTCTATTCATCTCACTTCCAACTCGGTCTTTCGCTCTTCTCGTTCCGCTTGACGAATCTCTCGCTCTCTTTCTTGGATGTAATCAGTTAAGTCTGAACCAGCCAACCCAATTTCCTCTCCGTTTGCCCTCAGTTCGGCGGTAGTTAGTTTGGGAGTGGCCATAGTTGAAGCAGGTAAGTCAGCACGTTGAGTAAAGACCCCTCAAGGCAGTAAAGAGTACTCACTATAAACCGATAATCTACCTAGAACCTATATCATTTATCTATGTCTATTAAATATTATTAATCCACCACACCACACAGTACATCACAACCACTCTCTCATCCACAAGAGGAGATATAGGATAAAGACTTATGTAGACGTGTGACCGTGTGACTAGGTATGTAATGTGTCTTACCACCTATCCACATTCACTCTGTCTGGAACTTTCTCACTGCAAAGTCACCAGCATTAATGAAATGTTTCTACCATAAATGTAATGGCACCATATATCCAATGGACGTCCTTCCATTAAAAGTCATCAATGTATACTTCTTCTTATTCCAATCAGTATGTCCCAACATGCAGGTACTCCGCTATGCCTGTGCCAATATGCAAGTACCCCTTTATGCATCTGCCATGTTATGCATTCAGGTCATATGGGTATAATGTATGTTACCCCGCTCGCTCCACCAATTATGTCCTGTTAAATTCCCGAGAGGAGACTGGACTCAACAAGCACATCTTTAAACTTATTATCTGTTGGGATTATTGACTGACTTTGGTCTACACTCCTCTCTTCTGTCTTCCCTTCCATATATCTATTTCTTTCACTCTCTCTATTATTCCCTCAACACATACTCCGACAACAGTTCCTTTCAACGATAAGATAAAAGATTTATTAATAAAAACTATGTCTGGTGTATGTATGGATATTGTCTATGTAGTTGGTATGTTCTTCTAGTGTGGCTGCCAGATAAGATGTTGATAGATAGTCTCCGTGTCTTCTCTCGTCTCTTCTCTCAGCTAGAGTACAGGACATGACATAGATATAACAGAACGGTCTCACCCTGACAGCTCCGTCTGCTTGAGTCGGTAGATATATCCGTTTTTTGTAATGAAAAAATGTTCACCACTGTATGAATGTATTTAACCCGATCACCATATGCTGTCAGCGTAAACTGAATGTTCTTTATTATCTTATAGCGTTCTTAATTCCATCCTGGAAAACACATCGAGTTTCTAGTATTCTCTATTTTTGTCCTGTAAAAGTTCTACACTGGATAGTTCTTAATTGATATAGGCACTTTGTATGCACCTTGCAACTCTTCGATACTGAGTTCATTGGGTTTTTCTATTAGTTTAAATGATCTCTATTTTCCGTTCTCTGTCCTCCTTACTTCTTACGATGACAAGTCGTTTCTTTCCTTTCTTATGCACAAGTGTCGTGCTTTATTACTTTAAAGAGCTTTCTTGTGGGTTATCAACACTGGGTGATCTTGACCACAGCCACCTGTGTCATCTCTCAGTTGATAAGTCCCGCACTGGTATGGAAACTACTATCCCCTCTTTCCATCATTAGGGACGTGTATTTCTATTCCCACTCAAGAACATATCTCCTTAAGTTCAGTTTGGAACACACACTCAACTTACACAAAGACGTAGCCACTCTTGTATCGGTCATTTTTGCCGCATAGTCCTTGACATTGCTGGACACCTCACATCCAGACTGCATTATCATCGTTAGTGGAAAATTACAGCTCTAAACCGTTTCACATCCATACCGCAATATGCTGTCCAATAATCTCTCTGCTTTAGTCGCAAACCAATTTTTCCACTCGACAGTTTACCTGTGCGGTTAGCCGACCCCTTTCCTGTCTTGACCTATAAACACATGTGCCCGGTCACTCCTTTGTCCGTTACCATTACTGCTTCGCTTGTTAACCCTTCCTCCACCTGGTCAGTCGGTGTATACAGTCGTCCATCTGGGAATCATTAACTCTCAGTATTTCACGACACTTGGGTTACTATTAACGGCATTGTATTCCTGGGGCAAGGGTGGTGTTTGAAGAGAAGGAGTGTTTTCTGAACACTGAGATATGGCTGTTGCCGGAGGTGAAGTTCGGTTTACTCCTGTAACTGGTGCTGGATGGTGTGAACGTTCGGGATATTTTATGTTCTTCGCTAGGAAGCTACTTCCTAGTTTGGAACAATGTATTTGATCCCTGTATAGTTTTTTCTTAGAGCCCCGGACGGTGACGTAAAGTACGGGTGTTATTAATGAAATTCATGTTATTATTTTTACAAAATTTATATAGCGTTAGATTGGCAGCATCTAACGAAGCTGAAACCCGTAACTTGGTGGAATGGTTGATGAAATAAACATAGATGATTTAGGAAATTTATTGCGCAACAGCACCTCCAATGTATCTAGTTGTGAGGTGATGAAGATTTTATTATTCATTATGTCGTTGATACCAATATGGACTGTTACTTTCCGAATTCTGTTGTTCACTTGGAATTGTCGCAGTGTAGCGGTCAGCCTGTCGCTGTCAGCGCCTGGCAAAGGGTAGATTGAAGTTGTAGTATAGTTATAGTAGTATAGAAATACAGGTTGTGTAACAGAAACATTTACTTTGAAGATTGCATTGTATGATTTCAAATGAAATTCATACGACCTTATATGAACAGCTACTAAAATGCATTTTCATGCACTCTAGATGAAGCAGTTTAGGCATAAAAGAGAACAGCTGCGAAAAGTGCTAACTCTAGACGAAGCAGTTTAGGCATAAATAAGACCAGTTGCGCAACGTCCTCCGCCAGAAGAAGCAGTTGAGGCATAAATAAGAGCAGTTGCGCAACGGGCTCACTCTAAAAGAAGCAGATGAGGCATAAATATGACCAGTTTCACAACGTGGTCACTCGAGAATAAGCAGCTGCGGCATAAATAAGACGTGTTGCGCAATGTGCTCACTCCAGAACAAGCAGCTAAAGCATAAATAAGACCAGTTGCGCAACATGCTCACTCTAGAAGAAGCCGTTGATGCATAAAAAAGACCAGTTGGCAACGTGCTTACACTAGAAGAAGAAGTTTAGGCTTAAATGAGATCAGCTGCGCAACCTAATCACTCTGGAAAAAGCAGTTGAGGCATACATAAGACCAGTTGCGCAACGTCCTCAGGCCAGAAAAAGACGTTGAGGCATAAATAAAATCAATTGCGCAATGTGCTAACTCTAGACAAAGCAGTTGAGGCATAAATAAGACCAGTTTCGCTAGGCGCTCACACTAAAAGAATCAGTTGAAGAATAAATAAGAAGAGCTGCGCAAAGTGCTCACTATAGAACAAGCAGTTGAGGCATAAATAACACCAGTTGCGCAACGTCTCACTCCAGACAAGCAGTTGAGGTAAGACCAGTTGCGCAGCGTGCTTACCTCAGAAGAAGCAGTTTAGGCATACATAAGACGATATACGTAACGTGCTCTCCTCAGAACAAGCATTTGAGCCATAAATAAGACCATTTGCGAAACGTGCTCACTTCAGAAGAAGCAGTTGGGACATAAATAAGACCAGTTGCGCAACGTGCTGACTACAGAAGAAGCAGTTGAGTAATAAATAAGACCAGTTGCGCTACTTGCTCACTCCAGAACAAGCAGTTGAGGCATAAGTTAGATTAGCTGCGCAACGTGCTCACTCTAGAAGAAGCAGTTGAGGCATAAATAAGACCAGTTGCGCAACGAGCTCACTATAGAAGAAGAAGTTGAATCATAAATAAGAAAATATGCCCAACGTGCTCACTAAAGAACAAACAGTTGAGGCATAAATATGAGCAGTTGCATAACGTGCTCTCTCTATAAGAAGCAGTTGAGTCATAAATAAGACCAGTTGCGCAACTTTCTCACTCTAGAAGAGCAGTTGAGAAAAAAATATAACCAATTGCGCAACGTGCTTACTTGAGAAGAAGCAGATGTGGCATAAATAAGAAAAGTTACGCAATGTGCTCACTCTAGAAGACGCAGTTGAGGCATAAAAAAGACCATTTGTGCAACGTGCTTACAGTAGAAGAAGCAGTTTAGGCATAAATAAAACCATTGAGCAACGTGCTCACTCTAGAAGAATCCGTTGATGCATAAATAAGACCAGATGCGGAACGTGCTCACTCAAGAAGAAGCAGTTGTGGCTTAAAAAAATGACAAGTTGCGGAACGTGCTCACACTAGAAGAAGCAGTTGAGGCATGAATAGGACCAGTTGCGCAATGTGCTAACTACAGAAGAAGCAGTTGAGTCAAAAATAAGACCAGTTGCGCTACTTGCTAACTCCAGAACAAGCAGTTGAGGCATAAATAAGACCATTTGCGCAACGTGCTCACTTCAGAAGAAGCAGTTGGGGCATAAATAAGACCAGTTGCGCAACGTGCTGACTACAGAAGAAGCAGTTGAGTCATAAATAAGAAAAGTTGCGTAACGTGCTCACTAAAGAACAAACAGTTGAGGCATAAATATGAGCAGTTGCGCAAAGTGTTCACTCCAGGAAAAGCAGTTGAGGAATGAATAAGACCAGTTTCGCAATGGCTCACTAAGGAACAAGCAGTTGAGGCATACATAAGACCAGTTGCGAAACGTTCTGACTCCAGAACAAGACGTTGATTCATAAATAAGACCAGTTGCGCAACGTGCTCGCTTTAGAAGAAGCAATTGAGGCATAAATGACACCAGTTGCACATCGTGCTCACTCCAGAACAAGCAGTTGAGGCATAAGTAAGATCAGTTGCGCAACGTGGTCACTCCAGAAGAAGCAGTAGTGGCTTAAAAAAGACATGTTGTGCAACGTGCTCACACCAGAAAAAGCAGTTGAGCCATAAATAAGACCAGTTGTACAACGTCCTAATACCATAAGAAGCATTTGAGGCATAAATAATAATAGTTGCGCTACGTGCTCACTCTAGAAGAAGCAGTTGAGGCATAAATAGGATCAGCTGCGCAACGTCCACACTCAAGAATAAGCAGTTCTGGCTGAAATGAGAGCAGTTGCGCAACGTGCTCACTCTAGAAAAATCAGCATAAATAAGACTAGCTGCGCAACGTGCTCACTCCATAACATGCATTTGAGGAATAAATAAGACCAGTTGCGCAATGTGCTCACTCCAGAAGAAACACTTCATTTATAAATAAGACCAGTTGCGCAACGTGCTCACTCCAGAAGAAGCAGTTGAGGCATACATTTGTCCAGTTGCACAACGTGAAACTCCAGAACAAGCATTTGAGGCATAAGTAAGACAAGTTGCGCAAAATGCTCACGCCAGAATAAGCAGTGGATAAAAAAATAAGACCAGTTGCGCAACGTGCTCTCTCTAGAAGAAGAAGTTGAGGCATAAATAAGACAATTTACGCAACGAGCTCACACTAAAAGAAATAAATAAGACAAGTTGTGCAACGAGCTCACTCTAGAACCAGCAGCTGATGCATAATAAAGACCAATTGCGCAACGTGCTCACTCCAGAACAAGCAGTTAAGGGATACATAAGAACAATTACGCAACGTGCTCACTCTAGAACAAGCATGTAAGTCATCCATAAGACAAGTTGCGCAAAGTACTCATTCTAGAACAAGCAGTTAAGGCATACTTAAGACCAGTTGCGCAACGTGCTCACTCTAGAACAAGCAGCTGAGGCATAATAAAGACCAGATTCGCAACGTTCTCACTCCAGAACAAGCAGTTGAGGTAAAAATAAGACCAGTTGCGCAACGTGCTCACTTTAGAACAAGCAGTTGAGCCATAAATAATACAAGTTGCGCAACGTGCGTACTCCAGACCAAGCAGTTGATGCATATATAGGAAAAGTTGCGCAAAGTGCTCACTCTAGAACAAGCAGATGAGGCATAATAAAGACCAGAATCGCAAAGTGGTCACTCCAGAACAAGCAGTTCAGGCAAAATTAACACCAGTTGCGCAACGTGCTCACTCCAGAACAAGCAATTGAGGCATATATAAGAACAATTACGCAACGTGCTCACTCTAGAACAAGCATATAAGTCATACATAAGACAAGTTGCGCAAAGTACTATTTCTAGAACAAGCAGTTAAGGCATAAATAAGACCAGTTGCGCAACGTGCCCACTAAAGAAGTAGCAATTGAGGTATAAATAGGACCAGTTGCGCAACTTACTCACTCCAGAACAAGCAGTTGAGGCATAATTCAGAAAAGTTGCGCAACGTACTCACTCCAGAAATTGCAGATGAGGCGTAATAAAGACCAGATTCGCAAAATGCTCACTCCAGAACAAGCAGTTGAGGCATAAATAAGACCAGATGCGCAACGTGCTCACTTTAGAACAAGCAGTTGAGCCATAAATAAAAAAGTTGCGCAACGTGCTCACTCCAGAACAAGCAGTTGAGGCATATATTAGAACAGTTACGCAACGTGCTCACTTTAGAAGAAGCAGTCAAGGCATAAATAAGACAATTTGCGCAACGTGCTCACACTAAAAGAAATAAATAAGACAATTTGCGCAACGTGCTCACACTAAAAGAAATAAATAAGACAATTTGCGCAACGTGCTCACACTAAAAGAAATAAATAAGACAATTTGCGCAACGTGCTCACTCTAGAACAAGCAGTTGAGACATAAATGAAACCAGTTGCGCAACGTCTCACTCCAGAACAAGCAGTTACGGCATAAAAAAGACCATTTGCGCATCGTGCTCATTCCATACGAAGTTGAGGCATAAATAAGACAAGATGCGCAACGTGCTCTCTCCAGAACAAGCATTTGAGCCATAAATAAGAACAGTTGCGCAACGTGCTCAATCCACAAGAAGCAATTTCGGCATAAATAAGACCAGTTGCGCAACGTGCTCACTCTAGAAGTAGCAGTTAAGGTGAAATAGGACCAGTTGCTCATATTACTCACTCCAGAACAAGCAGCTGAGGCATAATAAAGACCAGTTGCGTAACGTGCTCATTCTAGAACAAGCAGTTTAGGCATAAGTAAGACCAGTTTCGCAACGTTCTCACTCCAGTACAAGCAGTTGTGGCTTACATAAGACCATTTGCGCAACGTGCTCACTTTAGAAGAAGCAGTTGAGGCATGAATAAGCAAAGTTGCGCAACGTGTTCACTACTGAACAAACAGTTAATGCATAAATAAGAGCAGTTGCGCAACGTGCTCACTCTATAAGAAGCAGTTGGTGCATAGATAAGACCAGATGTGTCTCCACCTTGACGTGGTGGGGGAGCTTGAGTGTCCCATCGACCCCATGTGCTTGCCGATGGATGAAAAACTACATATCGGACAGCTTATGGGATAGGGACCAGACTAAGAGAGACATAACCTGCTGCTCTGCAGGTGACTGAGGATAACAGTCAAAAGTTTAAAACGTGCACGAAGGCAGACGCTCTTGGTCCGGACAAAACTCTTAAGGCTCCCTGTCAAGGGCTGTGGCTGAACGCCTCTAAGCCACAAACCCTCGGATCTGAGAGCGAGGCCGATACCCGCCTACCGAAAAATAGAGGCGTGATACTGAGCAAGCTACATGCTCAGTTCTGATTCATGTTCGAAGGCTCTCAGCTGGGGGATATGAGGGATTCCCGAATGAGAGAGCCTGGCCGTTTCTCGTTCACTGCTGCACGAAGGTAAGGTGCTGAGCCGGCAGCACAAGTAGCCTACCTCGTGAGCGAGTACAAAAAGTCAGAAAAGTGCCCCAGTTGAAGTAAATGGTTACGAAAACTGTCTCTATCTAACTCATAGAGAGTGTAGACAAAAGTGGAAGAACGTCTCAATGACGCGAAATGGAACGCACGGCGAGCGAACCTATTTCGTGGTCTGAAGTCACAAGCAAAAGCTCACCGAGTGGGTGTCGCTCGCAGTCTGACCGCTCCTGGTGTGTGCTTGAGCGATTAGTGGCAAGCGGGATGCCCAACACATGGAAGTGAGGAACTTAAGCAGCCATGAGCAGGACGTGGCAACTCCTTGGGTGAGCCCAGTCTCAGAGCAACATGTGCCGGCTCTGCAATTATGGAAGCCTCCTTTGATAGCGAGGGAATGCCCATGGTCTGCCCCTGCCTTCCCTTGAGGGCCGACCGCGATGTCGTTGATCGTTCTATCTTGACCAGCTGGGATGTGGGTGACATCACAACAGTCTAACGTGTCCCGAAACCAGAGGAAGGCTAACCTCATTAAAACATGCCCGCCGGAAGTCGGAAGTGTCGTCCTACGGGTGGCAAACTAAAAATTGACACTACGCATTTACGTCCGAGTGAAATCAGTTATCAGTTATCAGTTATCAGTTGGGGTATCTTCGTTGCACTCCGGACATGTCCATAGGTGCTCAGATCCTCCCCCCAGCATATGCATCAGCGTCCGGTGGCTAATAGTGCCAGTTCTGTGTTGGTTGACGAGGCGCTTTGTTTTCCCGATGTACCTCTCGCGTCTGGCTGTGCCGATTCTTACTCCCAGGTCTTTCATCCTGGAGAGCGATGTGGAATCACTGGCGTCAAAATCCTCTGTTCTCGCCATATCTTTAAGGGCGTTAATGACATCGGCACGATCCATGGGCTGGCCATCTACAGGGGGTGCAGAGCCAGCCAATTTATCAGCTCGTTCATTTCCCTCGACTCCCGCATGTCCCGGGACGAAGATGAAGGTGACTTTGCGGACAACAGACTTCCGCAGCGACTCAGTCCACTGTCTACGTACAGATCCAGCTTCGACCTTCTGAATCATGCTCATTGAATCACTTAGTACACACACGTTGGTATAATGCTGTGATTCCAGCCATATGAAAGCCTGTGTAACTGCCATCACCTCCATCGTCATGCTGCTCGTGGTCATAGAGTGGGCACCACTGGATTCTTGAACGGTTCGGCCCGCTGAACGGGCTGTAAATGCCCACGCACTTCTCTGCTGCTTTACAACAGATCCATCTGTATAGATGAGCACTTCGGGGCTATCTGAGTGATCATAGATGAGCGCGTTAACCTCTGCATTGACAGCGGCAGGGTTCTGCTCTCTGCACCGTCTGTCGAGTGTGATAATGCAGGAGAAGGTACACTTAAAGGCTGGAGGCACCGGCACCCATTCCTTGCCGGGGTTGATACTGGTAAGACTGCAGACCTGTCCGACGACATCTTCCGCCCGACCCATCCATGATTTGCCCCTCTTTAGCCTGTCACCCTTTTCTCTGAATACAGCGTCATGCAGAGGGTGCTGCTCATCTGCACTTATTTTTAAGTATGCACGAGCTCTCCAGATCTTGATCCTGTGTTCCATTGTCGGGAAGTCAAGGAGGTATCTCATTGCTACACAGCTGGTGTCTCTCGTGCAGCCCAAAATGATGCGCATGGCTTCGTTTTGTACCTTTTCAAGTCTTCCAATCTGTGTAGGGCTGACAGTGAGGATGGCCAGGGCATACTCGATGCGTGAAAGCACAAGTCCTTGGAACAGAAGTAATAGCAGTCTTTGCTCGATATTGGCAGTCGCCATGACTCTCATTGCTGCCAAACCTTTTCGAGCCTTCGTTATGACATAGTCGACATGATCTTTGAAGGACAGGCTACGATCAAGCCTCACGCCAAGATATGTCATTGACTGGGTTCTACTCAGAATGCTCCCATCCATTCTTACTGCCGGCAGGTCTGTTTTCACAATATGGTTGTTTAGTGAGAACCATGTAACCGTTGCCTTTGCAGGGTTGACAAGGGCATCGGCATCAGCACACCATGAGGAAATTCGATCTAGTTCGCCCTGCATATAGTTGGCAACCGCCTGTCTATCTCGACCCTGTCGATACACGAGGATGTCGTCAACGAATGATAGAGTCCTACCCCTCCCATCCAACTGTTGTTCAGTGATCGGCACCGTATACACGTTGAATAGTACTGGTGACAGTGGTGAACCCTGTGGCAATCCTGGACATATCGTTATCGGCTCAGAAGACCAACTCCCGCATCTTAGCACCACCTTCCTTTGGAGTAGAACTGCAGCTATCCATCGTACAAGGTGAGGGTGCACTTTCAGTCTGAGGAGGGTTTGCATCAAGTGCTCGAAAGATACTCTGTTATATGCGTCCTCTAAGTCTATGGCGGCCGCACATGTCTCTTCTCTGACCTGAAATCCTTCGTAAACATCTTGAGCAAAGACCGCCACATTCAGCCATGACTCTTTGTTGCGTCTGTATCCTCCAAGTGTGGGCGGGAAGCAGCCGAGCTGTTCCAAGTCCCAAGCAAGTCTGTGTGCTACAATTTTCTCCAGTGAAATGTCTCGTCCGAATGTCTCTCGTGCTAGGAACAGCTCTGACTACCTAGTTTCCGAATGCCGCTCTTGTTCGGAACAGCTCTGACTAGGTAGTTTTCCGAATGTCTGTCGTGCCTGGAACAGCTCTGACGGGCGCAACGACAAGCACATGTCCGAAAACTCGCTGAGTGAATACCGTCTCCATACCTGTCTGGTTTGTGCGGGAACGGCCCGGGGCAAACGAAATGCCCAATATATTGAAGTGAGGAATTAAAGCAGCCATGAGCAGGACGTGACCATTCCCTCGGTGAGCCCAGTACCAGGGCGCTATGTGTCGGCCCTGCAACTATGGAAGCAACCTTGGATGGCGGAAAATGCTATGGACTGCCCCTTCCTTCTCTTGAGGGATGACCGAAGTCCACGACTGTTCGAACTTGACCAGCTGGGATGTGGACGGTACCACAAAAGTGAGAGTCTCCCAGGAATGCTAACATGGTCAAAAATGCACGCGATAGCCGGATGTGTGACCTAAGGGTTGTCAACCCAAGGGTGTCTAACGCACACCGCAATCACATCTGAAAAAACACTCCGGATGAACGAAAAGAAGAAGAAGAAGACCAGTTGCGCAACGTGCTCACTCTAGAATAAGCAGTTGGTGCGTAAATAAGACCAGTTGCGCAACGTCCTCATACCAGAAGAAGCAGTTGAAGCATAAATAAGAACAGTTGCGCAACGTGCTCACTCTAGAATAAGCAGTTGAGGCATAAATAAGATCAGTTGAGCTACGTTCTCACACTAGAAGACACAGTTGAGGCATAATAAGATTAGCTGCCGTGAAGGTTAACCCGGTCAACAAATGCCTGCAGAAGTCGGATGTGTCGGCATAACGGCTCAAGAACGCAGCTATGCTGTAAACAGGCACAACGCAATCACGTCGGGAAAAAAAATCCTGATAAACGCAGAAGAAGAAGAAGAGGATCAGCTGCACAACGTGCTCACTCTATAAGAAACAGTTGAGGCTTACATACGAGCAGTTGCGCAACGTGCTCACTCTAGAAGAATCAATTGAGGCATACATAAGACTAGTTGCGCAACGTGCTCACTCCATAACATGCAGTTGAGGCATAAATAAGATAAGTTGCGCAACGTGCTCACTTCAGAACAATCGGTTGAGGCATAAATGAGACCAATTGCGCAAAGTGTTCATTCCAGAACAAGCAGTTGAGGCATAAATAAGATGAGTTGGGCAATGCGCTCACTAAAGAACAAGCAGTTGAGGCAAAAATAAGACCAGATGCGCAACGTGTTCACTCCAGAACAAGCAGTTGAGTCATAAAAAGATGAGTAGCGCAACGTGCTCACGTTAGAACAAGCAGACGAGGCATACATAATACAAGTTGCGCAATGTGCTAACTCCAGAACGATCACTTGAGGCATATACAAGACCAGTTGCGCAACGTGCTCACTATATAACAAGACGTTAAGGCATAAATAAGACCAGTTGCGCAACGTGCTCACACTAGAAGAAGCAGTTGAGGCTTAAATAAGAGCTGCTGCGCAACGAACTCACTCTAGAAGAAGCAATTAAGGCATAAACAAGCCCAGTTGCGCAACGTTCTCATTCTAGGAGAAGACTTTGAGGCATAAATAAGAGCATTTGTTCAAAGTGCTTAAAATAGAAGAAGCAGCTGAGGCATCAATCAATCAATCAATCATGTTCCATGCTGGAAAGCGTGGGCGGTCATGACTCGCCATTTCACTCGATCACCAGTGTCGTGGATCAGCTCAGTGTTCCTCTCTCTTCCATGCCAAGTGGCCAAGCCATCTGGGTATTTTCCTCTCGGTCTTCCTCTTGGTCTGTTCCCCTCGATCTTGCCAGTTGTCACTAAGTTCTCCAATCCATTTCTTCTCATAACTTGTCTAAAAGATTTTGACTGTCTACGTCTAATTTCTCTAATCAGTCTACGATGTTCATTTGTCTCCTGTAGTACTTGGTCATTGGTTTTTCTGTCTGTCCATTGTATTCTTTGCATTTTCCTCAGAAACCACATTTCTGCAGCCATCAGATGCTTTTCAGCTTGACTGCTCATTGTCCAAGTTTCACATCCATACAAAAGAACAGGCTGTATGTATCCCCTCAACACTTTTTTTCTGGTTTCAATTGACATATTTTTATTGGTCAGAATGTTTTTCATCTTGCTAAAGGCTACTTTCGCCATGGCGATTCTTGTTGTAATCTCTTCAAGGCATCTCCCATCAGATGTTATGACTGTTCCAAGATAATTGTACTGATTCACTTGTTGAAGAATATTTCCATTTACTTGTATATTACATTGTGGCACTTCTTTCTTTCTAGTGACGACCATAACCTGAGTCTTTTTTACAATTTAATTCTAACCCCAGTTGCTCACTGTGTACAACAACCGAATCTACTAATTGTTGCAGGTCCTGCGCATTGTCTGCAATTAATACTGTATCATCTGCATATCTAATGTTATTGATGTTTCGTCCTCCAATGCTGATTCCATTTATAGATCTGTAGATTTGTAGATCTGCAAGCATATCCTCTACATTTCTGAAACTATTTTCACTGTATAAGGAAAAAAAGATCTTGAGACATCACACATCCCTGCCTAACACCTCTCTTAATTGGCTGATACTGTCCCACTTCATTATCAATCCTTATTGCAGCTTGTTGTTTCCAATATATGTTTTTTATAAGTCTAATGTCTTTCCCATCAATTTGTAGATCTGCAAGCATATCCACCATGCTGACATGTCTAACTCTATCAAAAGCCTTTCTATAGTCAATAAAGCAAAGCTGAGGCATAAATAAGAGCAATTGCACAACGTGCTCACTCTAGAAAAAAAAAACAGTTGAATCATAAATTAGACAAGTTGCGCAAAGCGCTCACACTAGAAGAAGAAGTTGAGGCAAAAATAAGAGCTTTTGCGCAAAGTGTTCACTCTTGAAAAGTCAGTTGAGGCATAAATAGGACTAGTTGCGCAACGTTCTCACTCCATAGTAAGCAGTTGAGGGATAAATAAGACGAGTTGCGCAACGTGCTCACTTCAGAAAATGTAGTTGAGGCGTAAATAAGACCAGTTGAGCAACTTGTTCACTCCAGAACAATCAGTTGAGGCATCAGAAGATGAGTTGCGCAACGTGCTCACTTTAGAACAAGCAGATGATACATAAATAATACAAGTTGCGCAATGTGCTCACTCCAGAACGATCACTTTAGGCATTTACAAGACCAGTTGCGCAACGTGCTCACTCTATAACAAGACGTTAAGGCATAAATAAAACCAGTTGCGCAACGTGCTCACTCTAAAAGAAGCAGTTGAGGCATATATCAGACCAGATGCACAACGTACTCACTCTAGAAGAAGCAGTGGAGAAATAAATAAGAGCAGTTGCTCAACGTGCTCACTCCAGAACAAGCATTTGAGGCATAAATAAGACCAGTTGCGCAACGTGCTCACTCTAGAACAATCTGTTTTGGCATAAATAAGACCAGTTACTCAACGTGCTGATTCTATACGACGCAGTTGAGCCATAAGTAAGAACCGTTGCGCAACGTGCTCACACTAGAAGAAGCAGTTCAGGCATAAATAAGACCCTCTGCGCAACGTGGTCTCTCTTGAAGAAGCCGTTGATGAATAAATTAGACTAGTTGGGCAACGTGCTCACTTAAAAAGAAGCAGTTGATGCATAACAAGACCAGTTGCTTAACATGCTCACACTAGAAGAAGAAGTTGAGACTATGCTAAGAAGTTATGCTAAAAGGTCTGCCGCTTAATTTAACTAGTAGAATTTTGTCCGACACGGCCTAATATCCTTGAATAGATTTTGATGTTTTCCGGTCTAAGATAGTGGCTACTCCCCTTTGTCGATCTTCACATCCAGAAAAAATAATCTTAAAATCTTTATCTATCTTGATGCCTGCTACTGTCCATCTAGTTTCGCGCATCCCTAAAACATTAATTTTTTCTCTTTCCATTTATTGTTTTATGTTCTCTACTTTTTCGTCGTCGTTTAACGTACCAATGACCAAGTACTACAAGAGACAAATGAAAATCGTAGATTGATTAGAGAAATTAGACGTAGACACTCAAAATTTTTTGGACATGTTATGAGAAGAAATGGACTGGACAACTTAGTGACAGCTGGCAAGATCGAAGGGAACAGACCAAGAGGAAGACCGAGAGGAAAATACCTGGATGGCTTGGCCACATGGCATGGACGAGACAGGAACACTGAGCTGATCCACGACTCTGGTGATCGAGTGAAATGGCGAATCATGACCGCCCACGCTTTCCGGCATGGCACATGATTGATTGATTGATTAACGTCCTAACATTGCATGTTGCTAATTTTAATGTCTCTGTCCTTGTCTTGCGATGATCAGTCTTCAGGCGAATATTAATGTACTAGGCACTTTTAAATAGGTAGTTTGCCGTTGCTTTCCTCTATGGCAGTGACCATACTGGCCGGGTGGCCGCAGCCATTGTCTCGCGTAAGAGATCCTCTGCCTGCCGTCGCGAAACTTGATACCATAACCAACAAATATCTGTCGGCTGCCCTAAAAATTTCATCCACCACTTGACTTCTTTTGAACACTTCCAATAAACGAATACGAAATAACACCACATAATCCACAGGAAAACACTAAACAGCGTCTCCCGAAGAATAAACGCGTCACGTCGTCGCCATTTGTACCGGAAGTGTTTAATAGACTATACATTATCGCTCGCTTA
Organism: Cepaea nemoralis; assembly: GCA_014155875.1. Classification (NCBI taxonomy): domain Eukaryota; kingdom Metazoa; phylum Mollusca; class Gastropoda; order Stylommatophora; family Helicidae; genus Cepaea; species Cepaea nemoralis. The sequence goes on along the minus strand of JACEFZ010026184.1, from coordinate 687,486 downwards.
TTGATTATACTTTAATGTTGGATAATGTTTATTAAATTAAAACACTTATTGACAAATTTAGAAAGTTGCAGTCTATATTTTCATTATCTGTAACACTTTCTTAAAAATTCATTCAAATATGATTTACATTGTTTTTTCTCAATCAAAACGCCTTCAAATTCACTATACTCATGAATCGCTATCTTCTCTCTTTCGGGAATAAATGGCTCTTTTATGTGTATTCGTTTATTATATGACTTACAGTGCAAAATAACAGAATCATGGAAGACAAAGAATGACTATCCTTCATCAGCAAAGACATACATAAACAAAACACAACAAATAAACACGGGGAAGACGCTACAGAGACGTTAAGGCATAGAACCGAATGAGAAGATTGGAAAGATCCAACATTGAGTACAGTGAACAGAGAATGGAAAGAATATGTGCTACTTGCTCAGAATCTCAGGCTGTGATACTCTGTCACAACAGCATACTGATTGTAATTTACTGGGCAGATTTAATAGTCTGCCACGTCTTTCTGAACGACCGACGCTCATGTCACAGTTAAAAATTAACACACTGCGGTCTGCTTCAAAATCGCATGCAGCTCTTCACGAACACGGTATGCGAATAACGTTCGCTAGCACTTGGCCTCAGACCCCAGGGAATGTCGAAGCAAAAGCAGAATTTAGTCACATGCAGAATATGTTCATGCATTTATCTTAATCGAGACAGTGAATGCAAATCTTCGGAGCTATATTGAGCTAATCCTGATATGGGAAAGCGAATCATAGGCAATTAGTAGACACGTGAGGAATTATGTCAAGATTCAGGGACTGTGGTTTTATGAAAGTATGATGCAAACACCGTGGACGAATAGACAGATTTATTAAGGATATCTTCAAATAAGTCAACTTAATGTTTTATATGTTAAGCTTTATTTTTGTAACAGTGCCAAAGTGTCATTGTAACAAACACACTTATGTTCCTCCTGTCATAAAGCCATCAGAGTATATAAGTGTATCTTCCGACTGTGTGTTTTGTTTTGTCAGCCGTTACTCTGACACCAATGTTACACCCGCTGCCCATTCTCGCACCATCAGCCAATGTAACTATATCGTTATGTAATGTTTCTTAAACCACAATTACCCATTGCACTCAACGAGCTGCCCTGCCCATTTCACATAAATGACGGTTTGTGTCTTCAGCTTGTGCCATCCAAGACCTGCTTCTGTTCAACGTATGTCCTTTGATATCGTTTGAATTATCTGCGATGGTGGTGGTTTAAAGATTATTATCAGCATAGTTGATGCAGAAGAATATATTGACCGATATCTGTCGAGAGACATGAACGGTTAGCACAGTTGTCAGGACGCATGCTCATAGACACCTATTGCTTCGTGTCCTTAGACTTACATTATATGATGGCCATATTTCTTCACATACCCACTGCAGGTTCCTAATATGGCGAGTTCTTTTTATTTTATTTATTTATTAATTTTGTTTCTTATTTACTTGAACATAAAAATCACATCAAACGTCAGTGCTACTGCCTTACTTCGTTAAACGTTGAAAAGAACCGTTAAATGTGTACATTAACATTGTAACCCCTTGTCTAATAATGTGTGAGTTAGAATTTTAAGACCTTATGCGAAAAGAAACCTGTCTTGTGTATATTAAAGTTGCAATCTAATTCACGAATTTGGGGAATACCTACATAGCCAAAACTGTATGCATGAAAACATCGTAGTTAACCCTATTCTATCCATATTATACACACTCGTTTGCAAGCATACGTGACTTTTTGTTTAAGCCTCCATAAACATCATACAGAACAGACCAAATAAGGTGTAAGACAAAGAAGTCTTTTGTGACGGTGGTCTTCTTAACAATTTGCAGTGTAAAAAACAAAGACTATTTGAACATCTCAAACAGCGGCGATTGTCTCGTCTGCGTGGGCTACCGCCAGACTAGCTGAAATGAAAGTCATGATGACGATACGTTTGTCGTTCCAACGGGAGGCCTTTACTAGGATGAAACGTTAAAGCAAACATCAGCGACTGTCGTACATCATCTACTTGTGTATTATGGATGGGCATCGGTGTCAACTGTTTCTTCTCGGCACTACCATATGTTTAATGAGCAAATTTAATATAACTGGTTGTTGTTGACCATTTAAATAATCTATTACTGAAACATACTACCTACGTTCCTGCCGTTGGTTGTGTTGCCTGTCCTGTCTTGCTATCCTAACCTCTCTCCTCCCACCCTTCTTCTTCTTGCCTCTGATATGGGCACCTAACCTCATTTTGCAGAATTACAGTGCACCCGATACACGCACATGTGCCAGCCAAACATGTTAATCTAATCAAAGAATCAAAGACACAATACAAGTCCAACCTAAAGCTCCTCCAAATTCTTTGTTCGAAGCCATTTTTTCACAACGATCTGCCTTTAGAATTGAATTCCACAAAAAAAAAAAAAAAATGACGGTTTCCCGGTGACCCAAAATTTCACTGAGACACTGCCACCTCTGAGAGTCTACTTTCGCATTGCAGGTATAAGCATTGACCAACATAAACAGGTTCGATCATGGTAATATTTCATAGGTAAAAACGTAGTATCCTGATTAATAGTAATTCATATTATCAAGGAACATAAATAAAAATGATGTTTTAATAAGCAAGGGAGACAAGGAAATTAATTTATTGGAGTATATACATGAAGATTATGTAATGAAAACAGTTAGTTTGAATAAAGCATAGTATGGTTTCAAAATAAACAAACGAATCGTAAGTTGAATTGCTGTCATATAAATTCAAGTTATGCACTGTTTTAGTTTTCTAGTCGGTGACTTCAAATGATAGATAATATCAGAAAATAATTGTAGTCTATTTACGGGAAAATATATTTTGTGTACTATCCGTTTAACTATATTTCTCTTTTTATTTCTGTAGTCGATATTACATATGTTTGGCTGGCACATGTGCATGTGCCACAAAATGTAAAGAATTTAAAACAACGGGAGTTGTAATCATCAGCAGGAAGTCCAAGCTGAAACTAACCATTGTGGTTGTGTATAAAACACAACAAAAACAATATCAAATTGTATGGTAGCGATATATTAATGACGCGAAGAAACCCATGGCATCAATTTTCATCTCTAATACACAACTGAATGTGCGACATTCGCTGATGTTTGCCTTAAAACTTAATACACATGTCATCCAAGTAAAGGCCAGGCAACCAGTTGTAATGACAAACGTATAGTTTTCAGCTAGTTTGAGGGTAGCCGACACAGATGAGAAAATCGCCGCTGTTTGAGCTGTTTAACTGCAACGACTCTATCCGCCGCCATAGATTTAACATGTGTTACCTCAGTGTTCTTTAATACACGGGAATTCGATAAGAAGACCACTGGCGATAAAACAAGTCCTTGTCTTACCTATAATATGGTCTGTTCACCACTGTCAACTGATATTTATAGAGGATTAAAGACACATCCGCCTAAGATGACATCCTTGTATGTAGAGTATGGATACAATATAGTTGACTTCTATGTTTTCATTCATCGTAGTAGGCCTCTTTCAGACCTGTAGGACTGTAGAGTTGTGCCTGGGAAGGCACCTGACAGCGCAGCTGGTGACTGTATAATAAAGTGGGAGAGTGACAACCTCTGTCACAGTTTCCTCATCTGTAAGCTGAGGCACGTCCAGCAGTAAGTGACTGCATGTTATACATGTTCCGCCTACCGTCAGTTTGTTGGATCAGTTAGTTAGTTAGTTAGTTAGTTAGTCGCAGTTCCAACTTCACAGCAACCGGTCGTGACCAGTATGTTCCATTCCTGTGCCAGTGAATATCACACACAACACTCCCCACTGCCCATTGTAAAAAGTGGAAAATACAGGAGTCTCGACAAACAACAGCCAGCACAGATACACTGTGCATAACGCCGCCGCCAGAATGTCAACACAATAGTCCCCCACAAAACACCCAGTTCATTTCTGATGGAATCGGCAGTCATTTTCCCATCTGGATGTTTCCTAGATGTTCACCCACACAGTCCACGAAATACAGTTCATCGTCGATGGCAGTGGCAGTCAACCAGAAGCCCAGCAGCCACACATTTCTGCATAAGGCACAAACCGGTCAACTCTGGGACATAGTCAACTCTGGGACATAGCCATCTGCAATCGCTCCGAACATGCAGTCACGTTCCAAAAAACCTTGGGCAGATTCAAAAGCATTTCACATGAAACTCACAGCTCACAGTGTCGCAACACGCACTCACTCAGTAGCAGGGCGACGGAACCATCAAGCCTCCTTAGTCCCCTCTTACGACATGCGTGGTAGGCTACAGTGTTGCTATTATTTGCTTCCCTTATGGGCCCCGGCAACACACAGGAGGAAAGCTGTTGGATCAGATTGCATCTGTCTGTTGCAACTCTTTCCCCCGTGTCTCGATCTATGCATAGTGTTTTCATATCTTGTTTACACACATTCTTATATCGCATGTGGGGTCTTCCGGTTGGCAAATGAAATATTTCGGTTACGTCAAAGTACACAACACTTTATTGGGTTGCATTGTAGAGACCAAGTGTTGACCATTCTACAGGATCCTTCTCTCGGCCTTGAGAGGTTTTGTTTTTTGTACTAACTCTTTGCATGATAATTCTTAATACAATCTTCGTGATGTGAATCATAATGCTAACTGATGACATTCCATGACTCCTGATATATTAGGGATTGTAATAAATATAGACTGACACAATTCAGGAGATACGACTCAGTAATATATATTTTATTCATCAGCAGCCTGGTGATATATCCCATCTGGACACTGCAGTCAGTTGAGAGGAAACCATGCAAGGTCAATAGTACTGTCCCCATCTTCTACTCGGCTTGCAATTCTGGTGACATAGTCACTGTTGATGCAGACAAGGTCGACGGTTTGAAGTTCATCCTTAAGCTCCTCGCATTTGTTTGTTGGAAGCAATGTTTCCCTTTGATCCCTGAGAGTCTTCTTTCACATTGCAGGCTTAAGCAGTGAACAAAATAAAAGGGTTTCATCATTGTAATGTTTTATAGGTAAAACTGTTAAAAACATGTACAATAATATTAGATCAAATTATCAAGGGACATAAATAGAATCTTTGTTTAACCAAAAAGGGAGACAATGTAATTTATTTATTAGTTTATACATATAAAGGTTATGTAATGAAAATAGTTACTTTGAGATTGGCATAGTATGATATCTAACGAAATATACAATTCCTAAGATGAACACTTGCTAAGCTAATGTAAGTTATAGAAAAATCTTTGATTTCCAATCTGTGACCTCAGTTGTTAGATAATATTTCAAAGGACGTGTAGTCTATATAAAGGACAGTATATACATTGTGATATCATCGTAAGTGCACATTCTTCAGTACAAAGTTAAAAGTATTTTTGGCTGGCACGCGTGCACGTGCCTAAAAATCATATCAAATGTAGTAGTGGTAGTAGTAGTAGTATATATATATCTCGGCATGTCCTTTCCAGAACCTCACTCCATAATAACCTTCCGGAAAACCTCTCAATCATATGCAAGATGTCCCGCGTCCGATACACCATCTGGAGATCATCCGCCACATCCTGCACCCATCTTCTCTTTGGCCTTCCTCTTCCTCTCTTCCCAGGCATATATCCCTCCATTATTGTTCTCTCCAAACTTTCGTGACGTTTCAAGTGACCAAAATATTTCAATTTTCTTTGTTTTATAATCTTTAACAGCCAACCTTCTTCATTATTCAGGTCATGAAATATGGATGCATTTGTTCTTTTCTTTACCCAAGATATTCTTAAAACTCGTCTATAACATTTATATTCAAAGGCATTTATGCGCTGTTCAGCTTGTTTAGTAATTGTCCAGGTCTCACAGGCGTATGTTGCAATGGGAAAGATGCATCCTCTTAACAATCTAATTTTTGTAGTTCTATCTGTCCCATTCCATAATTTATTCAGTTGTTTTAGTCTTTGCAGAACAAACTAAAGATAGTCGTCGTTTAATTTCTTTCATTGTGTCACCGGTATTGGTAATCAGTAACCCAAGATATTCAACATTTTCCACCACCTCCAGTTCGTGCGTGCGTGCGTGTGTGTGTGTGTGTGTGTGTGTGTGTGTGTGTGTGTGTACACAAACACTCTACCTGACCCGGCTTCGCCCAGTCCCTGGCAGTGATCTATCTATCTATCTATCTATCTATCTATCTATCTATATATCTATCTATCTATCTATCTATCTATCTATCTATCTATCTATCTATCCATATATCTATCCATCCATCCATCCATCTATCTATCCATCCATCCACCCATCCATCCATCCATGTATCGATCCAATCACCCACCTACCTACCTTTCTACCTACCTTTCTACCTACCTACCTATCTGTCTGTCTGTCTGTCTCCCTTCCTGCCTGCCTGCATGCCTGTCTGTCTCTCTGTCTGTGTGTCTGTCTGTGTCTGTCTGTTTGTCTGTCTGTCAAACAGTCCGCTCTATTAAATATTGATAAAAGTTACTGGAAAAAATGTGATGACCATGTGTTGAAAGAGGAAGAGGACTATTAGAGAAAGGATGGATTGAATTTTATGCAACCGAGAGCAATCATCAACCTACTGGAATCGTCCGACACAGATTAAAGTCTGAGCAGATCGTAGACCTTACTCTACGTACACACTTTCTGAGATATTTTGCTCCAACTATTCAGAAGAATTGCAGGCCCTAAACATTACAGCATCCGCATAATGACAATGGCAACAGTTAGTATTCCACAGTGATGAATTTTCAATTCCGCAAGCCCTCAGCGGTGACAAACAACTGTATTGAAAAAAAAAAAAAAAAACACACACACACACACACACACACTAAACGCATTGAATACCAACAGAAGAGTAATTTTGCGGTGGAAACTGACATATTGTGGCACAACAAGAAACGTGAGAGCAAACACGTTATCAAATTAGGGGACACCACGCATGCATATGAATCAATTTATAAACTTCAATGAAAAGAGGACCAACATCTTGGTCGTTAAGAAGAAAGCCCACTATAGAGACACTGACAACTATTTTCATAGTGCTAAACAGGTAATCATGTTCCGTCTCTGAACGGTAAACAGCAGAGTTGACAATCTTTCACGAAGACTCAAAGCGGGTCTGTCACCCATGTGCACGTGTGAACAAACTACACAGACAGCTGAACAGATCTTTACAAATGGAAACATGATGACTAAATTGCGGTATTATTTCTGGTCACTACATAAGCACATTAACGGTCAGCTATTTGGAAGCTTTCACGAACTCAATATAAAAAGCTAACATGAATACTTGTGAACACTTTATTAACCAGCAGCTGAAGAAACAAGAAGAAAATGAAATATAAGGTAAGAAATATATTCCTTCTACTTTCCTATTAATTTACAAGTTATTTACCCCATGCCTCTGTAAATTCTCTGTCTTTACTAATATTACACAATGCACACCCTCTCGGCCCCTCTCCGTGGTGAAGTGGTCAAGCCGTCTGTCTCAGGCTCCGAAGGTTGTATGTTCGATTCCGGGCCGCGTCCTTCATTTCACGAGTGCATTTTTTCGGAGACTCCCGAGGGTCGTCGCTGGAGCTACGGATTTCGTGCTTTGTGCGACGCTTTCCGCGCTGCGGAAAGAAACTAAGCCATATGGGATAAAAACCCGGTGCAATGCAGTCGACCCTGTCGACTTTTAAGCTACTTCTTTCATTGCACCCACTCCCATACGAATCGGGATAAGCCTTGTGTATCATCTGAATTGGAGGAGCGTCCATTACTGTTACCAAAAATTTGTTAGCTAGAAATCACTAGCTTTTCAGCAAAATATCAAATAAATGTCGCCGCTTTCGATGATTTAAGTTGTTTTTGAACCTATTGGGTGGGGATAAATATAAGACGGCTGGAAAAATTTCATAACGATGCAACAGACAGTTTTCAAAATAATTGATCGTGAATGAAGGCATTCTTTTCAGGACATACTATAACTCTCTGCATGATATTTCTTTTCAAAGTCAATGTGGTGTGCCACATTATGTTAATTGTTCGATGTTGATCACGTTTCAAGGCTAATGATGTCACAGGGCGTGCAATAATTCTGGCTGTATATCTCCAATATCATATAAATCATTACAATATCGTGTGTGTGTATGTGTGTGGGTGGGGGTGTGTGGGTGGGGGATGTGAGTGTGGGTGGTTGCGGGATGTGTGTGGGTGGGATAGGTTGTGTGGGTTAGTGGAGAATGTGTGTGTGGGAGATGTGTGTTTGGGGCTTGTGTGGTTGGGGGATGTGTGTTTGGCTGGGTGGATAAGGGTGTGAGGGTTGGTGGGTGGGTGGGGTATTTGTGTGTAGTGGGAGAAGTGTGTGGGTGGTAAGTGTGTGGGAAGAGGATGAGCTGGAGGGAGGGGGCATGTAAGTGTGCATGGGTATGTGTGGGTGGGTGGGGGTGTGTGTCGGGGATGTGTGGTGGTTGGGAGATGTGTCTCATAACATGCTAATATCCATTGTTTATGTTTACAACATTCATTTGACAATCATTTTTTTCCTATGTATCATGCACTATTGATGAACGAAATATGAGTGATTGCAAGGGTCGAATGCATGACGGGCCTGTGTGCCCAATTCGTCACTCTTTGAAAATAAAGTTAAATCAAATCAATCGCATATCATGCACTATTGATGAACGAAATATGAGTGATTGCAAGGGTCGAATGCATGACGGGCCTGTGTGCCCAATTTGTCACCCTGTGAAAATAAAGTTAAATCAAATCAATCGCAGCAAATTATATTGTATTCAGCAGTCTGATGATGCCGGCGTCCGTGGCGAAGGGTTTACGGACGCGATTTTTGACCCCGCGTTAGAAAAACAGCGGCGAGAGATTTGGCAGCAGACCTCGCTTTGCTTTGTTTTTTTTTTAAAGTGGTGTGGTGCCTGTTGTTCAGAAGCAATGCACACTTCTGAACGTAAATTTTCTGAGACATACAATAATGGTACAACAGCGCACAATAATGGTATTGACAGCAGACGTCCAAAGATATGCAACTAACTTTGTTTTTAGTCTGGTGATACATCCCACCTACATACTGCTGTCAGTTGAGGGGAAATGAGTGCCAGGTTAATAGTCTAGGCCCTATCTTCTACACGGCTAGAAATTCTGGTGAAACGGTCACTGTTGATGCAGATAAAGTTGATGGTGTCCAATCGATCCTAAAGCTCATCCCATTTGTTTGTTGGAAGAAATGATATTTCCCCGGGACCCAAAATTTCACGAGGCACTGCCACCACTTTCGCATTGCAGGAAAAAGCACTGACCAACATAAAACGGTTCGATCATTGTAGAGCCTCATAGTTTGAAAAGTAGAAACCTGTTATACGCAATCTTTGTGTCAAGGGAAATAACATATATCTCTATTTTCATTAACAAGGGAGACAAGGAGATTAATGTATAAGATGATAGAAATCAATGCTGTGAAACAGAAACAGTTAGTTTGAAGATTGCATTGTATTATTTCTAATGAAATTCATATGCCCTTCGAAGCCTAATCTTGTAAAGGCCTCCATCAGTGCGTCCGCCACTCTTTTCGAGTCAATCGTGGTCAACGGTATGACTTCACCCCACATTGTACAGCAATCCACCATGATCTGTATGTACATGTTCCTCTTCCTAGTCCTAGGAAGTGGACCAACAATATCGATGGCTACCCTCTCGAAAGGAGAGTTCATGATGGGCATCTCACCCAAGACCACCGGTGCTGTCCAGTGTTTCGGTGCCACCCTCTGGCACTCAGGGCATGACTTCACATACCGACGCACATCACCTGTCAATCCCGGCCAATAGTAATGGCAGGAAATCCGCTGCATCGTGGCGGCAATACCCATATGCCCACTGAATGAGATGGTATGCCCCATATGAAGAATCTGGGAGCGGTGGGCCTTCGGGACCACCAACTGACCGTGTAGGTTGTCTCCCCTTCCGTCTCTCCTGTAGAGTATCCTATTCTTCACATAGTACTGCCTCCGTTTGGGTGGATTAGCACTTTTCTGCAGCTTTTTGTAGCAAGGACGTAGAGTAGCATCCTCACTCTGGGCAGTTCGCAACTCCCCTAGCAGTGGGTTAGTCACATTTGCTTCTGCCTCATTCGTTCTCGTCTGAGAGCGAGTCTGTATTGCTCCCATGTGGATTGGCTCCCTGGGCATTCCCAGAAAGACATACCGGCAACCGAGGATGACGGGAAAATGGGATCGGTCAATACAGCAGCCTTGATTGTGCCGGTGACATATCTTGACCGAATCTCCACTCTAGCAATGGGCAATTTCATGGCAACAGCACTCTTTAGTGCAGGATGTATCTCCATGGTCTCACCTGTGAATTGTTCTGGATGTACCAGATCCGCAGAAATCACGGCCTCCCCGTCCAGTCATGTGTCGTACAAACACTCCACTTGACGACCGTTAACTTCTATCAATTCTACTACAGGTGGTTGTTCCTGGTCTGGAGTCTCTTCCTCGGCCTCGACCTGTTCGGTGGGCTCCACCTTAGGTTCCTCTGGGCACACGACTAAATTAGAGTCTCCTGACTTTCTCCTGCAATCAATAGCATTGTGTGTATTCGACCTGCAGTTTTTGCCCCATTTCCCTGTCCTATATTTTCCAGTGCCGGACTTGAGTGAGGTCTCCTGGTGGCGAGCTTCCTTGTTGACCTTGGCATTTTCGACGCACGACCAACTTGTTCCTGCAGCGAGGCGCCGTCGTCATTTGGAGGCGACAGGTTCGATCCCGGTCGGTAACTATTATAGCTTTCAAAAATTTATGTTGTCTAGTGCGTCTTCTGATCTCTATTTCCTTCTTCTGTGAGTGGCAAATAATACTACGTGTGTCAATTTGTGTAATCGTCTTATTGGCCTCAACGGTTCTCCCCATTTATTTCTTCTGTCCTTGTAGACATAGCGTATAGCAATGAACATAGTTGCAGCTAATACGCTTGTGACACTTTCATGTCCATGGCAGCTCCTTTCCATTCTGCAAGAAATTATCACCTCCCAAATCTAACTTATATTTTATTTATCATTGTTCTTTTTTATATTTTCTACATGTTATTTATACACTACTATTCTAATATCATTCCTGTACTAATATATTTAATTAATGCATAATCATTCAAAACAATAATCAATCAATCATTTATGCACATAAACAAATAATTTAATAGTCGATCAATTATAAATACATATATATACTTAACCAATAAATAATCATATTCTCCTTATATTGCATTTACATTAATAGTTCCCAACATTCATTAATAAGTATCAATAATAACTATGCAATGGTAATAATAATTATATACCACATAACATCCATCATATAATTATATAATATATAAAATAAAACTATATTTACAACCATTGCTTATACTTTAATTTCTCAATTCCATAAAATAATTACTAATCAATTACTATATAATTACATAGTCATACTTATATAGCCATAAAGCTACTTTTCCCATAACATCTCTTCTTAAATTTCAGTTCTAACTCATCCAGTATGGCTATGTGACATCATGATCAAGTGTTAGTAAGACATGCAATGAATCAACAAAATATTTACATAGGCTAGTTCTGTACAGTAAGTTAATGCATAATGCCCACATACATGAGTGAGTCTTCATCTGCCACTAAACCCCACTTATATTAGCAATATGTAATGCGAGACTGCCATCACACACAGAGCATATACCCAGCTCACCAGGTGATAGCAAACCCACTTTACCTGATGCCAATACCAGTATGGTCTTACCTATCCACTACTGTTATCAATCTCAAAATCTTCCCAAAAAAATAAAAAATATAAACCCAAAAAATATTGAAATCATCTGTGCCGCCGGTCCCCATCACGGATTATCATTTATAGTGTTTTTTTTTATTTTTTGCATCAATATAAAATTCAATATCTCAGTAACCAACTCAGGGAAAATTATGAGATTTAGCATATAACCTTATCATTATGTCCACCCAACAAACACATTTTTGTTCTGGAGATTGTACAGCAGATTTCAATGTTTGTTTATATGCGGTATATAGTTTATTGCCCCCGCATAAATTCCATCATTTTAAGAGTATTACCGCTTAAGCAAGACACACCCCCCGCTGTTTTTGAATTTTGTCTGCGTGGTTTTCGATTTTGGCAGACTGAGAGAATGTATATGGGGTTGTTCAGAGGTGTCGTCAAACTGTGGGATCTTTCATGAAACGTGATTATATAAATAAACTAGCTGGCTCGGCCCGGCTCCTGGCGGGGATCTATCTGTCTGTCTGTCTGTCTGTCTGTCTGTCTGTCTGTCTATCTAATCTACCTACCTACCTGCCCGCCTGCCTGCCTGCCTGCCTGCCTGCCTGTCTGAATGCCGGCCGACCGGCCGGCCCGCCGACCAACCGACCTACCGATATCTATCTATCTATCTATCTATCTATCTATCTATCTATCTATCTATCTATCTATTTATCTATCTGTCTATCTGTCTGTCTGTCTGTCTGTCTGTCTGTCTGTCTATCTATCTATCTATCTATCTATCTATCTATCTGTCTGTCTATCTATCTATCTACCTGCCTGCCTGCCTGCCTATCTGCCGGCCGGCCCACCAACCTACCGACCGACCGACCGACCGATATCTATCTATCTATCTATCTATCTATCTATCTATCTATCTATCTATCTATCTATCTATCTATCTATATCTAATCTATCTGTCTGTCTGTCTGCCTGTCTGCCTGCCTGCCTGCCTGCCCGCCGAACCACCCACCCACCAACCGATCGACCGAACGACCGACCTACCGATATCTATCTATCTATCTGTATATCTATCTATCTATCTATCTATCTATCTATCTATCTATCTATCTATCTATCTAGCTATCTATCTTTCTATCTATATATCTATATATCTATATATCTAATCTATCTGTCTGTCTGTCTGTCTGCCTGCCTGCCTGCCGGCCGACCCACCCACCCACCCACGCACCCACCGACCGACTGACCGACCGACCCACCGACCGACCAGCCGACCGACCGACCCAGTCAGCCAGCCAGCCAGCCAGCCAGCCAGCCATCCTCCCACCCACCTACCCATCTACCTTTCTGCCTACCTACCTACCTACCTACCTACCTACCTACCTACCTACCTGCCTGTCTGTCTGTCTGTCTGTCTGTCTGTCTGTCTGTCTGTCTGTCCGCGCTATTAATTATTGATAAAAGTTACTGGGGAAAAAAACGTCAGGACCATGTGCTGAAAGTGGAAGCGGACTATTGGAGAAAGGATGGATTGAATTTTATGCAACCGAGAGCAATCATCAACCTACTGGAATCTTCCGACACAGATTAAGGTCTGAGCAGATCGCAGACCTTAATCTACGTACACACTTACTGGGATAATTTGCTCCAACTATTCAGACGAACTGCAGGTCCTAAACATTACAGCATCAGCATGAGCTGAAGAAACAAGAAGAAAATGAAAAGTAAGAAATATATTCCTTTTACTTTCCTGTTAATTTACAAATTATTTACCCCGTGCCTCTGTAAAGTCTCTGACTTTACTAATATTACACATTGCACCCCTCTCGGGATTCTCCGTGGTGAAGTGGTCAAGCCATCTGACTCGGGCTCCGAAGGTTGTATGTTCGATTCCGGGACGCGTCCTTCATTTCACGAGTGCATTTTTTCGGAGACTCCCGAGGGTCGTTGCTGGAGCTACGGAGTTCGTGCTTTGTGCTACGCTTTCCTCGCTGCGGAAAGAAACTGAGCCATATGGGATAAAAACCCGGTGCAATGCAGCCGACCCTGTCGATGTTAAGCTAGTTCTTTCATTGCACCCACTCCCATACAAATCCGGATACGCCTTTGTGTGTCATCACAATTGGCAGGTCTCACATTACCCTAAAAATAACTTTGTTAGCGAGAAATCACTAGTTGTTCAGCAAAACATCAAAGGAATGTCACCGCTTTCAATGATTGAAGCTGTTTTTGGACCTATCAAAGACATATTCCTTGGGTGGGGGTAAATATAAGACGGCTGGAAAAATGTCATAACGATGCAACAGACAGTTTTCAAAATAATTGATCGTGAATGAAGGCAAACAAATGTGGACATACTATAGCACATTCATTCTATTCACATCAAACCACCATAATCCGTATCAGAGATCAGCCGCCCACGTGGCTTAACTTCTCATACTATCAAAATTGACAAAGTCATCATCCGGTTTCCATCCAAACCGATGTCTTCTCCCAGCAATCCCCGCCGATGCAGTGCTAGAAACGACAAGTCAGATGTTACCAAAAAGAACACCGCATCGTCAAACAGCGCTCGGATATTTACCGTTTAAAATGAAATCCCAGTCACTAAAGACAGTGTCAACCAAATATCCACTAATAAAAAATTAAACCAACTACCATGCACCAAACTTACTCTAACTCGACGTCATCTCGAACCGACGCTCTCCGGACAGTTGTGAATCTGGTGCTTCACTAGCGGTACCAGATGTTAAAATAAAATACAACACCGCTCCAACAATGCCGAGATATCAGCAGTCCGAAAAGAAGTCCTTTCATTAGTTTGGTGTTAGTTGTTAAATCAATACATTAACTGTCTTTTAACTCAGTAAATAAATAATTAATTCTTCATATCAACCAATATAACCTCTGTAAACATAACCATCAATCATTGCCGTGCAGGTATATAACTTCCAAACACTGAACTACAATAATCAACAACATTATAAAAAACCTCAACAATAATGAAACCAGCAATAAAACAACATAAATATTGATGTCATGCCATGATCATGCAGAAAATCGAAAACATTAAACTAAATATCAATGTAAAGGTTAACTAAAAAACCATCAATTACCTAATAGAGTTCATACTTACAATCCAAATTCTTTATTATTAGTATTAATATACCAAGTACAAACTCAACCAGAATAAATTGTAAATTATTACTTTTATGTAGCTTCCACTGATATTATGATATATAATAACCAGTAATTTATAATAACTCTTACATCTTATGTTCAGATAAATAACTATCTATTATTTATTTTCACTAAATTTATTTAAAAGGAACAAATAATATTTACTTTTAAATAATACTACATGTAACTTCTATGATTTTATGAAATATTAATAATACATTAAATTATCTAATTTACTGTAAATATTAATTATAAAGGTTGTATGTTTACTATTAATTTTAATAATTGCAATTACTTCGCATGCAAACAACCGTTAACACCAAAATAACTTTCGAATACAACAACTCATGCTTGTGTTAAGTTCATGCTGTACAAGGAAATATACAGTTCATGAGAGGACTCATAGTTACACACTCGATGTGTTAATTTGGTAACACACTGACACATGCCTGGGTCATTGACATTAAGGTCAGTGTCCAAGAGAGCAAGGGGACACATAAACAGTTCAGGAGATAAAATAGGGCGAATAGTAAGCCCCCCAGAGGGCGAAAATGAGAAGACAGTGAGGGAAGGGGGAGCGGAGAAGTCAGCTGGCTAAAATAATGGTGGGGCAGACAGTTGGAGCAGTGAGGTTGTGTGTTGTGTGTGAGGCATTGTGGGGGATAGAATGGTTTAAAAGACAGGGACAAAGATTGACGGGGATCAGTTGATGTTTGGACTCCGAGCTGAGGAGGATTTGAGATGAGACCGGACTAGGAGGAGGTCGTGGTCGGAGAAAGTGGAAAATTGTGACGGAGTTAGGAAGAGACTCCGCACTGTGGGTTCCAGGGATAGTGAGTGGAATTCGAGACCCAGAGTGGGTTACTTTGAGTCGGGCCTAGAG
Organism: Cepaea nemoralis; assembly: GCA_014155875.1. Lineage (NCBI taxonomy): Eukaryota > Metazoa > Mollusca > Gastropoda > Stylommatophora > Helicidae > Cepaea > Cepaea nemoralis. The sequence continues at coordinate 671,591 of JACEFZ010026184.1, read as the reverse complement.
AGAGGCTAGTATACCTGTCGTGTGGGACGAGATTTAGTAGGCCTTGAGAGGCAGTGTTATTCGAAGTGTTCCATTGGGATGGAGATATATTCTTAGAGAATTATTGTTCATGGATTTATATGTTACATGTGTCTGTGTTAATTCAGAATTAAAGGAATATTATGTGCGCAAATTAACGCTTGTTCACTGACTGGTGTTTGGTTGTGATGCATCTTGGTTAATCTGTTGTTCAACATCACATTTACAAGGACATACCCTAGACACAACCATAGCCACTCTATCTGTCACTCTGTCATCATTTACTTTGTGACAGACGAGGAAGTGCGGGCTCGTCAATCAAATAATTCGGTATATGGATTTACATCAGTATGAATCAGGTCGTAAGTGTATCAACATGGTTTTCCAAGTTCAACCCTGTGGAAGTGAGTAGACAACGGTCAGACTGGGTGTGTGTCAGATAAATTAACGCAGACAGTTCAAGGGAGGATACGTGTATCACTACTGTCACGAGACGACGAAGACAGTATTCCAAACCAAAGCTATTTCACGAGAAAGCCACCACAAGTAAAAATACAACTGCCCACCCTGAGAGGGAGAGGGGACAGCGGGGTTTACTCACAGTACACAGACAAGGTTCGCGCTGCTGAGAGAGTTGTCTGGCGGACAGCGGGCGAAAAAGTCGGGTTGACAAAAATGTCGGCGCTGTTTAGGACAGGTTGTTCACGAAAAATAGACTGGCGCCAAAGGTGAAGGTCAGGTGAACTTGTGGACAGCGAGTGTGTGTGTGTACGGCGTCTTCAGAGTTCGGTGCAGATAATAAGACGGAAAGGGGCGCCAGGGGAGTTACGAGGGTAATTCATGGTTAAAAACTCGCCAGGAGGAGTAAAGTGTGGGGAACACACAAAGGTGACAATCGTTGCTCCACAGAAAAGTAAAAGTTTCTACACGGATTATTGTAATAAAGAGAAACTGAGATGCTGGGTTCATTTCGAGGCCATGGACAACGGAAAGTTACTAGAGGTCGGTGGTAGGACAGTGCGTGTATTTGGTGATAAAGGAACATTTCTATCAGTCAGTGAAGATTGTAGTACACTGAGGTACTAACTGAGATGACCTTGTGCGCCAAGGCCGAGAACCAGGGAATTTGACGAAAAAATTTCCATTGAGAATAACACGTTGTTTTTGTACGGAAACTAGGATTTACGTTTAACGTCTTTGTGTGTGTGTCATCATCGGGAAACAATCCACAACAGTCATTCAGGTGCCGTCTTCGCAAGTATGAGCGCATTTCTCTACCAAAAAAGACTTGGAAAACGGATTTAAAGCGCTGGATAATTTTACTGCCATTCGTTGGTTTAACCTTTTCGGCAACAGTGAAGCCATACCATCACTTCAAAGCTACAGCGACGACACAGTTAAACATTCATTGACTTTATAGGTATTTTCGTCTCCCCAAAACGCATCAGAACACTAATTCATTGTGGGAAGCTAACGTCGTAATCTTTTCAAAACAATAACTGACAGACATTTCTAGGCGAGTTTCGGAGACTATTGAAAACAAAATAAGGACTTTTATGAAATTTCACTATTGCATTGTTGTCGGTGACATTTTTTGTTTCTCTTGCTCTCATCGTCCTAAGTATTGTTGTTGTGCGTTACGTAATTATTTGTATGTGGTCCAGTGGTCTTAATAAGTAGGATATTTTTGCATTGTTTCGCGACGTACGGGAGACAAAGCAAAGATAAATTGTCTAGGTACACATTGTATGTTGTTGAGAGGCAGCTGACGAGTCAGTTTGTTTTGTGCGGTTGAGCATTGGGTCGTCTCGACTTTATACACGGTGTCCAAGTGTCTATCGTCAGATCTATGTACATTATTCATTTTATATTTGTTCTTTTTACTGTTTTCTCTTTACTGTTACATATGATATTTGATTTCTTTGGATATATGGTATTGTTGTAATTCTTATGTTAATACAGCTTCTATCTAGATGGTATCTGTCAGTTTATATTATGCGCACGGTGTGGTCTTTCATGGGCATGTTTATGTCAGTAGGTTTTTATTTCTATGTAATCATCCGTCTGCGTTTCACCAGCCTATGCGTCTAGCGTCTAATAGTTGGCACTTAGTGTGGATCATTCATTTGTGTATTTATATGTATGTTTAAAACTATTTCCAGGAATTGTTCTACAGTTATTTGATATATATATACGAGGGAGTATAGTTAATATTCCCCCCCTCACTACCTAGTGCTTGTAGAGTGACTGGGTGAGTACAGGGTGATATTTTAGCACTACAATTTACGTACACAGGGAGTGGAGGTGTACTTAGGGAGGGCACACAAAGACTAGTAGCAGAGTCTTTACATTTATAATTGGCTGACAGACAGCAACGTGTCCACAAGTACAAGATGCCTACTTTAATGGACTATATTGAAGCAGGTGAACGGTTAGGCCCGAAGGGAAAAGAGTTACAGGAGTTTGCAGAAGCAAAATTGAAAGAAGTTCAACACTGGGAAAGAGAGGAGAGGCATAATGAACGCGAGGCAAAACGCCTGCAGGAAGAGAAGTTAGCTGAAGCCCAACGCCTGCAGGAAGAAAAGGTAGCTGAAGCCAAGCGTCTACAGGAAGAGAAAGAGACACAGTTCAATTTAATGCAACTAGAACCTGAAAAGTTAAAACAAACAAATGCGGTAGAAATTGAGAAAGAGAAGCTCAAGTATCAAATGGAAACAGAAATTGCACTGAGAAAACTAGACCTATCTAAGGGTCAAAGTGAGGAAAACATAAGACCTTCACAGTCATCACAACGATTGAAACTGCCATACTTTACGGACCGCGACAGTCTTGAAGCTTATTTGGGGAGATTCGAGGCATCAGCGAAAGTTTCAGGCATCCCAGAAGAACAGTATGCTATTAGACTTTGTGAGTTTCTGACGGGAAAGGCCCTAGATACTATGTTTAATTTACCTGTAAAAGAAATAAATAATTATACGATTCTGCGTCAACGCTTGCTTGCAAAGTTCCAACTAACTGAGCATGGATACAGAACAAAGTTTAGACAATTAGTGCCAGAGACAAATCAAGATTTCACAGATTTTGTTAATACAGTAAAGAACTACATTTAACAAATGGATGGAGCTTGCAGAGGTAGGAAAAGATTTTAATAAATTAGTGGATTTAAGTGTTAAGAGACAAGTTTTATCATCATGCAATACTAACTTAGTAGCTTTCTTTGAGGAACGTAAGCCAAAGGACATAGACACAATGTCATCAGTTAGGGCAAAATTACATGACTGCACATCCAAACAGTTCTATAGGTAGACTAATTGAGTGAGGAAATAGTCTGTGCAGCGTACTACGAAACAGGACCAGAATCCAGTTATTAGACCAAGATCAAAAAGTGTAGATTTCAGCACAGAAGATATGAGGCAGCAAGAACCTAAAGATAATGGTTTTCGTGGCAACTACTATTTTGGCAGAGCTAGGACGGTACCCATACAAAAGGGGGAATTTCCAGAGACGTCCAAATAGTTATGCCGGATGTTGGAATTGTGGGAGCTGGAGACACAAATGGCAGATTGTGATGCACAACCATCAGATCAACGAACAACAGTAAAAGGGAGATCACTTGTTTCAAATGTGGAAGAAAGGGGCATGTCAGTCATCAATGTAGGATGAGAGAAACAGAGCACTCAAATGCAGCACAAGTAATTGAGACGCTGAACAATGAAGATTGTAGTGGGTGCAAACCTATTTTTGAAAATGACGGTCAGCCAGTCTTAATATGTGGTCAAACAGTTAATGCAGGATCAGCAGTGCATGAAGGAGGAAGTCTGAAGATGCATCATGGGTTTGTTAATGATAGGCCAGCGTTAACAATTAGGGATTCCGGATGTACGTCCATCGGGGTGAGAAAGAGTTTAGTGCATCCCTCGGATTATACAGGGAAAAAGATTAGATCCATAACATTTAATAGGACAGTAGAATTCTACCCAGTAGCCGTGATAACAGTAAAAACACCATAAATAACAGGAAGAGTGACAGCATGTGTTTTAGACTCACCAGTGGCAGATCTCATCATTGGGAATGATATAGGAGTTAAAGAGTGTACAGAAGAGGAAGTAGTTTATTGGGACCAAAAACATAGTGGAAATAGTAACGAGGTAGTTACCAAAAGAAAACCTAAATTAGAGAGTATAGCTGAAGAAAAAGAGGCACTTGAAGTAAACACTGAGGACAAGGATAGGACAGCTGAGCAGGTGAGAATGGATCTCAAATGTAGCTGTAGGGAATCCCAGAGACAAGATACTACTCTTGACAAATGTTTCCAGGGGTGTAGTAAAGTGAGACATAGAAAATCAAAGAAGGGTAGATGGAGCTTCGATAGGAAGAACAATGGTTTCACTCACCGGTTTTCAGATGGCGGAACTGCATGTGGGCAAGTAGCAGTACCGATAGCACATAGAGACCGATATACAAGAATAGCTCAGGATAGGGCATGTGCAGGGCATTTAGGAGCAAGGCATAAGCAGCAGAGAGCAGGATGCCAGGGATATTGGCCAGGATTGAATAAAGAGGTCAGACTAAACAGAGACTCCAGTGTAACGGTACAATATGTAGATAGCAAAGTTAAGGCAGTTCAAAAGAGTGTTGGTGAGATCACTGAACCAGGGTTAGGAGTAGCAAACAGATGTTTTAAACATATAGGAAACATGAGAGATGGGTACATGAAGGGTAGACACAGCATCGACAGGAATCAGAGGTTGGTTGAGGCAAGAAAAGAACCACCTGATATATGGTCGGTACACAAACTCTCCAGATAGTTGATGGAAGACAGAGGCAATGCAGCGCCTCGACATTTATTCATGGACCAGTATTAGCAAAGTTACATGGGTTGTGGGCTATTGCAGAGAGGAATAGACCTGCGGGTACACAAAGATTATGTTTTTTATGATGTATTAATTATTATGCAAGGTTTTAGTTCATGCATGGGTACACAATATGAAAAGTTGGTTGTATTGATGTGTAAAGAATATGGGAGTTTACTATGAGTATTTGATATATTATTGAGTGTGGTAGCTAGAGTAAGTTGGATTTATACTTACGACTACCCAGGCAATGTGTCTGGGTCACATATTTGATAAGTATGGGTCTCCCAACATTTGAAAACGATGTTTTCTTTTGAGGAAGGGGTAGTGACACATGCCTGGGTCATTGACATTAAGGTCAGTGTCCGGGAGAGCAAGGGGACACATAAACAGTTCAGGAGATAAAATAGGGCGAATAGTTAGCCCCCCAGAGGGCGAAAATGAGAAGACAGTGAGGGAAGGGGGAGCGGAGAAGAAGTCAGCTGGCTAAAATAATGGTGAGGCAGACAGTTGGAGCAGTGAGGTTGTGTGTTGTGTGTGAGGCATTGTGGGGGATAGAATGGTTTAAAAGACAGGGACAAAGATTGACGGGGATCAGTTGATGTTTGGACTCCGAGCTGAGGGGGAGTTGAGTTGAGACCGGACTAGGAGGAGGTCGTGGTCGGAGAAAGTGGAAAATTGTGACGGAGTTAGGAAGAGACTCCGCACTGTGGGTTCCAGGGATAGTGAGTGGAATTCGAGACCCAGAGTGGGTTACTTTGAGTCGGGCCTAGAGAGAGGCTAGTATACCTGTCGTGTGGGACGAGATTTAGTAGGCCTTGAGAGGCAGTGTTATTCGAAGTGTTCCATTGGGATGGAGATATATTCTTAGAGAATTATTGTTCCTGGATTTATATGTTACATGTGTCTGTGTTAATTCAGAATTAAAGGAATATTATGTGCGCAAATTAACGCTTGTTCACTGACTGGTGTTTGGTTGTGATGCATCTTGGTTAATCTGTTGTTCAACATCACATTTACAAGGACATACCCTAGACACAACCATAGCCACTCTATCTGTCACTCTGTCATCATTTACTTTGTGACACACACCATAACCAAAATTAATTATAATATCATAACAACCATAAACTGTAACACCGTTTAATTCACTAATTACTAATGTAATCTTATTATCGCATAATTTTCCTCAATATATTGGTTTCCGCACTCACGTACTAATTAACTATTATACTAACTAGTAAGTTGTTCCATAATTATGGTTCTTTCCTAACGTTGGTCGTACTCCAATTACAGTACAATACTACTAACAACTAATTTTGTTTAGAATAGTTTGGTTACTTGTCACGTAAAAAAAAATTTCCCAATTGCTGTAACACACTACGTAAACAATAACATTATGTCACATTACTGGCTAATAATAAACATTAATTGTACAGCGCGCGCAGTTCCTACATCAACTTAAAATGTTTTTCTGTTTGTTTACACATTTTCTAACTTACAATTTCTAATCATACGGTTAAGATATTTAACACAGTTTCAAGTTGATTCAATCGCGCCCACTTAATGTTTTTATGCCAGTTGTGAACTACACACTTAAAGCTCTAAAATCATAACAACGGTGTTATTTCAAATATCGGCATTTTATAAATTCACACAGCTCCGGTGTTTGTAATAACTGTTTCACTTCTACATAGCATTATCAATACAAATTGTTCTATCACTTCCATAATGTGTGTCTTTATGATTTTAAACTCCTCCTGTGCCACTGAAGGCTTATCCATTGCTGCTGTGATGACATAGATTCGCTGTCGTGGCTTTCATGTGTCCCATGTTGACAATCAATACATATTCAGTCTCTTGGATTCATAAAAACTGTGTTAGACATCTGTTCGTTGACACCGTAGGCTTGTTACACATCTTCCCTTGCTGGCTGTAGTGCTGTTGAGCTTCTGACCTTGTCTGTCTGCCATCGATCGATAATTTCTCTCGTGGTGTGTGTTGACCAAGATGTAACTGTCACAATCTGTTATATTCTTGTAGTACTTAGTTCACCCGAATTTAAAATGTTCTTTTCTGTTTTCCAACACTGTCATTAAACACAGAGTACTAACTGTTTATATAATTCACATAGTCACATTTTCTATACTTGATAAGTCTTATTTAAGTCATTACACTTGGTGAATGTCTATTTCTATCGAATTCGTCTAAATGTTCACACAAGTTTCTTCGCAAGTTCATTATTATTATTTATGAAATCTTCCAGGCGTCTTCCCCAACCACGTTGAAAATATGCATTAGTTTCACGTGTCTCTTGTAATACATACAGTTCTCAATATGTCTTGACATTTCAAAACTGTTTGATACAAGTGCTAACTACGTTTATAACTTCATCATGTGTGGAATTACTTTTCCGTTAGCCAATTCTCTATTTGTAGGATGATACTTTGTGGCTTAAACTTTACGTTGGCAAATGTTACCTATGTAAAATCATCATCCGTTGCCTGAGGTTTCATATGGACTATTTACCCCCAACTTTTCCCGAGCCCACTTCCTGTCACTTGGGAAGTGTGTTCCAAAGTTTCCACGTTGTGTGGACAGTACCCACTTTCCACGTTCTGGTGTTCACTTGCTGAACAGAGCCATAACCTTTACCCTCCTATAAATAGGTTATGGCATATATATTCTAGACCAGTAGTTTCCAAGCTTTTCAAGCAGAGGGTCATATCTACTATTTTCGGTAGTTAAGCAGGCCACAACGTTATAACATTATAAAAGTCGTGCAATATTATTCTTACATTTCTCAACTTAAATTGTAAATCAGTTTCGAAAACGCTATTAATGCAATTAATTTACAATTTTAACGGTTCTTCATAACCATTTATTTAAGTTCAGATACCCGTTTATCAATGTCTGGGCACAAATCTGTCGTGCCCAAAGTAATAAGCGCAACTAGGTTACTGTCGATGAGTCTGGACGTTGTTTATTTTTTTTTAAAATAACCGCCATTGAGGAAAATTACTCGAGGCCTCTCGTGCCACTTTCTGACAGCTGGCGGGCCACATTTGGCCCGCGGGCCGTGGTTTGGGAATCTCTGCTCTAGACTAATGAATATTTCTCAAAGTAAAAGATAAACTGAAATATTTCTCAGCACATGCCTTCAGCTATTCAAGAAAAATGAAAACGTTTAATAAACGTAACTCTGTAATGTACTCCCAAATGCTGCTCAATCCTTGAACAAGTTATCAAAAACTTGTGGCACAATACATTATTCCTTCTCTCGAGTGGCAATTTCCATTGTTTAGGTAGGGCCAGTCCAATCAATCGTTCCCAAAACTTCCGTACCAATATCTTGCCGACAAGATACAGTTCTCGTTCTGTCTGGTTAATCACTTCTTCTACCTGGTCACAGTTTATCTTCTTCTCAACCCTTGCGGTGTCTGTTTCGTTCTCTACAATCTACAGCCTCTCATTGATGACCCCCCTCTGTGTTACTGTGATATGCAGAACCCTGGGGAAACGTTTGCAGCTGGACAATAGAAAGCTTTCAGCGTTGTGGTATTTCTTGCTTCATAGAGACGACTATACTCTCTTCTTACAGTTTAATGCTAACCCTAGTCTTTCACAGTGTACAATAACCGTATCTTATAAAAGTTGCAGATCATGTTCATTGTCTGCGATCAATATTGTTTGATCCACATAAATAGTGCTATAGATGGTATGTCACCCAATATTGATTCCTCTCATTTATTCAAAATTTTTCTAAGAATATTTTCACTGTTTAGGGGGGAAAAAAACAAATGATCTGGAGACAGTATACATCCTTGCCACACACCTATATTAATAGGCAGCTATTGACCTGCTGTATTATCAATTGTTATGGCAACTTGTTGTTTCCACTGTATGTTGTTCACAAGTCTAAGGTCTGTCCAATCAATTGGTACATCTGTTAGCATCTTCATCACGTTGACATATCTGAATGTATCGTAGATTTGTGTGATCAAATAAAGCTAAGGAGCAATTCTCTGTTTAATTCTATTGAACACTCAATTAATGCTCTCAGCATAAAGACAACATTTACTGTACCCCTGCTTTCTACGAACCCACATTGTTCTTCTCCTATGTCTGGTAGTATTTTCTTCCTAACACTTTGCATGATGATTCCCAGCAAACCCTTCGTGGTGTGAAACATTATGCTAAATGTTCGATGCTGATGACACTCCAACGCACCTGATATCTTAGGCATTGCAATAAATACAGATTTACCTAAATCAGGAGGTACGTCTCAGTATCATATGTTGTATTCAGTAGGGCGGTGATATATCGCATCTGCATACTGCACTCAGTTGAGGGAATACCAGCGGCATGTTAGTAGTACAGGCCCCCATCTCCTACTCGGCATGGAATTCTGGTGACAGGTCTCTGTTGATCCAGACAAGGCCGATGGTTTAAAGTCCATGCTAACGCTCCAATCATTTGCTTTTTGGGAAGCAATGCACCCTATGATCTGCCTCTAACATTGAAACCCAACAGAAAATGGCGTTATCCAAGTGACCCAACATTGCACTGAGACATTGCCACAGTTGAGAGTCTGTGTTGCATTGCAGGTATAACCACTGACCAACACAAATGTTTCGATCGTTGTAAATGATTGTTGGGTAAAAACACAGAAACCTTTACAATAGGAAATCTTAGTACCAAGGGACATCAAAAGAATCGATGTTTTGCCCAACAAGGGCGACAAGGAAGTTAATTTATTGTAGTATATAAATGAAGACTGTAATGAAAACTGTTAGATTGAAGATAGCATGGTATGATTTTTAATAAAAGAAAGAATAGTAAAGATGAATATTTTCTAAACCAAATGTAAGATTTTCCATTATCTTAGATTTACAGTCTGTGACTTCACGTGGTAGATAATATGTCTAAACAAGTATAGTGTGTTAAAGGGATACTATATTCAGTGTAATATCCGTTTAATTACAGCTCTATCATGTTCTGTGGAAACGCAATTTTTGGCTAGCACATGTGCATGTGCTACAAAATAGAAAGAATGTAAAACAACGGGAGTCGGTTTTAATAAGCATCAGCATGAAGTTCACTAACCATGGTGGTTGTGACCGCCATTGCCTGCATACTATTACTGATCACTGCTGGAAACAGTTCTCACTAAACATCTTGTTTTACTGTGAAATGAAAACAACATCTCATTGTTATATATATATGTATATATATATATATATATATATATATATATATATATATATATATATATATATATATATATATATATATATATATATATATACAGGGCGGCCCCGCTATACGTCGCTTCGGTTTACGTCGTTTTGCTATAACGTCGTTGCCACAATGGGACACAACTTTATGTCGCTACGTTCCGCTATAACGTCGTCACCTGTGTTGCTATGCTGCGGAAACGTCGCCATTTCACATTTTGTAAAGTGCTTTTTTCCAGGATTGTATCGTGTAATCACCCATAATTATGAGCTCAAAGCACACAGTAAGTGCTGATAATATGTCTGGTTGTACGAAAACCATGAAAAGTGTTACTCTTGAGGTGAAATTAGATGCTTTGATATCTGTGAAAACCATGGTTTGCCTCGAACCCCGGTAAGGACAGAGGTGCTGACAAAATCAAAGAGTGTAATAAAAAAGTAACCCCTTTGAGTGCTTCCAAGATCACTCGTATTAGAATTACTCTTGTGGAGAACATGGAAGCACTATTTGTCGTCTGTATTGAAGACCAGAACCAACGGAATATGCCAGTGAGCAACATGGATATCCAAGAGAAAGAAAAGTCTCGCTATCAAGATCTAGCTAAGAAAGCGGGTGATAGCAGTGTAGTTGCATCATTACGCAAAGGTGCAGTCATATGTGAGGCAACCAGGACTGCAAGAGCTGTGAAGAAAAGGCAGGACAGAAAAACCACTGCAGGAAATCCTCCAGAGACGTCAAGCATTCTTTGCCCACATTGTCAAAGAACATGTCGAGCCAAAATAGGCCTTATTAGCCATCTTAGAATCCACGGCTCCACACCTTCAACCCCACTGGATGAAATGAATGGTCATCATCATTCTTGATGGACAAACAACACGACACATTAATCCTCGTAACCATCACAAAGTATCCGTTGTCGTTTGCGGCAATAATTTCATAGGTGAAGTCTACCTGTGTGGTCAGATAATTCAGCAATTGCAGACCATAATTCTCATGATTAGTTTTTTTTTTTTGCTGTTAATTCTTAAGTTTCTGTCCAGTAAGTCTACAGAAAACATGGCTACAGGTATACGCAAACTGGCTAGCACGGATTTTTTTCGACTTGAGATAAATATGACCACTTTTTCTAATACTCTTTCTGGCAGTTAAGCTATTAAAATATCTTGCCACTGTTTTGTGTGATTCCTGTATGGAGGTCACATTCTGAACATGATCCATCAACATTCTAGCTATGACACTAAAGTTTCCGCCTATAGGCTTCTGTGCTATATATATATATATCGTCAGCGTTTTTACATATCACAGAAATAAAGTCGATTTGAGATGCACTCTCTTGTATTCGTGGAATCAGAGTTGGGAAATGTCTGAATACGATTATCCATTCCCATACGTGAATAACGGCCGTGAATTTTAATTCAATTTTGACAGAAACAGAATCGATTATTTTAAGAATGGTTGTAGTATTCTCCAAAAAACATAACAACATTGGTAGTGGTATTTCTGTTGTGTCTGGTCTAGCAAACCGGTAGGGAATTTACTTCATCCTAAAATTCTACTCAAGATTCATGGAGGAAATAGGAAGAAAGGCGCTAGTCACAGGCGCCGGAACTTCAATGACCCCTCCCCAGGACGCCTAAAGTGGAAGAAACAACATCAACAACAACACCAACAACAACAACAACAACAACAACAACAACCATGGCCACAGGCTTGCAAACGCGGTTCGTGAGCCGCTTACCAGGCGTTCGAAACGCAGCCGTGACCGATTTGTGCAGGAGACCGTGTCGCGTTGTGTTATAACGTGTTGGTTGGGAGCCGGTAATTCAAAAAGCAATGGCAAACTACTGAACGTAAAATTTGCCTAGTATATCAACAGCAGCTGAGAAATACTGGTATTTACTGCACCGTCCTGCAAGGGATATGCAACATAAGGGGGAAAAAAACAGTAGTGTAACTATTTCTTGAATTTAATTTAATTTCATTCAATTATTTGATGAACTCGACACACGCATTGCTAATAATGTATACAAAAATACAATGTTTCGACATGTTGTAGAAGGAATTGTGGCGCAACATTCGCCATAATTGAAACTGTCACTCCATACATGAAATAATAAGTTCACAAGAAGCTGCTATATTTATAGCAACAATTATATATCTTTCTTTTCCATTTTGAATCTCACATGGTCACGTGTTATGAAAGCATGATTCTGTATTATGAAAACAAATAAATGGCCATAACCGCTCCGCGTGCGGCGAGACAATGAAAATATTGCACGTGAAACAATTGTTGACAATATTCTAAGTTCAAGTATTAGCAACATTAGTTATTGCTTGACCATACGTAAATGTGCTGCCTGGTGATTAAACATTTTACAAATATTATTGTCAAACATCTGGTTGTAAGGAAAAGTTCCCAACTTGTGTCAAATGGGTACATGTTTAAGCAATGTACGCACATCGATGTGTTTGGGTAAGCGTATGATCGTTAGTAGAGTTTAGCGTGTCTGCTGGGTTTAATGCGCTCAAACTGTCTGTCTGTCCGTCTGTCTGTCCGTCTGTCTGTCTGTCCGTCCGTCCGACCGTCCGTCGGTCGGTCGGTCGGTCGGTCGGTCGGTCGGTCGGTCGGTCGGTCGGTCGGTCGGTCGGTCGGTCGGTCGGTCGGTCGGTCGGTCGGTCGGTCGGTCGGTCGGTCGGTCGGTCGGTCGGTCGGTCGGTCGGTCGGTCGGTCGGTCGGTCGGTCGGTCGGTCGGTCGGTCGGTCGGTCGGTCGGTCGGTCGGTCGGTCGGTCGGTCGGTCGGTCGGTCGGTCGGTCGGTCGGTCGGTCGGTCGGTCGGTCGGTCGGTCGGTCGGTCGGTCGGTCGGTCGGTCGGTCGGTCGGTCGGTCGGTCGGTCGGTCGGTCGGTCGGTCGGTCGGTCGGTCGGTCGGTCGGTCGGTCGGTCGGTCGGTCGGTCGGTCGGTCGGTCGGTCGGTCGGTCGGTCGGTCGGTCGGTCGGTCGGTCGGTCGGTCGGTCGGTCGGTCGGTCGGTCGGTCGGTCGGTCGGTCGGTCGGTCGGTCGGTCGGTCGGTCGGTCGGTCGGTCGGTCGGTCGGTCGGTCGGTCGGTCGGTCGGTCGGTCGGTCGGTCGGTCGGTCGGTCGGTCGGTCGGTCGGTCGGTCGGTCGGTCGGTCGGTCGGTCGGTCGGTCGGTCGGTCGGTCGGTCGGTCGGTCGGTCGGTCGGTCGGTCGGTCGGTCGGTCGGTCGGTCGGTCGGTCGGTCGGTCGGTCGGTCGGTCGGTCGGTCGGTCGGTCGGTCGGTCGGTCGGTCGGTCGGTCGGTCGGTCGGTCGGTCGGTCGGTCGGTCGGTCGGTCGGTCGGTCGGTCGGTCGGTCGGTCGGTCGGTCGGTCGGTCGGTCGGTCGGTCGGTCGGTCGGTCGGTCGGTCGGTCGGTCGGTCGGTCGGTCGGTCGGTCGGTCGGTCGGTCGGTCGGTCGGTCGGTCGGTCGGTCGGTCGGTCGGTCGGTCGGTCGGTCGGTCGGTCGGTCGTCGGTCGGTCGGTCGGTCGGTCGGTCGGTCGGTCGGTCGGTCGGTCGGTCGGTCGGTCGGTCGGTCGGTCGGTCGGTCGGTCGGTCGGTCGGTCGGTCGGTCGGTCGGTCGGTCGGTCGGTCGGTCGGTCGGTCGGTCGGTCGGTCGGTCGGTCGGTCGGTCGGTCGGTCGGTCGGTCGGTCGGTCGGTCGGTCGGTCGGTCGGTCGGTCGGTCGGTCGGTCGGTCGGTCGGTCGGTCGGTCGGTCGGTCGGTCGGTCGGTCGGTCGGTCGGTCGGTCGGTCGGTCGGTCGGTCGGTCGGTCGGTCGGTCGGTCGGTCGGTCGGTCGGTCGGTCGGTCGGTCGGTCGGTCGGTCGGTCGGTCGGTCGGTCGGTCGGTCGGTCGGTCGGTCGGTCGGTCGGTCGGTCGGTCGGTCGGTCGGTCGGTCGGTCGGTCGGTCGGTCGGTCGGTCGGTCGGTCGGTCGGTCGGTCGGTCGGTCGGTCGGTCGGTCGGTCGGTCGGTCGGTCGGTCGGTCGGTCGGTCGGTCGGTCGGTCGGTCGGTCGGTCGGTCGGTCGGTCGGTCGGTCGGTCTGTCTGTCTGTCTGTCTGTCTGTCTGTCTGTCTGTCTGTCTGTCTGTCTGTCTGTCTGTCTGTCTGTCTGTCTGTCTGTCTGTCTGTCTGTCTGATTGTCTGTCTGTCTGTCTGTCTGTCTGTCTGTCTGTCTGTCTGTCTGTCTGTCTGTCTGTCTGTCTGTCTGTCTGTCTGTCATTGACTGACACAATAATTGGCAATGTAAAAACGTTTCATAGTTATTTATTTGGTTGTTTCGAGATTTAAGATTTAACGATTGAACACAAACTACAACTGGCAACGCTGATCGTATTCGGTACCAACCTAAGGCCTTGTCCAAATTTACGTGGACCGGAATATGATCAGCGTTGCCATTTGTGGGTTGAGTTCAATCATTAAGTTTCATATTTACTATATTCTGTGAAATCTAAGTGAGGAAGGCAGAGTTTCTAAATAAAAGAGTTTCCACTGAAATGGTGTAAAACAAGAACTGAACGTCTCCGTGGCTGAAAGTCTCCGTATGACTGTTACAAGGCGATATGCCTGTTGTTAGAAGCTTGAGGCTGATAAAAGAGGGCAGGTTACTGGATAGATTTTCCCGTAAAATGAACGCCAGCCAAAAGCGCACCACATGGTCACCACCCTGAGGTAAAGAAAACAAAAGAATGCGTAGGGTGGTAACCACAACAAGCGAGGCAGTTACGTTCTGAAAGCCATTGGAGAACCATCTAACCTTTTTTTTTTTGATTGTTTGGATACCACCTAAGAAACTAGAGAATTTCCATCAGGGATAATAAGGATGATCATCAGTATCAGAATGTTATATAAGAATCAGGGAAAGGAGTATTGGTCTGAATATCCATTCGACATACACTATGAAGTAGTTTTAATAGAACAAAACTTGTTTACAAATGTTCAACTATGTGAAGGGAAGCATCGATCGACAGGGAACCTCTATTCCTCCATTTTGCATTTGGTAATTTATCTTTTGTTTTTGGATACAACAAGAGGCATGAAGCTGTACTATTTGTGTATTGCCTGAAAATACCAACATCGCCCGGGAAGATTTTATGCTCAATAAAGATATGGAAAAACTCGACCATGAAACTTGATTGACTTTGTACAGGTTTGTTGGATTCTAATTTTTATGTTTGCTTTACAAGTTGATCACAATGACAAGTTATAACTATGGAGACACACATTCGTGAAGGAAAGCTGAACCATGTACGATCTAGGTCAACCTACAACATCTCCATGCACACCCTTGTTGCAACGGCTGGACCGCATTGGGGCGGTGAAGCCGTACCCTGTGACATTAAGTTGCAGGCCTTGCTTTCCGGATGTGGTGTGTTCATTCCCTTACGCCATCTGTCGATTCACCAATGTAATTTTCGCCAAGAATGTCGGTGGTCGTCGCTGAATCTTCGGAGTTCGTGCTCTGTACTGGAGGAAAAAGACGAAGTCGCATGGGATAAAACACGGTGCAATTAAATCTGTAGTCTCACCTTTATTCTGAAATAGAAGCTTGGTCTAGAAGAAATGGAATATAAACTGCATTATAGTTGTGATAGTTTTAATATAGAATATGCACTACTGACGAGCTCAAAGGGGAGCGAAACTCGAGTCTAGTGCTTCAAAATTGACGTGGACAAGGCCTTAGGTTCGTACTGGAATACGATAAGCGTTGCCGGTTGTGGGTTGTGCTAAATCTTTAAATGTTTTCAAAGTTTTGCATAAACTGTCAACTATCACTGTCAATAATTGCCAATATAGCACCTTGCGGTGTATGGCAAAAGGGGGTCTTTGAGCCTGAGGAATTAAGGCCGCCTGGCTTTTGCAGTCGCCGCGAACTGTGCAGGTTAGGATTTTCTTTTTGTCCCCGACAGAAAAATATCCCACACCTTATCGAGGATTCGAACCCGGATCTCCCGAATGAAAATTTGGCGTTCTAGTCACTGGGACAGTCGCACCTCTAGTTTTGAAGTTTTGTGTGGCCTTAGGAGGCCAGTAAAAAAATGATTATTTTCCCCATAGTGAAAAATGGAATGTCACAAGGTGTAACTTAAACTAAACAATTATTAATGTAAAAGTAAATGTAAAACTTAAAAGTTGATTGTAAAATGTAAGTACAAGAAGATTCACATAATTTTATTTACGAATTCTATAAGAATTTATCTGTAGATTATAATATCTGACTTCGATAGTAATATTATTATTTCTAAGAGAATAGTGGAGAGATCCTTCAGTCAGTTAATAATATTATAGCTGATATATAATTTTGCTTTTAAAAGTTTAATTATCTCCTTCGCAACAATATTAGATGATTATGTCCCCTATTCATTGCCTCTTTGTTTTTAATTTAGTTATCTTGTAACTGCAGACCGTGTTACGCTGGTTTTAACGTGTTGGTATGGGAGCCAGTCGTTCAGAAATCAATGGCAAACTACTGAACGTAAAAACTTGCCAAGACATCAACAACGGCAGTAAAATGCTGGTGTTGGCTGCAACATCCTGTAAGGAATATACAACTTTAAAAAAATAATAAATCTGGTAAAAAGAATATTATAAACAGCAGGAGAGTGTCCGCTTATGAACTCCATGGGAATATCGATTCATGAAGCCCATAAGCGGATACTCTCCCGCTGTTTATACTTCACCTCGACACCGCAAGATACAAGAGGAATCTGATGAGATGAGATGCTAATAACCCTCTACAATAAGATCCGGAGTACAAGAAGGTTATGTCCTGTCCCTCCTCTTGTTCATACCTACATAGACAGCATATGTAAAGAAACCAGCCAAACAGAGACAGCAAGAACACCACATGACAAACAGAACACAGAAGAAGAGCCTATAGCAAATGACACCATTAAAGAACTCTTAATTGCGGACGATCAAGCACTAATAGCGTAATCAGAAGCATAATTACAAGACCACATGAATAATCTAAACTACGAACATAACCTGAAAATTAACACCAGTAAAACAAATGTAATGACTATAACCAAAGAGGAAACAACAACAATTCATACAAAATAACACCTCGTGCAAGAAATAAGGAACTTCAAGTACTTTGGAAGTATAATATCATCAAATGGCAAATCAGAAGACGAGATCGAAAATAGATGCAAAAAGGAAAACCATCTCATTGGACAAATGGCACCAATACTAAAGAACAAAGACGTATCAATAGTTACTACTCTACAACACAATCATCTTCTTACCAAATCTATGCTACCAATGCGAAACATGGACAGTGACAGAAAAAGAGGGGAAAAAACCAGAACAACAGAAATGATATTCCTGAGAAGAATACTCAATGTATCAAGAAGAAAGAAACATCATAAATGAGGAAATCAGGACTAAAGTCGGAGTTATGGCAGCGCTAGATGTTATAAGAAGGCAGCAAGACATATAACGACACAAAGAGAAATATAGTTACATGGAGTCATATATAGAGGCGCAGCGACAAATAACGACACAGGGAGAAATATAGTTACATGGAGTCATATATAGAGGCACAGCGACATATAACGACACAGAGAGAAATATAGTTACATGGAGTCATATATAGAGGCGCAGCGACAAATAACGACACAGGGAGAAATATAGTTACATGGAGTCATATATAGAGGCACAGCGACATATAACGACACAGAGAGAAATATAGTTACATGGAGTCATATATAGAGGCACAGCGACATATAACGACACAGAGAGAAATATAGTTACACGGGGTCATACATAGAGGCACAGCGACATATAACGACACAGAGAGAAATATAGTTACACGGGGTCATACATAGAGGCACAGCGACATATAACGACACAGAGAGAAATATAGTTACACGGGGTCATACATAGAGGCACAGCGACATATAACGACACAGAGAGAAATATAGTTACATGGAGTCATATATAGAGGCGCAGTGACATATAACGACACAGAGAGAAATATAGTTACATGGAGTCATATATAGAGGCACAGCGACATATAACGACACAGAGAGAAATATAGTTACATGGGGTCATACATAGAGACACAGCGACATATAACAACACACAGAGAGAAATATATTTATATGGAGTCATATATAGAGGCACAGCGACAAATAACGACACAGAGAGAAATATAGTTACATGGGGTCATACATAGAGACACAGCGACATATAACGACACAGAGAGAAATATAGTTACACGGGGTCATACATAGAGGCACAGTAAATTTTGTCTTTTGCACAGCTGTGCCTCTAGGCATGTCAGTCAGGTCTTAGTCAGATATGACTGAGCTACCGTATAACAGTAGACGGTACTACCTGGTCTCTGTTAGCGCCGAACGTTGGGCGGCGCTTACCAAACCCGACACCCCACATTGTGCCAACGGCTTCGGGCGGAAGAGCGCAATTGGGAGGGTACAAGCCTTACCCTGGTGCGAGGAAATGCAAGCTAAAGACAAAATTGTCATGGCAGGGCAGACCAGGCCCTAAGCCTTGGTTGGCGACTGGTCTAGGATCGAAGCTCCGACAGGCGGACAGTTAGAGCATTGCTTTGCTGATCCGGCAGCTTCTGCAGCTTGTCTTGTTCCAGATGTAGGGGTGTTACCTTTTCTCTGGAGTGAACTAGGCGGGCCGAGAGAGGGATCATGCTGCATGGGCAACACATGATCTCTATATTTTAGCCCAGGCTTTGTGCTATGGAGAGGCAATAACTCCATCCCTGGTCTTAACTGGTCTCGGAATCAAAGCGAGAGGCAACTGTTACGGGTTATAAGTCCTTGTCAGTTGGCGTAGACATGGGGCGCCACGCGTTGCCTCTGACGGTGGGAGACACCTATAGGTGTCACTGATCAGCTACCGCCCGCCTCAAGCTGGGCAGCCCCCAGCCAATTGGGTGCTGATCCGCCACAGCCTGCCTGCTTCAATGGGTGCTTGGGGCTAGGACAAACTCTGAATCGCAGGCTGTAAAACCAATGCACCAGGTACAAACAAAAATAAAAATAGAAACCTCAAGCTACGGCTTGCAACCTGGAACGTGAGAACCATGTGTCCAGGATTTTCCACTGACTTGACCAATATTGACGATGTGAGAAAAACGGCTGTGATTGATGCCGAACTCAATCGTCTTAACATTGATATTGCTGGCCTGCAGGAGACTCGCCTCGCTGAGGAAGGGTCACTCAGGGAAAACAACTACACCTTTTTCTGGAAGGGTAGAGGGCAGGCAGAAAAAAGGCAACACGGTGTGGGCTTTGCAGTGAAGAATTCGCTACTGGGAATGATTGAAATTCCAGCAGGAGGAAATGAAAGACTATTATCCCTGCGCTTGGCAACCTCTTTTGGGTTTGCCACCATTATTACTGCATATGCACCGACACTCGATTCCTCTGATGATGTGAAGGATTTGTTCTATGAGGAGTTAGACTCCGTGATCAAGGCAGTTCCAAAATCTGACTACATTTATATGCTCGGTGATTTCAATGCTCGTGTGGGCAAGGACTCAAGTTCATGGCCAGTGTGCCTTGGAAAATACAACATCAGTCGCATGAATGAAAATGGGCAAAGGCTGCTGGAGCATTGCACCAGTAATGACCTATGTATTACAAACTCTTTTTTTAAAACAAAAGAGATGCATAAGGTCACATGGAAACATCCAAGATCCGGCCATTGGCACCAGCTGGACTTCATCATCACACGGAGACAACATCTGAACCATATATCATTGACTCGTAGTTACCACAGTGCTGACTGTGATACGGATCATTCTTTGGTTGTTGCAAGGGTTAGACTGAGACCAAAGAGAATCTACACAGCTAAACACAAATCTAGCCACAGGATTAATATTATTAACACTCATGATCCTGAAAAGTGCTTTCAGTTTCAACAGCAACTTGAAGATGCTTTCACTGATACACCAGAAAATTGTACAGTAAATGAAAAGTGGGGTCAAATTAAGGAAACTCTTTATAAAACTGCCGTAGGGGTTTACGGCACTGTGGATCATAAGAGGCAGGACTGGTTTGCGGCCAACAGCGAGACTCTGCAGCCCCTGATTGATAAGAAGAAGAAAGCTCTCTTAAGAAACAAGGAAAGACCAACGCGTAACACTCTGAGTGAGCTAAGGCAAGCTAGGAAGGATGTGCAAAAGGCTGCCAGGCAGTGTGCAAATGATTATTGGATCAAGTTATGTGAGTCCATTCAAATCGCAAGTGATAAGGGAGACATAAGAAGCATGTATGAAGGAATAAAGAAAGCCTGTGGTCCAGTGATCAAAAGAAGTGCACCATTGAAAACCTTGACTGGAGAAATCATCACTGATAAGAAACAGCAGATGAACAGATGGGTAGAGCACTATTTGGAGCTTTACTCAAGTGAGACCAAACTAGCGGATGATGCCCTCAACGCCATAGAGGCTCTACCAACTCTTGACCACCTGGACACACTTCCCACCATAACAGAAGTTAAGTGTGCTATAAATGAACTTGCATCTGGCAAGGCTCCAGGTAAGGATGGGATTCCAATAGAGGTTATCAGGAGTGGGCAAGACACACTCACTATACAGATCCACCAGCTAATAGAGCTATGCTGGCGTGAAGGACAAGTCCCACAGGATTTCAAAGATTCAAGCATCATAACACTGTACAAGAACAAGGGCGATCGGAGCGACTGCAACAACTATAGGGGTATCTCACTTCTGTGTATTGTTGGAAAAGTATTTGCCAGAATTGTTCTGCGCAGACTTCAAGTCCTAGGAGATCAAGTCTACCCCGAATCACAGTGTGGCTTTCGACAGAACCGGTCTACCACTGATATGATATTCTCATTGCGACAAATGCAAGAAAAATGCCGTGAACAGAATCAACCACTGTTTATTGCCTTCATCGACCTCACAAAGGCATTTGATTTGGTCAGTCGTGAGGGTCTGTTCAAGGCACTAAAGAAGATTGGCTGCCCACCAACTCTTCTGTCCATTGTGGAATCGTTCCACACAGGCATGAAGGGTATAATCAAGTTTGATGGTGCAACTTCTGAAGAATGTGAAATCAAGAGTGGAGTTAAGCAAGGTTGTGTACTAGCTCCCACCCTCTTTGGAATATACTTTTCACTTCTACTGAAATATGCATTTCGTGATCAGGATGGTGGTATATACATTCACTCACGCTCAGATGGCAGCCTCTACAATGCTCAGAGATTGAAGGCTAAGACCAAAATTAGGAGGGTACTTATCAGAGAGTTGCTTTTTGCAGATGATGCTGCAGTTACGACCCACTCTGAGGAAGAATTGCAATGTCTACTATCTGCATTCTCCAATGCTTGTTCTGAATTTGGTTTAACAATTAACAAAAAGAAGACACA
Source organism: Cepaea nemoralis (assembly GCA_014155875.1). Lineage (NCBI taxonomy): Eukaryota > Metazoa > Mollusca > Gastropoda > Stylommatophora > Helicidae > Cepaea > Cepaea nemoralis. Next base: position 650,056 of record JACEFZ010026184.1, on the reverse strand, counting down.
GATTATGTCACAAGGTGCACATGAGGTACCATCAATCTTTATTGACGACGCCGAACTAGAGATAGTAGACCATTTTACATATCTAGGATCAGTGGTAAATAGCAAATTATCCCTAGATCAGGAAATCAACATCCGGATTGGTAAGGCAGCAACAACAATGAACAGGTTAAGAAAAAGAGTCTGGGAGAACAGGAAGCTTACTGCCAAAACAAAAGTCCTTGTCTATCAAGCCTGTGTCCTTAGTACTCTTCTCTATGGCAGTGAAACCTGGACAACTTACTCACACCAAGAGAACAATTTAAACAGCTTTCATATGCGGTGTTTGCGAAGAATTCTTGGTATTAAGTGGCAAGACAAAATCACAAATACTGAAGTATTGGAAAGATCAGGTTGTGTGACAGTTTATTCCATGCTCAGTCTTCGTAGACTTAGATGGATAGGACATCTTAGGAGGATGGATGATGGTAGAATACCAAAGGATATCTTTTTTGGTGAATTACAGATGGGTAAGAGATCTCAGGGTCGGCCTCTACTACGATACAAAGATGTGTGTAAGCGGGACATGATTGATACAGGCATTGATAATGTACATTGGGAGCAAGTCGCCGCTGAACGTGTTGCATGGAGGGCAAATATCAGAAATGGAATAAAGTCAAAGGAGAAAATTATTGCAGAAAAGTCACACACCAAGCGTTTGAGACGTAAGATGGTGCATGATGGTGGAAATGACCACGTGTTCACATGCACCCACTGTGAACGGACATTTACAGCGCAAATTGGCCTTATCAGTCACACTCGCCACCGCCATAGTTAAAAGTTATTATGTCTTTTTAAAGCACAAACTATCGTCTGTCAAGACGGCAAGGTGCCAATGGATGGACATAGAGGCACAGCGACATATAACGACACAGAGAGAAATATATTTACATGGAGTCATATATAGAGGCACAGCGACATATAACGACACAGAGAGAAATATAGTTACATGGAGTCATATATAGAGGCACAGCGACATATAACGACACAGAGAGAAATATAGTTACATGGAGTCATATATAGAGGCACAGTGACACAGAGAGAAATATAGTTACATGTAGTCATATATAGAGGCACAGCGACACAGAGAAAAATATAGTTACATGGAGTCATATATAGAGGCACAGCGACACAGAGAGAAATATAGTTACATGGAGTCATATATAGAGGCACAGCGACACAGAGAGAAATATAGTTACATGGAGTCCTCGTGCTGTACATTCCTTGCAGTCCACCTGATGTAGTTTGTTGCCGTCCCCGTGATATATATTTATTGCCGTCCACGTGCTATATATTCATCGCCGTCCACGTGCTATATATTCATTGTCGTCCACGTGCTATATATTCATTGCCGTCCACGTGCCATATATTCATTGCCGTCCACGTGCTATATATTCATTGCCGTCCACGTGCTATATATTCATTGCCGTCCACGTGCTATATATTCATTACCGTCCACGTGCTATATATTCATTGCCGTCCACGTGCTATATATTCATTGTCGTCCACGTGCTATATATTCATTGTCGTCCACGTGCTATATATACATTGCCGTCCACGTGCTATATGTACATTGCCGTACACGTGCTATATATACATTGCAGTCCACATGTACATTGATGGTAACTAGCATGGTCTGCTTGGCTAGGACGTTTTTATGTTACCCATATTAACTAGCCCGCTCCGTGGCGATGGGGTTACCGAAGGAGTTTCTTATTATCGAATACTCGCGTTTTAAATACAGCTGCGGACGATTTGGCAGCAGACCGCTTGCTTTTTTTTTTACGACACATTATATGCGCCGGTCTTTCAGAAAGCAATAACTCACTACTGAACGTAGACTTGCCAAGAGATCACAACAGCAAACAATCCTGGTGTTGACTGCGACGTCCTGTAAATGATATGCAACTAACTTTTTTTTTCGTTTTTAATTAACATATTAATTAAAGTCCTCTTGTTTGTTTGTAAGGGCTCGCGTTTACCCAGAGGCCAGGGCCTCCCCATCAGGTCCCCACCTCCCTGTGTGTCATTAAGCTCACCGACTCTGCTGGTAGTCTTGGCAAGTGCAGATACTACATTCGCATCTTATCCACAAGCGCAAGAATTGATGTGAATGTACATGCTCATTTATGTATTATTGTCCAAATCCACTTGTGTGGATCTGACAAAATTATTCTTGTTAATGATAACTAATTTAATGAATATATGGTAGAAATTAACAGACACAATTAAAAGTATCTGGTAATGACACATAAAGATGTCTGAAAGTGTATCGCACAAAACGTGTTCCCATTCATCATTTATCCATGTGTAGGTTCATCATATGATCTGACATCCATTTATAAAGCAGGATCACACACTAGTCTCAGAGCTTGCTATCGACATCTCTTGTGCAAATAAAACAGCAACAGCAAAGAGTGTCACACGTTTCACAAGATTCCATTTGAAAGGATCGCTATACAAGCTCTTGATAGATGCTGTTAAGCTCTCATTGTCAGAACTTCCCATCATGTTCACGGACAGCAAATTTACAAGCTGTCTTTATGTTCAGTCGATCTGTCCATTTTAAATTTAAAAAAGAAAGAAAAAACAATAATAATAATTGTGTTTGCTTTCTTCATGCTCTGTCCTTTCCTTTTCATTCTCCTTGTGTTGCCATCATCGCACACACATACTGAAACACACACACACACACACACACACACACACACACACACACACACACACACACACATAAATACACATATCCACGCGTATACATTGCCTGCCTACACCCCCTCCCTCTCTTCTTACGCTAAGTGTGTGTGTGTGTGTGTGTGTGTTTGAGAGATGGATGGCAGAAGCTTGATTACCATATTCAATAACAGTGAGACATGTGGTCTTGTCCCTGGTAATGACAGGGTTATCTTACAGTCGGAAGTCGCGTTTATAGTTGAACCCTTCAACACCGTTCCGATTTACACCATCAACGATAAACGTGTCGTAATGACCACCTGCCGCCTCTCTCTCTCTCTCTCTCTCTCTCTCTCTCTCTCTCTCTCTCTCTCTCTCTCTCTCTCTCTCTCTCTCCCTCTCTCTCTCTCTCTCTCCCTCTCTCTTTCTCTCTCTTTCTCTGTCTGTCTGTCTGTCTGTCTGTCTGTCTGTCTGTCTGTCTGTCTGTCTGTCTGTCTGTCTGTCTGTCTGTCTCTCTCTCTCTCTCTCTCTCTCTCTCTCTCTCTATATATATATATATATATATATATATATATATATATATATATATATATATATATATATATTTGTGTGTATGAGTGTGTGTGCGTGTGTGTGTGTATGTGTGTGTGTCACTGAAAGTATCTTCTTTATATTTTAAACATGCATTCAGTGCGTGTGAATGTGCGTGTCACAGAGAGATTCCGTCTATTTGAAAACATGCAATATGTGTGCGAGCGTGCATGTGCGCGCCACTGAGTATATCCTCCCTTCTGAGTCGCAATGTATGATGCCGTATATGCGATGTTTGCATTTGGTGTTCAATATTTGATTCGTTCAATGGCGTATACTTTCATTTGAGTTTTCATTTTTTTATAATACCCCTACCCTGTTCAACCTCAAGGATAAGTTATATTAAATTCCATCCCTGTCTCAGATTAATAATCCTGTGACTGAGTCAGTCGTAAAATTAGATGCCCGCGGTCTGACCCTCACAAGCTTATTAATTTCAAAGTGATTGTTGTCCGTAGGGCCTGCCTATCCATGTTTGCGTTGCATGTTTAATGTGCTTATAGTTTATTTATGATTGCCTTCATTACATTTGCATGTCTAACGTTATTTACGTTGTTATTAGGTTTTCAATGTCTCGTTTACATTTGATAATAATGGTATGTGCTAATTATGGGTGTCAACACAATGTTTTCCCGTAGTGAGTTTGAATAACGAAGACATTGATAGGGACAGCACTTTTCGCGTTTTGTTTCATACACAAAATAGTCGTTTCTTGCAGTTTGCGGAAGCGATAATGATCCACCTGCACAAGACCAATTTTGTGCAAACAGAAAGACATGATAGTGAATTTAAAATTATCATGGTAAACAACTGATATTACTGTGTGAAGATGTGTATATTTCAGCTTGAACGATGATTCTAATTAATTTACTCTATGTTGTGTGACTCCTGTAGTAAGTACCTGACGAGATGCAGCGAAATGTGCCAGGCAATAAATCGTACTATATATGGTTTGTGTCTTTGTTATTCAAATTATGGATGTGTTTATAACATTTGCTCGCCGAGGACGAGGACTTACCTGTTCCTTAATTTACATGGAGGACTATTTGGGTTATTCGGGGTTTGTTTCTGGGGCTCTCTCTTATTCCCTTTAGTTTTCGGTATATTTCGTATTCCTCTTAGTATTCTTCATATTACTCCACGTATATGCCTATCAGACTTCCTGTTGTGTCGCATGTAATCAATGTTAGTACTGGCTATACCCATCATTGCCGAGGCCTATTTCGTATACGAGGTAGAACGACAGACAGTTACATGGAGCTACACACTGAAGCATGGACACGAGACATCGTGAGATAGATAGTTAAAGCAGCTGCAGAAAGAAATATAGTTACAAAGAGTCATATGTAAATGTGCAGCGAAGTATAACGTCACAGAGATAAATTTAGTTGCACAGAGTCGCATATAGATTTGCAACGACATATAACGACACAAAGAGAAAAGGATCAAAACAAGGAGACATATAACGACATAGAGGAAGAGACATCCTGCCAGGGGCCTAAGAAGAGTTACATATAACGATACAGAGAGAAAGAGGCCAAAACTGAAATATATATTACACGGAACATGGGGCAGCCGTGGCTGAGAGGTTACGGTATTAACTTCACACCCAGAATGAACCAGGTTTAATCCCTGGATAGGGCTGGGAATTGTTCCAACAGTCATTGGTATATAATGATATCACGTGCTAATGTGATCTCAGTAGTAGAGAGATCAGATACTTAGCCTATTCGGATAGGGAAATAAAAAACACATTTCCCGTGTGTTGTGAATTTGTTGCAGTCCATGTGCTGTTCAATAATGTATTCTAGTATGGTCTGTTTGGCGACGACGTTTTTACGTTACTCATATTGTCCACTTGTGTGGATCAGACAAAAATTTTGAATGTTAAGAACATTTGCATATATGATAACCATGACAATAATGTCATGGTAATTTTCGAGGCGTTAAATAGCTTTCTATGTTATACATCATCTATGACCAACATTCACTTATTGAATAATATTAGTCACTTGTAACAATTTCAAATGTCCATGTTAATGTGGCACTTTTGTATAACTTACAAGAAAGAAAGCTATAAAATGTTAAACAACATTTGCCAGGATCAAATACACATCATGTATATTATAGGAATAACTAACTTCGATTATCTCCCTTGCCGCCATTAAATCTATTATATTTGCTTCCCTTGTAATTTTTCCCTGAGTCAACGAGCTTTCACAATGTCGTTTCAACAGACGGAATGTCAATATTAAAACGTCTGGCGCAGAAAGCATAAGTAGAGGAGAAGCCATGTTGCACTTTTAATCAAATTGTTGCTGGATAATCAGCATGGGTGAGGTCGGTGATTTGTGAAGATGGGGAGCGATAATGAGTGGACACGTAAAGAGTGCTCTGTGTCGATTCTTAAAGTGTTGTTTGTCCATCAAGAATGATTATGACCATTCATTTCATCCAGTGGGGTTGAGAGTATGGAGCCGTGGGTTCTAGGATGTCTGATAAGGCCTATTTTGGCTCGAAATGTTCTTTGACAATGTGGACAAAAAATGCTTGACGTTTCTGGAGGAGGATTTCCTGCAGTGGTCTTTCCGTCCTGCCTTTTCTTTACAGCTCTTGCAGTCCTGGTTGCCTCACACATGACTGCACCCTTGTGTAATGATGCACGCCACGAATGTCGGTCTCTGGCTGCGGTCTCCCAGGTGTCATGATGAATTCCAAAAGCATTCAGAGAGGTTTTCAGAGTGTCTTTAAAGCGTTTCCTCTGGCCGCCTTGGGAGCGCTTACCACAACGCAGTTCGCTGTAAAAATTCGTTTATGGAGCCTGTGATCTGGCATGTGAGTCAAGTGACCAGACCAGCGAATCTGATTCTTCATCAGTATAGTGTGGATACTGGGCATGGCCGCTCTTTCTAGGACTTCAGTGTCTGGGATCTTGAATTGCCATTTAATCTTCAGTAGCTTCCTTAGGCAGACTGTGTGGAAGTGGTTTAATTTCCTAGCGTGTCGCTGATAAACAGTCCAGGTTTCGCACGCATATAGCAGTGTGGATAATACAATTGCTTTGTAGACTTTTAGCTTTATTTATGCATTCACTTCGTCATCAATTGTGGCAGCTTGTGATACAGTGCTGCCAAGATAGGTGAATTTGTCCACAACACTTAGTCTATGACCATTCACTTTGATATTCGGCACAGTGTGATTATTCCCTGGAACTGGCTGGTACATAACTACAGTCTTCTCCAATATGTTTCACGATCTAGGGGCAGACCTATATATCCAAAACCGTAGGCATGAAAACATCGTAGCTAACTTCATAAACATCATACAGTGGCCAGTAATGAACAGACCAAGTTTGACGTATGACAAAGATGCGTTTTGTAACCGGTGGTCTTCTTAACAAATTCTCGAGTAAGACAGAAAACTCACGTGAGAGGTGGCAATTATCGAAATTAAAAACAGTGACTTCGGGGCGGCCCTTGCACAGGGAAGACCTGAGAATTATTTTAAAAAATCATTTTAGAAAATGAACACATGAATAGCATTATGTTATATGTTAGTGTCATAGAATTTTGTAAATTATGAGTCCATAATTGCTGCATTATCTGTATATGCTTAGTGTGAAAGACTCAACATGATTTGACCATAACCTTCAACAAGTCAGGAAAGAGTTCACAATGACGTGAACTTGGTCGGTGATGGAGATGCCCAACTGTCATGGCTCTCTCAATCACTAACGCCAAAGAAGCAAAATCTATGCAAGTAAACAATTTCTGCCACGTTAAAATATATAACTCTCTCATGAGCTGCATTGTAGAGCCAACACGTTGACCATGAAATCTAGATCAAAGTGTTGACATTTGCATTTTATCTGGCCAAGGGCATAAGCAGTGGCCTGCCTATTTTATGAAGAATGTAATGTGGTTATGTAGATCAACATGAAGAATGTGGTTATGTAGATCAACATGAAGAATGTGGTTATGTAGATCAACATGTAGAATGTAATGTGGTTATGTAGATGAACATGAAGAATGTAATGTGGTTATGTAGATCAACATGAAGAATGTGGTTATGTAGATCAACATGAAGAATGTGGTTATGTAGATCAACATGAAGAATGTAATGTGGTTATGTAGATCAACATGAAGAATGTAATGTGGTTATGTAGATCAACATGAAGAATGTGGTTATGTAGATCAACATGAAGAATGTAATGTGGTTATGTAGATCAACATGAAGAATGTAATGTGGTTATGTAGATCAACATGAAGAATGTGGTTATGTAGATCAACATGAAGAATGTGGTTATGTAGATCAACATGAAGAATGTAATGTGGTTATGTAGATCAACATGAAGAATGTAATGTGGTTATGTAGATCAACATGAAGAATGTGGTTATGTAGATCAACATGAAGAATGTGGTTATGTAGATCAACATGAAGAATGTAATGTGGTTATGTAGATCAACATGAAGAATGTAATGTGGTTATGTAGATCAACATGAAGAATGTGGTTATGTAGATCAACATGAAGAATGTGGTTATGTAGATCAACATGAAGAATGTAATGTGGTTATGTAGATCAACATGAAGAATGTAATGTGGTTATGTAGATCAACATGAAGAATGTAATGTGGTTATGTAGATCAACATGAAGAATGTAATGTGGTTATCTAGATCAACATGAAGAATGTAATGTGGTTATGTAGATCAACATGAAGAATGTAATTTGGTTATGTAGATCAACATGAAGAATGTAATGTGGTTATGTAGATCAACATGAAGAATGTGGTTATGTAGATCAACATGAAGAATGTGGTTATGTAGATCAACATGAAGAATGTAATGTGGTTATGTAGATCAACATGAAGGAAGTGGTTATGTAGATCAACATGAAGAATGTAATTTGGTTATGTAGATCAACATGAAGAATGTAATGTGGTTATGCAGATCAACATGAAGAAAGTGGTTATGTAGATCAACATGAAGAAAGTGGTTATGTAGATCAACATGAAGAATGTGGTTATGTAGATCAACATGAAGAAAGTGGTTATGTAGATCAACATGAAGAAAGTGGTTATGTAGATCAACATGAAGAATGTAATTTGGTTATGTAGATCAACATGAAGAATGTAATGTGGTTATGCAGATCAACATGAAGAAAGTGGTTATGTAGATCAACATGAAGAATGTGGTTATGTAGATCAACATAAAGAATGTGGTTATGTAGATCAACATGAAGAATGTGGTTATGTAGATCAACATGAAGAATGTGGTTATGTAGATCAACATGAAGAATGTGGTTATGTAGATCAACATAAAGAATGCAATGAGGTTATGTAGATCAACATGAAGAATGTGGTTATGTAGATCAACATGTAGAATGCAATGAGGTTATGTAGATCAACATGAAGAATGTGGTTATGTAGATCAACATGAAGAATGTGGTTATGTAGATCAACATGAAGAATGTGGTTATGTAGATCAACATAAAGAATGCAATGAGGTTATGTAGATCAACATGAAGAATGTTGTTATGTAGATCAACATGAAGAATGTGGTTATGTAGATCAACATAAAGAATGCAATGAGGTTATGTAGATCAACATGTAGAATGCAATGTGGTTATGTAGATCAACATAAAGAATGCAATGAGGTTATGTAGATCAACATGTAGAATGCAATGTGGTTATGTAGATCAACATAAAGAATGCAATGAGGTTATGTAGATCAACATGTAGAATGCAATGTGGTTATGTAGATCAACATGAAGAATGCAATGAGGTTATGTAGATCAACATGAAGAATGGGGTTATGTAGATCAACATGTAGAATGGGGTTATGTAGATCAACATGAAGAATGGGGTTATGTAGATCAACATGAAGAATGAGGTTATGTAGATCAACATGAAGAATGAGGTTATGTAGATCAACATGAAGAATGTGGTTATGTAGATCAACATGAAGAATGGGGTTATGTAGATCAACATGAAGAATGGGGTTATGTAGATCAACATGCATAATGTGGTTATGTAGATCAACATGAAGAATGCAATGAGGTTATGTAGATCAACATAAAGAATGCAATGAGGTTATGTAGATCAACATGTAGAATGCAATGTGGTTATGTAGATCAACATGAAGAATGTCGTTATGTAGATCAACATGCATAATGTGGTTATGTAGATCAACATGAAGAATGCAATGAGGTTATGTAGATCAACATAAAGAATGCAATGAGGTTATGTAGATCAACATGTAGAATGCAATGTGGTTATGTAGATCAACATGAAGAATGGGGTTATGTAGATCAACATGAAGAATGGGGTTATGTAGATCAACATAAAGAATGCAATGAGGTTATGTAGATCAACATGTAGAATGCAATGTGGTTATGTAGATCAACATGTAGAATGCAATGAGGTTATGTAGATCAACATGTAGAATGCAATGTGGTTATGTAGATCAACATAAAGAATGCAATGAGGTTATGTAGATCAACATGTAGAATGCAATGTGGTTATGTAGATCAACATAAAGAATGCAATGAGGTTATGTAGATCAACATGTAGAATGTGGTTATGTAGATCAACATGAAGAATGTGGTTATGCAGATCAACATGAAGAAAGTGGTTATGTAGATCAACATGAAGAATGTGGTTATGTAGATCAACATGAAGAATGTGGTTATGTAGATCAACATGAAGAATGTGGTTATGTAGATCAACATGAAGAATGTGGTTATGCAGATCAACATGAAGAATGTGGTTATGTAGATCAACATGAAGAATGTGGTTATGTAGATCAACATGAAGAATGTGGTTATGCAGATCAACATGAAGAATGTGGTTATGTAGATCAACATAAAGAATGCAATGAGGTTATGTAGATCAACATGAAGAATGTGGTTATGTAGATCAACATGTAGAATGCAATGAGGTTATGTAGATCAACATGTAGAATGCAATGTGGTTATGTAGATCAACATAAAGAATGCAATGAGGTTATGTAGATCAACATGTAGAATGCAATGTGGTTATGTAGATCAACATAAAGAATGCAATGAGGTTATGTAGATCAACATGTAGAATGCAATGTGGTTATGTAGATCAACATGAAGAATGCAATGAGGTTATGTAGATCAACATGAAGAATGTGGTTATGTAGATCAACATGAAGAATGGGGTTATGTAGATCAACATGAAGAATGGGGTTATGTAGATCAACATGCATAATGTGGTTATGTAGATCAACATGAAGAATGCAATGAGGTTATGTAGATCAACATGAAGAATGTGGTTATGTAGATCAACATGAAGAATGGGGTTATGTAGATCAACATGAAGAATGGGGTTATGTAGATCAACATGAAGAATGGGGTTATGTAGATCAACATGCATAATGTGGTTATGTAAATCAACATGAAGAATGCAATGAGGTTATGTAGATCAACATAAAGAATGCAATGAGGTTATGTAGATCAACATGAAGAATGTAATGTGGTTATGTAGATCAACATGAAGAATGTGGTTATGTAGATCAACATGAAGAATGTGGTTATGTAGATCAACATGAAGAATGTAATGTGGTTATGTAGATCAACATGAAGAAAGTGTTTATGTAGATCAACATGAAGAATGTAATTTGGTTATGTAGATCAACATGAAGAATGTAATGTGGTTATGCAGATCAACATGAAGAAAGTGGTTATGTAGATCAACATGAAGAAAGTGGTTATGTAGATCAACATGAAGAATGTGGTTATGTAGATCAACATGAAGAAAGTGGTTATGTAGATCAACATGAAGAAAGTGGTTATGTAGATCAACATGAAGAATGTAATTTGGTTATGTAGATCAACATGAAGAATGTAATGTGGTTATGCAGATCAACATGAAGAAAGTGGTTATGTAGATCAACATGAAGAATGTGGTTATGTAGATCAACATGAAGAATGTGGTTATGTAGATCAACATGAAGAATGTGGTTATGTAGATCAACATGAAGAATGTGGTTATGTAGATCAACATGAAGAATGTGGTTATGTAGATCAACATAAAGAATGCAATGAGGTTATGTAGATCAACATGAAGAATGTGGTTATGTAGATCAACATGTAGAATGCAATGAGGTTATGTAGATCAACATGAAGAATGTGGTTATGTAGATCAACATGAAGAATGTGGTTATGTAGATCAACATGAAGAATGTGGTTATGTAGATCAACATAAAGAATGCAATGAGGTTATGTAGATCAACATGAAGAATGTGGTTATGTAGATCAACATGAAGAATGTGGTTATGTAGATCAACATGAAGAATGTGGTTATGTAGATCAACATGTAAGAATGTGGTTATGTAGATCAACATGAAGAATGCAATGGGTTATGTAGATCAACATGAAGAATGTGGTTATGTAGATCAACATGAAGAATGATGGTTATGTAGATCAACATGAAGAATGTGGTTATGTAGATCAACATGAAGAATGCAATGGTTATGTAGATCAACATGAAGAATGTGGTTATGTAGATCAACATGAAGAATGTGGTTATGTAGATCAACATGAAGAATGTGGTTATGTAGATCAACATGAAGAATGTGGTTATGTAGATCAACATGAAGAATGTGGTTATGTAGATCAACATGAAGAATGTGGTTATGTAGATCAACATGAAGAATGTGGTTATGTAGATCAACATGAAGAATGTGGTTATGTAGATCAACATGAAGAATACAATGTGGTTATGTAGATCAACATGAAGAATACAATGTGGTTATGTAGATCAACATGAATAATGTGGTTATGTAGATCAACATGAAGAATGGGTTATGTAGATCAACATGAAGAATGTGGTTATGTAGATCAACATGAAGAATACAATGTGGTTATGTAGATCAACATGAAGAATGTGGTTATGTAGATCAACATGAAGAATGTGGTTATGTAGATCAACATGAAGAATGTGGTTATGTAGATCAACATGAAGAATGTGGTTATGTAGATCAACATGAGAATGTGGTTATGTAGATCAACATGAAGAATGTGGTTATGTAGATCAACATGAAGAATGTGGTTATGTAGATCAACATGAAGAATGTGGTTATGTAGATCAACATGAAGAATGTGGTTATGTAGATCAACATGAAGAATATGGTTATGTAGATCAACATGAAGAATGTGGTTATGTAGATCAACATGTAAGAATGCAATGGTTATGTAGATCAACATGTAAGAATGTGGGTTATGTAGATCAACATAAAGAATGCAATGAGGTTATGTAGATCAACATGTAGAATGCAATGTGGTTATGTAGATCAACATAAAGAATGCAATGAGGTTATGTAGATCAACATGTAGAATGCAATGTGGTTATGTAGATCAACATGAAGAATGCAATGAGGTTATGTAGATCAACATGAAGAATGTGGTTATGTAGATCAACATAAAGAATGGGGTTATGTAGATCAACATGAAGAATGGGGTTATGTAGATCAACATGCATAATGTGGTTATGTAGATCAACATGAAGAATGCAATGAGGTTATGTAGATCAACATGAAGAATGTGGTTATGTAGATCAACATGAAGAATGGGGTTATGTAGATCAACATGAAGAATGGGGTTATGTAGATCAACATGAAGAATGGGGTTATGTAGATCAACATGCATAATGTGGTTATGTAAATCAACATGAAGAATGCAATGAGGTTATGTAGATCAACATAAAGAATGCAATGAGGTTATGTAGATCAACATGTAGAATGCAATGTGGTTATGTAGATCAACATGAAGAATGCAATGAGGTTATGTAGATCAACATGAAGAATGGGGTTATGTAGATCAACATGAAGAATGGGGTTATGTAGATCAACATGTAGAATGCAATGTGGTTATGTAGATCAACATAAAGAATGCAATGAGGTTATGTAGATCAACAAGTAGAATGTGGTTATGTAGATCAACATGAAGAATGTGGTTATGCAGATCAACATGAAGAAAGTGGTTATGTTGATCAACATGAAGAATGTGGTTATGTAGATCAACATGAAGAATGTGGTTATGTAGATCAACATGAAGAATGTGGTTATGTAGATCAACATGAAGAATGTGGTTATGCAGATCAACATGAAGAATGTGGTTATGTAGATCAACATGAAGAATGTGGTTATGTAGATCAACATGAAGAATGTGGTTATGCAGATCAACATGAAGAATGTGGTTATGTAGATCAACATGAAGAATGTGGTAATGTAGATCAACATAAAGAATGCAATGAGGTTATGTAGATCAACATGAAGAATGTGGTTATGTAGATCAACATGTAGAATGCAATGAGGTTATGTAGATCAACATGTAGAATGCAATGTGGTTATGTAGATCAACATAAAGAATGCAATGAGGTTATGTAGATCAACATGTAGAATGCAATGTGGTTATGTAGATCAACATGAAGAATGCAATGAGGTTATGTAGATCAACATGAAGAATGGGGTTATGTAGATCAACATGAAGAATGTGGTTATGTAGATCAACATGAAGAATGTGGTTATGCAGATCAACATGTAGAATGGGGTTATGTAGATCAACATGAAGAATGGGGTTATGTAGATCAACATGAAGAATGAGGTTATGTAGATCAACATGAAGAATGAGGTTATGTAGATCAACATGAAGAATGTGGTTATGTAGATCAACATGAAGAATGGGGTTATGTAGATCAACATTAAGAATGGGGTTATGTAGATCAACATGCATAATGTGGTTATGTAGATCAACATGAAGAATGCAATGAGGTTATGTAGATCAACATAAAGAATGCAATGAGGTTATGTAGATCAACATGTAGAATGCAATGTGGTTATGTAGATCAACATGAAGAATGCAATGTGGTTATGTAGATCAACATGAAGTATGTGGTTATGTAGATCAACATGAAGAATATGGTTATGTATTCCAACATGAAGAATGTGGTTATGTAGATCAAAATGAAGAATGTGGTTATGTAGATCAACATGAAGAATGTGGTTATGTAGATCAACATGAAGAATGTGGTTATGTAGATCAACATGAAGAATGTGGTTATGTAGCTCAACATGAAGAATGCAATGTGGTTATGTAGATCAACATGAAGAATGTGGTTATGTAGATGAACATGAAGAATGCAATGTGGTTATGTAGATGAACATGTAGAATGCAATGTGGTTATGTAGATCAACATGAAGAATGTGGTTTTGTAGATGAACATGAAGAATGCAATGTGGTTATGTAGATGAACATGAAGAATGCAATGTGGTTATGTAGATGAACATGAAGAATGCAATGTGGTTATGTAGATCAACATGAAGAATGTGGTTATGTAGATGAACATGAAGAATGCAATGTGGTTATGTAGATCAACATGAAGAATGTGGTTATGTAGATGAACATGAAGAATGCAATGTGGTTATGTAGATGAACATGTAGAATGCAATGTGGTTATGTAGATCAACATGAAGAATGTGGTTATGTAGATGAACATGAAGAATGCAATGTGGTTATGTAGATCAACATGAAGAATGCAATGTGGTTATGTAGATCAACATGAAGAATGCAATGTGGTTATGTAGATCAACATGTAGAATGCAATGTGGTTATGTAGATCAACATGAAGAATGCAATGTGGTTATGTAGATCAACATGTAGAATGCAATGTGGTTATGTAGATCAACATGAAGAATGTGGTTATGTAGATGAACATGAAGAATGCAATGTGGTT
>JACEFZ010026184.1:525000-630000 GCA_014155875.1 Cepaea nemoralis | reverse complement strand
CCAAGAAGATTGCCTGTTTAAGGACAAATATTCTTTTCATGGGTGTCCATTTTAGTGTATATCATCATCCTGCAATGTGTCCAACACTTCAATTAATTTTATCTAGGATCTTGCATGATCTCACCAGTGACTCCAATCACTGTTTTCATGCCCAACCCATCTCCAGCTTCCTAGTCATGCGCATTGAGTTATCGAGAAATCGTGTTGTGTTAAAATATGTGCATCTAATCGGACTAATAACTTTAGTTACTGTCATGTCCAGTTTCAATCCTTGTCTCAAGTCAGGCTACCGCTTTAGTTACTGCCATGTCGGGTTATAATTTATGTCCCCAGTCAAGCTATTGCTTTAGTATCTGTCATGTCGGGTTACAATCTGTGTCTATAGTGAGAATACTGCTTTAGTTACTGCCATTTCGGGTTACAATCTGTGTCTCTAGTCAAGTTACTGCTTTAGTTTCTGCTATGTCGGGTTACAATCTATGTCTCCAATCAGGCTACTGCTTTAGTTACTGCCCTGTCGGGTTACAATATGTGTCTCCAGCCAGGCTACAGGTTTAGTTACTGCGATGTCTGGTTACAATGTGTGTCTGCATTCAAATTACTGCTTTAGATAATGGCATGACATCCATAATCAGAATACTTGTATTGAGGCGAAGGCATCACAGATCGTAAACTGATTAGAGACATTAGACGTAGACAGTCACAATGTTTTGGGCATTTTATGAGAGGAAATGATCTGGAGAACTTGATGACAACTGGTAAGATCGAGGGGAACAGACCAAGGGGAAAATCTAGAAGCAAGTACCTGGATGGTTTGGCCTTGTGGCATGGTCGAGACAGAAACACGGAGCTGATCCACGACTCTGGTGATCGAGTGAGATGGCAGAACATGACCGCCCGCCCACGCTTACCGGCATGGCACATGATGGATGGATGGATCACAGTCTTCCTTCACAGTTGTTCCTCCGACCTGATCTGTGAAACCTCTTGAGCTCCCCTGTGTCCAACAACAGACACGTATGTCTAATTGACTACTTACCACAAGAAGAACTCTCAAAAGCAAAGGTTTGAACTTCTACCTCTAACATTATCTGGTTTTGCTGTCTTCACCCTCTATCCAGCCTGATTGATAGTAGAAAGAACGTAGTACATATTGCTTGCACTTGTATGCATTCTTCCCATTCTTCCTCAAGTGAACAAACCTTTCGAAATATGTGCAGTGGATGTTGTGCACTCATTGGCTTGCTGATAGACATGTGCTCATGAACTTTGCCGATACGCGTGTGCATGATCACCTACGTTAGTTGACATGGCACATGATGATTATGATGAATCATATTTCAAAACATTAGCCCCACTGGTAACTAATGTTATGTTGTCTATTTCCGTGTTCGCAACAATGTGCATAACAACATATAAATAATGTTTTAAAAAACGGTACTACAGGACATGAGTCAATAAGGGGAAACACATATAGTTTAAATGCATCTTAAGGCCTTCACGGGAGATAAGATAGCTATTTTTTTCTTATAGCAAATATAATGGTTATTTATTTTTTTTCTTCTAAAAATATTTCTCAAATTTACTTTGCTTTTTCTCTTGGAATATCTCCTGTAATTATACAATAAACCAATCGTTTTATTCGCATTATATTATCTTATATTAATATATACATTATTTTCCTTATGTTATTATACAACAGCGTACACTATATTATGTTACTTAAAGCATGATAGATCTGAACAATTATCTGCTCAACAGTGGGAGGAATGGCTAGTCAAAAACAATAATGTTTGGCTGGTACAGGCGTGAACCTTGTAATTGTCACTAGTATAGGCTGTAAATAGCAAAGAGTATAAATCGTTCTCCACCCCTGGACGTGACAGTACAGTTAGATATATTTTATAGCATGCTGTCTTGATGCTCTCTCTCTCTCTCTCTCTCTCTCTCTCTCTCTCTCTCTCTCTCTCTCTCTCTCTCTCTCTCTCTCTCTCTCTCTCTCTCTCTCTCTCTCGTAATTGAGTGTACGCTCTCAAAACTTCTACAAGTTCATTAGGATGGGGAAGACGGCTACGTTGAGAGCAAAGATTGGGAATCGCAATTGTGAACTCATTTCTTCAGAGCTCAGTATAGGTGAATGTCCCACATATCAGCATAGCACTATTTGAAGATAGGTGAGAAATCAGAAGACGAGATCGAAAATAGATACAATAAGGCAAGTAGCATCAATACTAAAGAACGAACACGTATCAGTAGATCTGAAAAAAAGGGGGGAAAAAAAGAAAAAAAAAAAAAAAAACTCCTCAGCACAATTTTTCTACCAATGCCAAACCTGGACAATGAAAGAAACTGAGAACAGAACAATTACAACAACGGAAAAGAGAATCCTAAGAAGAATACTCAAAGTATCAAGAAGAGAGAAAATCAGAAATTATGACATCAGGACTATTGTTGGGGTTACAGATGGGCTAGAATTCATAAGAAGACAGCAGATGAAAGGGTTGGACCACATAACTGGGCAACCAACTAACACTATTCCACAACGAGCAATGATGTACAGATCAAATGGACACAGTAGATGAGTCCGACCATGTAAATTATGGGCATAGGGAATAACAGAGTCAATGACAATCTCGATATATGAAGCAAATTAACTGGCATCTTCCGCTGTTTCTGCATCACATCGACATGGCAAGGTACAAGAGGAACAAGATTGAGATAGGGATAAATATTACAACAACAATTATAATCGTCATGACCAAGTGCCTTGCCAACTGACGCAGACGATCATGTCGCTCCACGTATCTCCCAGCTTGGTGCTCTGAATCAGCTCCACCGATGGCATTCCTCCACAATACCTTCTTAGCCCACCCAGCATCATTTCCCATGTTCTGTCCCAGCCACTGATGTAAATTCCTCCATCATACCTTCTCAGTTCACCAAACATAAGTTCTCCTGTTCTGTCTCTACTACTAATGAGATTCCTCAAGATGCCTTCTTGGCACACTCCTCACTATTTGCCTTGATCTGTCTCTCCCACTGATGACATTCCTCTATGATGCTTTCTTAGTCCATGTAGCATCATTTCTCTTGATCTGTTTCTCTCACTACTGACATTCTTCCACGATACCTTCTTAGCTCACCCAACATGCTTTCTCGTGGTCTTCCTATGCCTCTTCTACCGCTGATTATTCCACTGAGTACGATGTTCTCCAGTACCACTCTTCTCATTGTCTGACCACATAACTGTATATGTCTCGTTTGTATAATTGCGTATAATGGTCTAGCTTCATGCTTCTTCATCATTTTCAGTTCGTGATCTAATGGCAAATTTACGTGCATTAGTTTGCTATTACTTTGATAACGATTGGTACACATACCATTTCGTAACAAACTGAGGTAAATCGGTCTGCTGCCAAACCGCCAGCAGCTGCGCTTCAACCATGGTATGCGGGTTTACGAATTGCGTCCGTAACCGCTTCGGCATGGAGTGGTTCTAGCATTTATATTGCAGACACTAATTCACCATGCAACTTTCCCTTCTAGTGAATTTGCACATAGGGAACACCCGGCATCTGAGCCAACAGTAGTCCAGGACATTACACGACCTAATCAGTGACCACAATCACTGTCTTCAAGACCAGCCTATCTCCAGCTTCCTGGACATGCGCATTGAATCACTGAGAAATTGTGTCGGGTTACAATCTGTGTCTCCAATCAGACTACTGCTTTAGTTACTGCTATGTCGGGTTACAATCTGTGTCTCCAGTAAGGCTACTGCTTTAGTTACGGTCATGGCGTCCATAGTAAAACTACTTGTTTTAATACGAAGTCACCGCAGTCTTCCTTTACATGTGTCCCTCCGACCTGATGTGTAAGAACCCTTGAGCTCCCCTATTTCCAACAACAGCCCCGTCTGTCTAGATGACTACTTACCCTACGAAAAACTCTAAAAAGTAAAGGCTTGAACGTCTACCTTTAAAAGGTTCCTTGTACTTGTCTCCATTCTTCACAGGAATCTATGTCCTCAACAAACACCACCAAAAAAAGAAAAACATCGCCAGTTTATCCCCGAATCTCTCTCCTACATGAGCCGCGTTATCATAGTGGCTTGTATCTCGTTGCCATCATGTTGTCGTACTCCCGAAACCACATTGCCACGAATTGTTAACATTTGACCAGGGCCGTTGATAAATAGTCTAATATTCATTCGTTCATTCAGTATCATGTCCCTTGCAGAACATCGCTACCATAACAACCGTCAGGAAATCCTCTCGATCATAACCAAGATTCCCCTCCTCATATACCCCGATCTGGAGATTATCTGCCACCTCCTGCACCTGTCTTCTCTTTGGCCTTCCTCTTCCTCTCTTTCCAGGCATATACCCCACCCCATTATTGTTCTCTCCAAACTTTCGTGACGTATATATCATGTTTGTTAAGGCTCGTAGGCAAGTTTTGCAGAAGGTAGTTTGCCATTGCTTTACTTCTGGGCAGTGAGTCTACTAGTCGGTGGACATAGCCATTGTCTCATCTGATGAGATAATCTGCCTATCCCCGCAGAGTGCAGACCATGACCAACAACAAACTGTAGGCTGCTCTCACACTCCATCAACCATCAGCTTCCATGGCTTCACGTAACCCTGATGAGGGGCTAAACGGGTACTCCAGCTTGCTCAAGGGTGTTCCGTAGACTAACGGAGGAAATGAGGCGTCTTACATCTCCTTTGATAGGGGATGCCCTACCTAGCTAACCAGAGTCTAATATTAACTGCAGGAACTGTTTTGGAAGGTAAAGGCGAGCCACGTAATACTGACCGCATAAGCCACCGTGGACCGATAAATATTGGTGAAGCTCCACACTCTCAGTGCAACATAAGGCGTGGTGAGAGGTCCTTTTATTAATTCAACAAACTAAGGGATATAATTGCACGCAGTGTGTAAGTTAGCCAAGGGAGATAATTTCATTAATGGACTCGAATGTAAAGCTATTTAGTTGCTCATTGTATTCAATCATAATTTTATAAACCAAGAACGATATATTGTGATTATTCGATTATGCATATGATGCCGTTATAAAATTTTGAATTGACGTTAATTTGTTTCATTATAGGAAATATAATTTTTATTGAAAGATAATGTTAGGAGAAAAATAGCTTTATCGGAATGACAGTAAAACAAGAAATGCAGCATTGCAGAATAAATGGTCAGGTAGCATTCTTCCATTTTGTTTGGTCAGATACATCGTAATGTATCTATCATCCTTCAATCTCAAGTGAATTTACAGAGAATGTGATGCTTTAATAAGTGGTATCACAAACAGGATTGATCTAGATCCGTGAATATAATTGATCAAGCCTTAGAACAGTGCTGGGAATTCTACTCATCTTGTTCAGAATACATCACGTAATGAACATGAACATACCCAAGATGACTGGCCTGGGGCAAGCTACTAGTGGCCTCAGGGGTCACTGCATGTTCGTCAGTTGTACTCTGGCGCTTAGTGCAGCTCACACAGCCACCATCCATTGGATGGTACGTCATCACATCACCAAGGGCAGTCAACCGCTAATCTAACGCTTCGCTAATGAGCACAGGACTCAGAGAGTCAGAGCCCAGTATGGCATTTGGTGACCCGAACAGCGCACAAAACACCACTGATAGAATTTGAACCAATTGCTCATCCGGTCAATGAAATTCTGGTGTTGATTGTAAACTGTTGTTAGATGCTTTTGTTTGTATAAATTAGTTCGATTAAAATACCCATGGCTATATTCACACCGTGAAACGAGGAATCGATGACACCAGACAGGTGTGCGCTTAATTCATACTGTGGCATGTTATCATTTAATGTTGTTAAATGGCTTGAAAGTATCAATACAATGTCATGGTCAGATGTGGTGAGTAACCATCTCTCTTGATCCCCAACTTTGTCAGTAACATAGACACATACATTAACCAATATTTACCCCGTCTCCACACTATCACCTCGTGTGGTGATTCACTCTGACAACGTTTGGGAAATCGCACTGTCAGTTCCATTATTCTCTGAGAATATGACAACACCTAATTTGTATGTTCATCCATTCTATCTATTCTAAATATAACAACATGATTGTTTTTGCTTTCGCCATGCACTGTCTTTTCCTCTTCATTGTCCCTATTTCTCTACACTCTGACACACATACTGAAATACGCACACACATATACACTGTCTGCCTACACCCCTCCCTCTCATCCTCTGTATCAGTGTATTTGTTTGATGAATAATTGGCAGTAGCTTGATTATCATATTCAACAACAGTAGGGCACATGTAGTTTTGATGCTGGTAATGATAGGGTTATTTTACAGTCGGAAGTCACATTCATATTTGAACCCTTCAACACCGTTCCGATATACACCATCAATGATAAACGTGTCGTAATGACTACCTGCCTCTCTCTCTCTCTCTCTCTCTCTCTCTCTCTCTCTCTCTCTCTCTCTCTCTCTCTCTCTCTCTATCTATCTATCTCCCCCTCTCTCTCAGTAGCGTGCAAAGGGGGGTACGGGAAAGGGGAATGCAACGGCCCCGTGCATCCAGCCGGGAGGGGGGCATCCAATTAGTGAGAGAGGGCAGCACACTGCAGTGTGAGGGGAGGAGAAATGAATTAGGGAAAGAACAATTTAGGGGCATCCGATCAAGGGGTTGGCCCCGGGCATCAACGAACCTCTGCACACCATTGCTCTCTCTCTCTCTCTCTCTCTCTCTATATATATATATATATATATATATATATATATATATATATATATATATATATATAGAGAGAGAGAGAGAGAGAGAGAGAGAGAGGGGAGAGAGAGAGGGAGGGGGGGGGAAGAGAGAGAGAGAGAGAGAGAGAGAGAGAGAGAGAGAGAGAGAGAGAGAGAGAGAGAGAGAGAGAGAGAGAGAGAGAGAGAGAGAGAGAGAGAGAGAGAGCAGTTGTGTGCAGAGGTTCTTTGATGCCCGGGGCCAACCCCTTGATCAGATGCCCCTAAATTGTTCTTTATGTGCAGAGGTACGTATATATATTTATGTGTGTGTGTGTGAGTGTGTGTGTGTGTGTTTGTGTGTGTGTGTGTGTGTGTGTGTGTGTGTGTGTGTGAGTGTGTGTGTGTGTGTGTGTCACTGAAAGTATCTTCTTTATATTTTAAATATGCATTCAGTTGTGGATTTGCGCGTGTCACCAAGAGTATCTTCCGTCTATATGAAAACATGCATTATGCTTGCGTGCGTGCATGTGCGCGCCACTGAGTGTATATTTCTTTGTGAGTGGCAATGTATGATGCCGTATGTGATGTTTGCATTTCGTGTTCAATATTTGCTTCGTTCAACGGCGTATGCTTTCATTTGTGTTATTATTTTTCTTAATTGTTATTACCCCTACCCTGTTCAACCTTAAGGATAAGTTATATTAAATTCCATCCCTGTCGCAGATTAGTAATCCCGTGACTGAGTCAGTCGTCAATCAGATGCCCACGGTGTTACCCTCACAAGATTATTAATTTGAAAGTGGCTGTTGTCCCTAGGAAGTGCCTATTCATGTTTGCTTTGCATGTTTAATGTGCTTATTGTTTATTTAAGATTGCCTTCATAACATTTGAATGTCTAACGTTATTTACTTTGTTATTGAGTTTCCAATGTCTCTTTTACATTTTATAATAATGACATGTGCTAATTATAGACGTGTTTATACTATTTGAGCGCGGGGGAAGAATAACTTGTCTGTTCCTCAATTTACATGGACGACTATTTGGGTTATTCGATGTTTGTTTCCTGGGTTCTTTCTTATTCCCCTTGTTTTTCGGTATTTTTCGTATTCCTATTAGTATTCTTCATATTACTTCACGTGTATGCCTTCAGTCTTCCTGTTGTGTCGCATGTAATCAATGTTAGTGCTGGCTATACCCATCATTACCAAGACCCATTTAGTGTATGAACTACAGCAACAGACATTTACATGGAGCTACAACAACAGACAGTTACATGGAGCTACAACAACAGACAGTTACATGGAGTTACAACAACAGACAGTTACATGGCGTTACAACAACAGACAGTTACATGGAGTTACAGTAACAGACAGTTACATGGAGTTACAACAACAGACAGTTACATGGAGTTACAACAACAGACAGTTACATAGAGCTACAACAACAGACAGTTACATGGAGTTACAACAACAGACAGTTACATGGAGTTACAACAACAGACAGTTACATGGAGTTACAACAACAGACAGTTACATGGAGTTACAACAACAGACAGTTACATGGAGTTACAACAACAGACAGTTACATGGAGTTACAACAACAGACAGTTACATGGAGTTACAACAACAGACAGTTACATGGAGCTACAACAACAGACAGTTACATGGAGTTACAACAACAGACAGTTACATGGAGCTACAGCAACAGACAGTTACATGGAGTTACAACAACAGACAGTTTCATGGAGCTACAGCAACAGACAGTTACATGGAGCTACAACAACAGACAGTTACATGGAGCTACAGCAACAGACAGTTACATGGAGCTACAGCAACAGACAGTTACATGGAGCTACAGCAACAGACAGTTACATGGAGCTACAACAACAGACAGTTACATGGAGCTACAACAACAGACAGTTACATGGAGTTACAACAACAGACAGTTACATGGAGCTACAACAACAGACAGTTACATGGAGCTACAGCAACAGACAGTTACATGGAGTTACAGCAACAGACAGTTACATGGAGCTACAGCAACAGGACAGTTACATGGAGCTACAACAACAGACAGTTACATGGAGTTACAACAACAGACAGTTACATGGAGTTACAACAACAGACAGCATGGTTACAACAACAGACAGTTACATGGAGTTACAACAACAGACAGTTACATGGAGTTACAACAACAGACAGTTACATGGAGTTACAACAACAGACAGTTACATGGAGTTACAACAACAGACAGTTACATGGAGTTACAACAACAGACAGTTACATGGAGTTACAACAACAGACAGTTACATGGAGTTACAACAACAGACAGTTACATGGAGTTACAACAACAGACAGTTACATGGAGTTACAACAACAGACAGTTACATGGAGCTACAACAACAGACAGTTACATGGAGTTACAACAACAGACAGTTACATGGAGCTACAACAACAGACAGTTACATGGAGCTACAACAACAGACAGTTACATGGAGCTACAACAGCAGACAGTTACATGGAGTTACAACAACAGACAGTTACATGGAGCTACAACAACAGACAGTTACATGGAGCTACAGCAACAGACAGTTACATGGAGCTTACAGCAACAGACAGTTACATGGAGCTACAGCAACAGACAGTTACATGGAGCTACAACAACAGACAGTTACATGGAGTTACAGCAACAGACAGTTACATGGAGCTACAACAACAGACAGTTACATGGAGCTACATCAACAGACAGTTACATGGAGTTACAGCAACAGACAGTTACATGGAGCTACAGCAACAGACAGTTACATGGAGTTACAGCAACAGACAGTTACATGGAGTTACAGCAACAGACAGTTACATGGAGGTACAGCAACAGACAGTTACATGGAGGTACAGCAACAGACAGTTACATGGAGTTACAGCAACAGACAGTTACATGGAGCTACAGCAACAGACAGTTACATGGAGTTACAGCAACAGACAGTTACATGGAGTTACAGCAACAGACAGTTACATGGAGCTACAGCAACAGACAGTTACATGGAGGTACAGCAACAGACAGTTACATGGAGGTACAGCAACAGACAGTTACATGGAGGTACAGCAACAGACAGTTACATGGAGTTACAGCAACAGACAGTTACATGGAGCTACAGCAACAGACAGTTACATGGCGTTACAGCAACAGACAGTTACATGGAGTTACAGCAACAGACAGTTACATGGAGCTACACAGAGACGCATGGAGAGGACACATCGAGGGACATACAGTTAGTTACCAGTAGGTGCAGAGAGACATAGTGTTACATATAGTCATATGTAAAGGCACAACGAAATATAATGTCACAGAGATAAATTTAGTTACGTAGAGTCGCATATAGAGTCGCAACGACATATAACGATACAAAGAGAAAGACACCAAAACAAAGAGACATATAACGACATAGAGGAAGAGACACAGTGTCAGGGACTTAAACAGAGTGACAGATAACGATACAAAGAGAAAGAAGCCAAAACAGAGAAACATATATTACACGGAACATGGGGTAGCCGTGGCTGAGAGGTTACTGTATTCACCTGAGACCTAGAATGCACCGTGTTCAACCCTTGCTTAGGGATGGGAATTGTTCCAACAGTCATTGATGTATAATGATATCACACGTTAATGTGATCTCACTAGTAGAGAGATCTGCTACTTAGCCTACTCGGATATGGAAATAATAATAAAAAAATAATCACCCGTGTGCTGTACATTCTTTGCGGTCCATGTGCTATGCAATAAGGTCTTCTAGTATGGTCTGTTTGGCGACGACGTTTTTACGTTGCTCATATTAATTATTGTCCACGTGTGTGGATCAGACAAAATTTTTTATCTAACTAAATCCAATCAACCTAAAATGGTTAACCGATAATTTAAGCTTATCATCGATACTTAAAAGAGTTTTCTACTTCATACATCACATATGACCAATTTTCTCTTATTGAATAATATTAGTCTCTTGTAATGAATTCAAATCTCCTTGTCAATATGGCCATATCTGAAAAACGTCCGAGAAATAAAGCTAGCAAACTGTGAAATAACATTTGCCAGTTATCAAATCTGCATCATGAATCTCAAAGAACTAACTTACTTTGATTGTCTCCCTTGCGTCCTTAATAACTGTTATATTTGCTTCCCTTGTCATATTCCCGTGAGGCAACATATTTCACGATGTCATTTCAACAGACGGAATGGCAATATTAAAACGTCTGGCGCAGAAAGCATAAGTAGATGAGAAGCCATGCAAACTTTTAATCAAATTGTTGCTGGATAATCAGCATGGGTAACGTCGGTGATAAGTGAAAATGGGGAGGGATAATGTGTGGAAAGGTCCAGAGTGCTTTGAGTTGATTCTTAAAGTAATTATTAAGTGTTAACTTTTGTTGGATGTTTATGTTTATATATTAGGGACGTTCATGTGAAACCCGTTCCAATTGGTTTATTACAAAAGGATGAAAGAAACATTAACAGGTGTGGTAGAATTAAACCAACGCATTCATTTTCAATGAATTATGCACCATGGGTTGGTCAGAAGAAGTCGTCGTAGGTATTCAGGCAAGCACCCCATTGCTTAAGTAGGCGGCGAATGCCGTCCGCAAAAAAAAAAAGACGGATCGAGGTTGCTCACTGAACCAAGTGTTTACCGCGTTCATTACGTCTGCTTCTGTGTGAAATCGTTGCCTCTTGAGAGCTTTTTCAGAGGTCCGAACAAATGAAAATCACATGATGACAAATCAGGCCTACAGACTGGAAGTTGCAGAATTTCCCACTTCTTCCTTGCTAATGCTTCCTGCACAATCTTTGCGACATGCGGAAGAGCATTAGCTTGCAACAAAATCACATTGCTAGAAAGCATGCCTGGTCGTTTATTCTTGATACCTTTTTGCAGCTTGTCTTGTGTTTGCAAGTAGCGGGTAGAGTTGATGTTGACACCAGGTTATTTAAAGTAGGACAACAATGGTCAAAAAATGCGCTCAGCCATAACCTTACCAGCGGAAATCTGTAACTTGAATCTTTTTGGCTTTTGGTGATCCAGCATGCTTCCATTGCATGCTCTCTCTCTCTCTCTCTCTCTCTCTCTCTCTCTCTCTCTCTCTCTCTCTCTCTCTCTCTCTCTCTCTCTGGATTTGTGTGTGGGTGCGTGCGAGATGTATGGGTGTATGGGGAGATGTGTTTTTGGGTGGAGATGTGTGTTTGTCTAGGTGGTTGTGGGTGAGTGGGTGGAGGAGGTTATGTTGGTGGATGATTGATGGTGGGTTATGGGATGGGTGGGGGTATATGTGTGGGTGGGGAGATATGTTGTGGGTGGCAGATGTGTGCAGGTGGGGGTGGTTGTGGGTTTGGGGATGTGTGTGTGGGTGAGTGATGTGTATGGGTGTGGGATGTTTGGGAGGATGGGTGGGGAGTGTGTGTGGGTTAGAGATGTGTGGGTGAATGTGTGTGGGGGATGTGTGTGGGTTGGGGGAGGGTGCGTGATGGGTGTGGGTGATGGATTTGGAGATGTCTGTGTGGG
The DNA here is from genome assembly GCA_014155875.1 of Cepaea nemoralis. Lineage (NCBI taxonomy): Eukaryota > Metazoa > Mollusca > Gastropoda > Stylommatophora > Helicidae > Cepaea > Cepaea nemoralis. The sequence continues at coordinate 617,716 of JACEFZ010026184.1, read as the reverse complement.
TGGGGGATATGTCTGGCTGGGTGGGGGTGTGTGTGGCTGGATGGAGGATGTATGTGTGGGTAGTGAGGGTGATTGTAGTTGGGGGATGTGTGGATGGGTAAGAGATGTGTGGATAGATGTGTGTGTGGGTGAGGGATGTGTCTTTGGGATGTGTGTGGGTGTGGTATTGTGTGGGAGGGGAGCTGGGTGTGGATAAATGATGTTTGTGTGGGTGGGTGCAGGTGTGGTTGGGTTTGTGGGTGGGTGAAGGATGTGTGTGAGGGTGGGGGATGGGTGGTTAGGATGTGTGAGTGTGGGTGGGTAGATAGGAGATGTATGTGTTGATGAGTGGGTAAGGAATGTGTGGGTGTTAGTGGTTGAGGGATAAGTACGTGTGTCTAGGGATGTGTGAGGGGATGAATGTATGGGTTGTGTGTGCGTTGATGGGAGGTGTGTGTTTGTGAATGGGGAATGTGTTGGTGGGTGGGGATGTGTGTGAGGGATGTTTGTATGGGTGGGTAGATTGTGCGTGGGTGGGGATGTGTGTGTATATGGGTAGGGGTGTGTGGTTAAGGGATGTGTGGCTGGGGGAATGGGTGGATGGAGGATGTGTGGTTGGGTGGAGGATGTGTGGTTGGGTAGAGGATGTGTGGGTGGGTGATTGTATATGAGTAAGGGTGTGTGGTTAAGGGATGTTGCTTGGGGGATGGGTGGGTAGAGGATGTGTGGGTGGGTAGAGGATATGTGGGTGGGTGAGTGTGTGCAGGTTAGGAGATGGTGGGGGATGTTTGCAGGTGTGGGCTCGGGATCTGTGAGTGGGCTGGGGGAGATGGGAGATTATGTGGGTGAGTGCGGAATTTGTGTGTGGGTAGGTGCGGAATATGTGAGTTGACGGGGAGATGTGTGTGTGGCTGAGGAATATGTGTTTGGTTGAGTGGTTGGAGGTGTGTGGGTGGAGGAGGATATTGGATGAGTGATTGTTGGTGGGAAATGGGACGGGTAGAGGATATGTGAGTGGGTGGGGAGATGTGTGTAGGTGGGGGATGTGTGGGTTATTGAATGCATGTGTGCTTGGGGTGTGGGTGGATGGGATGTGTGGTGGGTGAGAGGTGTGTGTGGGCGGGGAGATGTGTAGGTGTAGGGATGTGGTGGATGGGTGGGGGAATGTATTGTATGTGTGTGTGGTTGGGTGGGGGAGTTGGAGTGAATGGGGGATGTGTGGGTGGGTGGTGGATGTGTCTCATAACATAGTAATATGCATTGTTTATGTTTACAAAATTCACGTGACAATGTTTTTTTCCTATGCACTGTTGATGAAAGAAAGATGAGTGATTGGAAGGGCCGAATGTAAGACGGGCCTGCGTGCCCAATTTGTTACCCTTTGAAAATAAAGTCTGTTCGTTCGTTCGTTCGTTCGTTCGTTCGTTCGTTCTCTCTCTCTCTCTCTCTCTCTCTCTCTCTCTCTCTCTCTCTCTCTCTCTCTCTCTCTCTCTCTCTCTCTCTCTCTCTCTCTCTCTCTTGCTGCTCGGCTCAAAGTGGTGACACCATCATTCATCGCCTGTCACTATGCAGAAGAGAAATGCATCACTCTCCTGTAACGCAGGAAGTAGTTCAAACACTATCCCATGCGTCACTCATTTTGATGGTCGGTCATCATCCGTGGTACCCACTGTGAACACACCTTCCGATATTCCAGTTTCTTACGAACGACCGTTTGAATTGTTCCAATCGACACATCAAATTTTTCGCTAGCGAACGTATGCTTCGACAAAGATTCATCTGTACTGCTGCATCAATTTTAGTGGTACGGCTATCGTCATAGAGGCTTCATCATGTCGCTTATCATCTAGGCTTCAACGCGTGGTCTCTAAAATGCAGCCCATGAGAGAGTTATGTTTTTTATCGTGGCTAAAATCTTTCACTAGTCTCGTTTTTGCTTCTTTGCTGTTGGTAGCATGTTCCATCGTGCCATTACCCGAAGTAAAAACAAAAGTCATGTACGGAGTCAGATCGCCATTAAAAATCTCGTCCCGGAAATCGCTGTCTAATTTACCATGCATTCTTTCGACGTCATTCATTCATTCAAATCGCACGTGACAATAATACACGTCATCCTGGGTTTTCCAGGAAAGGTAGGCTTAATATTCCGTGCACGGCGATTGCTTGAAAACATGGTGAACTTTTATATAAATACGAATATATTTCATACTTACCGTAATTAATTTTGTTTGTTGCTGCTGATAGAATTGCATCAATTATAGATGCATTTGTGAATTTTGCACACAATTTTAAATATATCTGGAAAGTTTCATCGCTGTACTAGCTTTAAGTGTGGAGAAAAACAACATTTTCTGCAGTGGCGTGTTTTTGTTCTTTGTGCATATTGATCCGACTGGCGTGTGCGCTTTGTAACACTATTCTAGCGTTGATGATATTCATTGGCACCTTGCCGTCTTGACAGACGATAGTTTGTGCTTTAAAAAGGCATAACAACTTTTAACTATGGCGGTAGCGAGTGTGACTGATAAGGCCAATTTGCGCTGTAAATGTCCGTTCACAGTGGGTGCATGTGAACACGTGGTCATTTCCACCATCATGCACCATCTTACGTCTCAAACGCTTGGTGTGTGACTTTTCTGCAATAATTTTCTCCTTTGACTTTATTCCATTTCTGATATTTGCCCTCCATGCAACACGTTCAGCGGCGACTTGCTCCCAATGTGCATTATCAATGCCTGTATCAATCATGTCCCGCTTACACACATCTTTGTATCGTAGTAGAGGCCGACCCTGAGATCTCTTACCCATCTGTAATTCACCAAAAAAGATATCCTTTGGTATTCTACCATCATCCATCCTCCTAAGATGTCCTATCCATCTAAGTCTACGAAGACTGAGCATGGAATAAACTGTCACACAACCTGATCTTTCCAATACTTCAGTATTTGTGATTTTGTCTTGCCACTTAATACCAAGAATTCTTCGCAGACACCGCATATGAAAGCTGTTTAAGTTGTTCTCTTGGTGTGAGTAAGTTGTCCAGGTTTCACTGCCATAGAGAAGAGTACTAAGGACACAGGCTTGATAGACAAGGACTTTTGTTTTGGCAGTAAGCTTCCTGTTCTCCCAGACTCTTTTTCTTAACCTGTTCATTGTTGTTGCTGCCTTACCAATCCGGATGTTGATTTCCTGATCTAGGGATAATTTGCTATTTACCACTGATCCTAGATATGTAAAATGGTCTACTATCTCTAGTTCGGCGTCATCAATAAAGATTGATGGTACCCCATGTGCACCTTGTGACATAATCTGTGTCTTCTTTTTGCTAATTGCTAAACCAAATTCAGAACAAGCATTGGAGAATGCAGATAGTAGACATTGCAATTCTTCCTCAGAGTGGGTCGTAACTGCAGCATCATCTGCAAAAAGCAACTCTCTGATCAGTACCCTCCTAATTTTGGTCTTAGCCTTCAATCTCTGAGCATTGTAGAGGCCGCCATCTGAGCGTGAGTGAATGTATATACCACCATCCTGATCATGAAATGCATATTTCAGTAGAAGTGAAAAGTATATTCCAAAGAGGGTGGGAGCTAGTACACAACCTTGCTTAACTCCACTCTTGATTTCAAATTCTTCAGAAGTTGCACCATCAAACTTGATTATACCCTTCATGCCTGTGTGGAACGATTCCACAATGGACAGAAGAGTTGGTGGGCAGCCAATCTTCTTTAGTGCCTTGAACAGACCCTCACGACTGACTAAATCAAATGCCTTTGTGAGGTCGATGAAGGCAATAAACAGTGGTTGATTCTGTTCACGGCATTTTTCTTGCATTTGTCGCAATGAGAATATCATATCAGTGGTAGACCGGTTCTGTCGAAAGCCACACTGTGATTTGGGGTAGACTTGATCTCCTAGGACTTGAAGTCTGCGCAGAACAATTCTGGCAAATACTTTTCCAACAATACACAGAAGTGAGATACCCCTATAGTTGTTGCAGTCGCTCCGATCACCCTTGTTCTTGTACAGTGTTATGATGCTTGAATCTTTGAAATCCTGTGGGACTTGTCCTTCACGCCAGCATAGCTCTATTAGCTGGTGGATCAGGGATGGAGTTATTGCCTCTCCATAGCACAAAGCCTGGGCTAAAATATAGAGATCATGTGTTGCCCATGCAGCATGATCCCTCTCTCGGCCTGCCTAGTTTACTCCAGAGGAAAGGTAACACCCCTACATCTGGAACAAGACAAGCTGCAGAAGCTGCCGGATCAGCAAAGCAATGCTCTAACTGTCCGCCTGTCGGAGCTTCGATCCTAGACCAGTCGCCAACCAAGGCTTAGGGCCTGGTCTGCCCTGCTATGACATTTTGTCTTTAGCTTGCATTTCCTCGCACCAGGGTAAGGCTTGTACCCTCCCAATTGCGCTCTTCCGCCCGAAGCCGTTGGCACAATGTGGGGTGTCGGGTTTGGTAAGCGCCGCCCAACGTTCAGCGCTAACAGAAACCAGGTAGTACCGTCTACTGTTATACGGTAGCTCAGTCATATCTGACTAAGACCTGACAGGTCGTTGATGATATAATTGCATCAATTATAGATGTAATTTTGAACTTTGCCTACAATTTTAAATATATCTGGAAAGTTTCATCGCAGTACTAGCTCTTTTGTGGATGTAAAAGAACATTTTCGGCGAAGCGTGTTTTTGTGAATGGATAAACGCATGGCATGATAATGTCCATGTGCCATGGTGACTGCGCATGCGCGTATCGATCGGCATGGCATGTTACACTTTCATTTACTTTCACTTTTCAACACACAAAACGTGCAATTTGACCTACAACAGTTAAAGAGAACACAAGTTTAAAGATTATTAATAATTTATTTGTATACTTGTACTATCTTTTAATCATTTAACGTGACGGAACATATTTTTGAAGTCAGTTTTCATAATCCGTCTATGACCCGTGTTGGTTGAGACAAACCTCGCGCGCGGAGAAAAATGAAAACGGCAAGCTGAACCGTAAGCTTTCAATAGAAAACCATCAATGGTTTTTTCGAATTCTGCATCAGATTTTTCAGAAATTTGGAAAGTTTAATCGCTAACTTGCTTCAATGGTGGTTGAAAAAGAGGCAAAAATGTGGTACGATCATGAAACCCAAAATGGCGGCTTGTCTATATAAAAATCTTTGTGATAGATTTATTGTGTTCTCGCTAGTGGAGTCATAAGCAGTTCACCTGTCACACGAGAGGCGCGGGAGACAGGGGTGCTCTTCCCGGCTGGACATTTAAAAAAAAAAATATTTTTCACAAAATTATTAGATGATATAATAGAAACAATTAAACATTTTTTTTTTCGCGTTTCCATCCTGTTTCAGGATATTGCGGTCAACACCAGCATCTTTCAGCTGTATGTTGATTCCTAGGCTAGATTACGCTCATCAGCACGCCACGACTTTCTGGGCGTCGGCTCCATACTCTCATAAGTCACTAGAGTGACTCGAACCACTTCTAATTCTCGTCCGCTCACGTTGACTACGAGAGTATTCGGGATTAACGGAGAAAAGCTGCTAACCCCTCGGCCAGGCAGCCGGCTACTATTTAACATTACGAACTAAAATATTATACAGAACTAAGAAACTGGAAGTTTGTGAATAAAGTGTGCTCTATGGATCTGTGCGAGCTGCCGACTGCCGGGGAGCGAATACCACGGAGGCAGCCGAATGATAGCGATCAGAATCGGTGAATCCAATAGATATCTTTGTTTAATGTGCATTTTAATCGCCATATAAAACATTGCTCCTGAATCAGCATAGTTTCATCGCTAAACTTGCTCAAATTGTGGTTGAAAAAACAGATTTTCTGCGAAGATGTGACTTTGTGAATGGGTCATGACGGCCGCGCATATCGATTGGGCTAAACTTTTCAATACACAAAACGTGCGATTTGACCTACTAAAGTTAAAGAGAACACAATTTTAAAGATCATTAATAATTTATTTGAATACTTGTACTATTTTGTAATCATTTAACATGACGGAACATATTTTTGAAGTCAGTGTTCATACGACCATTTGAGACAATCTCGCACGCACACATACGAACACCCGATGGGGGAGGGATGGGACACACTAGAGAGCTACACTTACGGGTGAATAGTATGAAAAATCGCAACTCGTCTCACCTTCACAAAAATGTGAATATCTTCACTTATAAGTGACATACAGGCATCATTGAGGCACCATTAGATTTTGAATTTCAAGGCCAATCTTCTGTGGCGGATTCATTAGTAAATTCTTAAATTTATAATCGTGATAGTGTTGGTGATTGAGAGAGCCATTACAGTAGGGCAACCCCAACACCGGCCATGTTCACGTCTGTGTGCACTCTGTCCTGGCTGGTTGAAGATTATGGTCACATCATGTTGAGAGTGCTCACATTAAGCGTAGACAGATAATAAAACAATTATAGGTGTAAGTATTGCACAATTTTATCAACATAACATGTAATATAAAGCTATTCACATATTTATTTATCTGTCAATAATTCTTTTCAAAGTTCAAAGTTCCCTAGGGGTAAGCGTCACCCCTTACAGTCCCAGTCCCTGTGTGTCATTGTGATGACCGCCTCAGCTTATTGATCCGACCAGCTCAAGTGCGGATGACTACACTTTGATCTTAGCCAACTGGCCGGAAGCCGACTATTCCTCCAAAAATGTCAATTATGTACAGGACTAAAGTACACCACAGTTACACGCATAATAGACTATACCTATTGCCCGCTCAATGAACACATCTTGTTGTTGGATAATGTTTATTCAGTGAAGCATTGTTTGACAAATGTCGAGCGTTGCAGTCTACATCTAACTGGTCTGTAGCACTTTCAGAAAACTTCATTCAAACATAATTCAAAATGTTTCTCTCAATCAAAACACATTCAAATTCACTACACTCATTAAACGTTATCTTCTCTCATTTACTAACGAAATGTCTATTATATGTGACTTCGCATTTGCTGAGAACATTATGGAGCGTTCTTTAGAAGTAAATACAGAATTGCATCTTTGCTTAATTTTACTTCACAAATTCTTTCGATACAGTGAGCCATCTCAACATGATGAAGATGCTTACAGATCAACACATTTATAGCACAGACCTTAGAATTGTAAAACAAAAATAAAAAAAGAAATTAAAAAAAACACGAACAAAAAATTATTTGAAACAATAGGGTTTCATAAAAATTGATAATAAAATTAAGTATTGGTCTTTTAAGAGAGATGGGGCGAAAGGGATGTGTAGTGTCTCCAGATCTGTTATTTCCCCCCCCCCCTATTCGTAATATGGGTCGTCCCTGGGGTGAGGGGAATCAACACCCACATTCTTTTAACTCCATATCATTATCTTGAGGATCTCCTGGATCTCTGTCCACAAAACTCCATCAGCCTTTGGATCCCTCTCTCTCTCTCTCTCTCTCTCTCTCTCTCTCTCTCTCTCTCTCTCTCTCTCTCTCTCTCTCTCTTCTTCTTCTTCTTCTTCTTCTTCTTCTTCTTCTTCTTCTTCATCTTCTTCTTACTACTGGACCATACCCCCTCTCATTCTTTTCCAAAACATACTACACAACTCTAGCTTCTAGCAAAATGACAAATTAATTTAATAAAGAAAAGTGTCAGGTATGTGCAAAGTGTGTGTGTAGAATGTCTGTCGTATAATCTAGTATATATGCAGAATCAGACCGAACAGCCCAGGAGCAAAGTCTGCTTCATCACAGTACTGGCCACACAACAGCACCATAGATTAAGTACAGAAAGAACTCACCAAATGATGCGTCACTCCGGCCAGATGTCGACTTCCTCCAATAGCTCTTGGATAGTCCGGATGCCTGGTCACCAATAATGGATATAGTCCAATACTGACCGTGAATCTGACACACACAGTGTAACTAAGATGTCACTAAAAGTTATGTGATCTGATAACCCTTGTATAGTAAAATAAATGTTTATTGTCACTTTGAAACAAATTGTTAATTGTTAATTTCTCACAGGAATTCACCCTTTGGGAAACACAATGTTAATTGTTAATTTCTAACAGGAATTCACAATTTTGAAAACTCAATGTTAATTGTTTATTTCTCTATATAAATATTATTGTCCCTGTTACTGGTGGTATTGTAAGTATCTTCACTCTAATATGATGAGAACTACCATGGAGGAATCACTCTTAGATGATCGTCGGTTCCTGCTCAGCAGAGGCCAGGTTCTTGCAGACCCTCTGGGTTATGGGCCCAGTGCAAAAGCCGCTGAGTAAAGACTGCCTTCAATGATCGAGCCATAATCTTCTTCTATGACTTGTCTGCTAGCTTTTTTGGAAAACTTCTTCTTCTTCTTTCGTTCGCTTGAAATATGTCTATAACTGCAATGTTGTCTCTTGTATGAATCTAACAGTCTTTTTCAGTTCACACAGCGGTCCATAAAGTTTATCTTCCACTGTCGTCGCCTTAGGCCAGAAGGTTTGCTTAGATATGTTATATTTTGGGCAGTCTTGAAGTATGTGCTCTGCTGTCTGCGACGCCAATCCACATGTGCACATGGCTGTTTCACCAATCTTGAATTGTGTATACATGTGGTTGCGTAATCTATTGTGTCCTGTTCCGAGGCGCAGAATAATGACTTGTTCTGGTCTATCCATAACGTGGTAGTCATCTTGAGCAGGTTTTGGTGGCTTTCTGACTGATTTGATCATTCTTTTCTTTTGGTGGTATGTAACGGGCACATAAGGCTGTTCTTCTTTGGCTCCTTCCTTAGCCAATTGATCAGCCCTGTTGTTTCCGGGTACTCCACAGTGGGATGGTATCCACTGTATGGTGACCTTATGCTGACTGCTAAATTCAGAAAGTAGTGTCCTTAGTACTGGCAATTTCCCAGACAGAAGCGCCTCGAGTACTGATTTTGCATTTGTCAATAGCACCACAGGTTGTGTACCACTGCTGGCACCCAGTAATTTCTCTATTGCTATCTTGATTGCCTCAATTTCAGCATCATAGTTATGGCAGTACTTTCCTGTCGGTTTTGGAAAACATAGTGGAACCTATTGGAAACAGAACACCCGGTGAGAGCAACCCGATTCCGACCTTCCTTAGGTAAGTGTAGGCCGACGCCCGCACTCAGATATGTAACAGAGAACTAAACTCTGGCATAAGGCAGAGAAGCTCATCGCATCGGTCTGAGTCATGGTAAGACAAGGAAAGACTAAAGGAAGAGCGCAGATACCCAGTAGATACCCTACGAGAAGATCCTACGGATTTGACATTCCCCCCCCCCCCAACCATTCCCAATTTCCCCGAATATCATCCTTCTACCTTGTTCTTAACTCACTGAGTTAATTTATATCTCACACTAGCTAGTTTAAGCAACGCGATAGCCTACTGTTGCCGACGCTCCTATAATAAGTTCTCACAACGCACATTACTACGCTCGACTCCTAAGAATCATTTACTTTGGGTCTATTTAATTAAATATCACATATTTATTCCCGTCTGAAATCGAGACCACTAAATTACACAATGGACAAATGTCCGCCGATGTAAATCAACATAAGACACCGTGGTCTCTTTCCATAATCAGAACAGGAACATCAAACACGTCCTTGTTGCCTCACAACATTTGGTCGACTCCCGCCAAAGGTGTTTGTCCAGACTGTTTTAAAACTGTGTCTGAATGACGTCACAAATCTGACTAGACACTAGGCATCGAGAAACTATTTTTTTTCTCTCTTTTTCCTGCTCGATGTAAACAACCGGATGGCTGTCCCGCTTTGATCTGGGGAATTGTTCCCGGTACTCCAAAAAGTCTTGCCGGCTTGTGATCTGGAGAAATCTTTCCCCCACACCAAAAGATCTTGCTGACTCTCATTAGGACAGTCTGTCCCCAACATCAAAGAATGGCGGCTGCCTGTAGACGAATGGCGCAACAGTCTTTCATCGATCGACAACTCCAAGAATTAGGCCCTCTCTTAAGAGAGTAGTCCGCATCAACTCTTGCTCATTGGAGGTTTGATCCAGATGATCTATGCCTCTTCTTCAGGAGCTGGGTGTTTAGACATGAAATCAGCTCCAACATTTTCCTTACCAGGTATATACTCCACCGTGAAGTCGTAGGGCTGAAGCAGCAACAACCACCGCATCAAACGAGCGTTGAGCTTCTGAGAAGTGGCCAGGAACATCAGGGGTTGATGATCCGACTGGACCCGAAACTGAACTCCATGCAAATAGGGCTGGAATTTTTGTACGGCCCATACGAGAGACAAACACTCCTTCTCGACGGTCGAATGATTCCTTTCAGTCGGGAGAAGTTTCTTGCTTGCGTATGCCACTGTTGTCAAAACCGAAGCATCGTCTTTCCCTTCCTGTAAAAAGGTTTCCCCAATTCCAATCCCACTCGCATCCGTTCTCAGAACAATGGCTTGGAAAGGTCGGGAAGCTGTAAAACAGGTTTGCTGACCAAGGCCTCCTTCAACTGCTCTCGCACTCGGGTGTCCATACGATTGGGCCCGGGGATCCCATTTTCAAGGTTTCCTTTAATAGAGCTCCCAGTTCAGTATGCGGGATGGATCTTTAGTAAAACCCACATAACGACAGAAAGGATCGCACATCCATCTTCCTTTTTGGCCTTGGAGCACGTCTGATCTTTTCCAGGTTCTTCTCCTCCGGGACAATTTGTCCTGGAGTGATGGTGTGACCCAGAAATTACAGAGTCTGGTAACCAATAATGCACTTGGTTGGGAGAGTGGTAAGCCCTGTTTCCCTGAGCCTATTGAAAACTCTCTCCAAGGATTGCAAATGGTCATCCAAGCCCTCACTGGCAATCAGTATATCAATGAACGGATCATGTAAGGGATCTAGGAAGGTCCTCATCATGCGAGTAAACACACTAGGTGCATTGCTGAGTCCAAAAGGCATGACCTTGAATTCGTAGTATCCACTGGGGGTACTGAAAGCCAGCAGGGGTCGGACCTCTGGTTTGACCGGGATCTGATAATACCCATGACTCAGATCCACTTTTGAGAAGTACCTAGCCTTATGTAGCCTAGCGAATAACTGAGTTTGATTCGGCAAAGGTTCCACCTGAAATTGAGTGTGACTGTTCAAGAGTCGATAGTCTATACACAACCGGTGTTCTCCACTTGGTTTGCGTAACAAAACCACCCCCGCATTGTATGGGGATGTGGATGGCGCAATCACGTCATCCTTCAGCAGTTTCTATATTTCCTTCTCCAGGGCCTTTTCTTTAGAGAATAGCACTGGGTAAACCTTTTGGCGAACAGGCTCTTGTGTGGTAAAGGTAATCTCGAACTCAACCAACCTCGTTAGACCTGGTTTATCAGTCAGTATCTGCTTATAAGACTCGAGAACCTGGGTAATTTTTTCCCTCTCCTAGGGAGTCAGATCAGGGTTCACCTGCACATCCCTATAGGTTTCCTGGTGTACCAGTGGATATTCCCTGCCCTCGTTGGTTCCCGTTTCAGTCTCCACTGCGACTTCCATTGCCAAGAGGTGGGCTGCTTTGTCTCCGGGTCTCTTCTCGTACTTCCGCAGGAGATTAATATGGACAATCTTTGATAGTAGGTTTTGGATAGGACCCTTTCCACGGGAAATGGTCCTTGCCAACCTATCTCCAGTTTGTTGGTTCCCATTAGGAGTAGCAACAAGACTTTGTCTCCCACCTCTAGAGATCTCTCTTTAGACCTACAGTTGTAGTAAGCCGCATGTCTTTTACTGGCCTTTCACACGCTCTGAGTCTCCAGAGTCCAGCCCGTGTGAAGTTTTTCATTCAGTTCCTCAGTTCCTCCACGTATTTATAAGAGGAGATCAGTTCTTCTGACGTCCCGTCCTCAGTCTAACTCCTCAACATGGCTTCCAATGGTCCTTTGATTGGACGACCAAACAGCAAGGTAGCAGGTGGTAATCCTGTTGAGCCATTAGGCACTTCCCGATAGGCGAAAAGTGCTGCTGGGAAATATTCATCTCACCCATCAGGTTTTTCCTGTGCCAGTCTCCGGAGCATTGTCAACAACGTGCCGTTGAAACGCTCGACTTGTCCACTGGTTTGAGGGTGGTAAGAGCTGGTGTGAATATGGTTAGAGTGGAACACGCTAAATACCTCCTCCATGAGTTTCCAACAAAAGTGTGGCCCATTGTCGGTCAGAATCTGATTAGGGAAATCTAATCTGGTAAAGGCTTTCATCAGAGCGTCAACCGCTCGTTTCGAGTCAATTGTGGTCAATGGTATGGCTTCACCCCACATTGTACAGCAATCCACCATTGTGAGTATGTACATGTTCTTCTTCCTAGTTCTAGGAAGTGGACTAAAGATGTCGATGGCTACCCTCTAGACAGGAGAGTTCATGATGGGCATTTCACTCAATACCATCGGCGCTGTCCAGTGTTTCGTTGCCACTCTCTGGCACTCAGAGCATGACTTCACATACCGGCACATCACCGGTCATCCCGGCCAATAGTATTGGCAGGAAATTCGCTGCATTGGTGGGAATATATGCCCACTAAAGAGAGTATCCCCACTGAAGATTTTTATAGTAATCTACTCTTCTTCAGGAGCTGGGTGTTTAGACATGAAATCAGCTCCAACATTTTCCTTACCAGGTATATACTCCACCCTGAAGTCGTAGGGCCGAAGCAGCAACAACCACCGCATCAAACGAGCGTTGAGCTTCTGAGAAGTGGCCAGGAACATCAGGGGTTGATGATCCGACTGGACCCGAAACTGAACTCCATACAAATAGGGCTGGAATTTTTGTACGGCCCATACGAGAGACAAACACTCCTTCTCGACGGTCGAATGATTCCTTTCAGTCGGGAGAAGTTTCTTGCTTGCGTATGCCACTGTTGTCAAAACCGAAGCATCGTCTTTCCCTTCCTGTAAAAAGGTTTCCCCAATTCCAATCCCACTCGCATCCGTTCTCAAAACAAATGGCTTGGAAAGGTCGGGAAGCTGTAAAACAGGTTTGCTGACCAAGGCCTCCTTCAACTGCTCTCGCACTCGGGTGTCCATACGATTGGGCCCGGGGATCCCATTTTCAAGGTTTCCTTGAGGAGCTCCCAGTTCAGTATGCGGGATGGATCTTTAGTAAAACCCACATAACGACAGAAAGGATCGCACATCCATCTTCCTTTTTGGCCTTGGAGCACGTCTGATCTTTTCCAGGTTCTTCTCCTCCGGGACAATTTGTCCTGGAGTGATGGTGTGACCCAGAAATTACAGAGTCTGGTAACCAATAATGCACTTGGTTGGGCGAGTGGTATGCCCTGTTTCCCTGAGCCTATTGAAAACTCTCTCCAACTCTCTCCACACGCTCTAATAATGGGGAATGCCACCAACCTCAGAAACATGTGATGTCAAGTCACTATCGAGTGGATACCAGCTCACAGGGATAGAACTAAAGACGATGGTGGCGACACTCATGGGACAGAATATAACCATTGTGTCAGGCAGACTAGTATAACACCTGCAGATGAAATTATAGTAAATATTGTAACAAATAGGCATCTCACATTTTATTTAATTTTGGTATTGTCTTACATATGCTCTGCAAAATTTTCACATTTTAATTTTTACTAATGAAGACTGCGGTTATAACACATGACATGCAGGTTCTGTTTATAACTGAACATGAAGACGCCGTTATAACATACAACATCACCATTCTGGTTATTACATATAATATGAAGTGAAGAAATGAAGTCCCTGTAATAATATCCTCAGGCAACAGATGAAGTTGCAGTGTCCATTTTGACTTTTTAAGAGAGGAACCTGGATTTCACTGCTGTCACCCAACGATGTGGATATGGCAACTTGGACGGACAGCATGTGTTCATACAGGGCAGATATACATAATAGGTGGTAATGTGAGGCCGACATATAACAACACACATACTGGGTGAGGTTATTATGTGTTTACATGACCAGAACATTTTCAATACAAGTTTACCTTTCGGGAAATAACCAGACGATAATGTGCAGGCATATCACAAACAGCAAAACATGATCTCTGAATTAAACCACTGTGATATGTTTGTAAGGCAACATTCTATCTTCCCATTACAAGATACAACAGCACTAAACAGAATGCATGTTTATATGTAATGTATTATTTCCTTGCCTTCGCTTGCTCTGTAGTCCACACACGTGTTAATACGTGTAGTGCACTGAACTGATTGTTGTGTGTTGATTAGCTTTCCTTATTACCAGTTTCTCTCGCCAAGAGGCGAACCCACTCCGACTTCTGAGGCACTTGTAATGTACGTCCAGAAGTCAAGGACGATAAGTCGACATGTTAGTCCGATTAACCGGTATAGGGGTCAGCAAACCGGAAGTTTAAGAGCGAGCGATCGTATCCATTCGGCCACGCTGATCTCCGTAATGCATGGTATTTCACTGGGCATTTAATGCTGCAGGTTTTAGGCTGGGTCTACATAGCTCAGGCTATATTTGTCAAATCCTTCTCTATGCGAATTCGAACTCATGGCCACTGACAAGGATGCTAGTCACTGCGCCATCGCGGCTAAAAAAACGTATGTCTTTTGTTACTAGACTCTTGAGTCTTTTAGTTAGGTCTTGGTCAGATGTGACTAAGTTTCCGTATGACAATTGACTGTACTACCTGCTTTTGTAAAGCCACATGTTGGACGGTGCTCACCAAACCCGACACGCCACATTGTGCCAACGGCTTCTGGCGGAGGAGCACCGTTTGGAGGGAACAAACCTCATCCTAGTGCGAGGAATTGCAACCTGAAGACTAAATGTCACGGCAGCGCGGATCATGCCCTAAGCCTTGTACGGCAACTGATCTAATATCAAATCTTCGACAGACGGACAGTTAATGCAATGCTTTGCTGGTCCGAAAACTGTAGCAGCTTGTCTTGTTCCAGATATATTGGTGTTACCTTTCCTCTGGAGTAACTTGGCAGGTGTCTGCTTATGGTCGTGGCCAGATGAAGTGCAGATGATCACACTTTCATCTAGATTGCATGGTCAACGTGTGGTCTCTGCAATGTAGCCCATAAGATTGTTATGTTTATTAATGTGGCCGACATATTTTACCTGGCTCGTTTTTATTTCTAAGGTATTTTTTTTTTTTGGTGATTGCGGTGGCCACTACAGTTGGGCATCTCCAACACCGGCCATATTTACGTCTGTGTGCGCTCTTTCCTGACTGGTTGAAGATTATGGTCACACACATTCCAACGCGCATGATGTCTTAGGGATTTCAATAAATATAGACTGATATAATTCAGGAGGTTTGTCTTCAGTATCATATATTGCATTCAGCAGCCTGACAAATTTTAGTGATTTGAGAGGGAACCAGTGCCAGATCAATAGCATTGACCCCATCTCCTGCTTGTTTGCAATTTTGGTATTTCAGTCACTGTTGATGCAGACAATGTCGATGGCTTCAAGTAATCCTACAACCCCTCCCATTTGTTTTTTAAAAGAATTGTTTCCCATGATCTATCGAACATTTTACTGAGAAACGTAGACACCTGTATAATAGGAATTCATGATATCAAGGGACATAAATAGAATTATGTGTTAATCAACAAGGGAGACAAGGACATTAATTTAATTTGGTATGCACATGAAGGCTGTGTAATGAAAATAATTAGCCTGCAGATAGCATAATATGATTTCTAATTAAAACTACAATCCGTAAGATGAATAGCTGCTAAAATACATGTAAGTTGTAAAACCGTCTTGGAATTCTAGAATGCGACCTCACATGGTAGATAATGTTTCAAAACAAGTGTAGTCTATCTATGGGATAATGTATCCTGCTTAAAATGCTTCTGGATATTTAAGTGGAGTATCTATATTGATCATATTTTTGGCAGGCATACGTACATGTGCCACAAAATAATATCGCGTCTCTGCCCCCCCCCCCCACCCCTTTGGCTAATATCAGCCTTTAGTATTCCCCCCACCCTCCCCAATGCTGAACTTGGTCTGGTAAGGGACTGAGATAATCATCAAACTTCACAACTCCTAACAGCAGATATGTTAACGGCTCAAGGCATCAGATGACACTGATGCCCACCTATGATACACAAGCGGATTTCGGATGTTCGCCTAAACGTTGCAGACATATGTCATTCCAGTAAGATTGTTAGCGATATAGGTCGTTCAGAAAGAAAAAAAAACAAATAATAATAAACTGTTAAACGAAAACGTGTATAATAAATCACCAACAGTATGATTTTAGTGATAAAGTGTGTGTGGTTTAAGCAACACTCTAGAAGATTATGGACAGGAAGAGTATAACACAGGGGCCTGTGCTAATAATTGTGATGACCGAGATAATCCCGACGGTGTTACCAGGGAAATCCCATGTGTCAAATTAAGAAGGAGAGTAAGTTTTTGAACGTGGAATATGAGACGTCTGTATTAGGGAAAACTACAACATATCCAGGCGAACGTTCTGGCCTAGAGAGACAACAGTGGAGGATAAACTCTATGGACCGCTGAATGAACTAAAAAAGACTGTTGGATTCATACAAGAGACAACATTGCAGTTATAAGCATATTTCAGGAGAACATAAGAAGAAGAAGAAGCGAAAGCTTAAGATAATATGCGATAAAATTGAGAGGTTAACTAAATTTAGAAGGATATTACACAGCATTCGGGGGCATTCCCATAAGCGCTCCGTCCCCATCCTCAGCAGCCAGCGAAGAGTTCCAACACTAATAGTACCAGTAGCAATCTGATTATATGTCCGTCTCCCCTTTCCTCTGAGCGTCGAGCGTCGGCGAGATCCCCTCGTCGCTGTCGCATTATTGCCAGACCATGGTAATCCATTTGCTCCGAGGTGTGCACATGCTCCCACAAGGCCGCAACCACGTCTGCGTTGTCACTGGTGACATCAATCAATCAATCATGTGCCATGCCGGGAAGCGTGGGCGGTCATGACTCGCCATTTCACTCGATCACCAGAGTCGTGGATCAACTCAGTGTTCCTGTCTCGTCCATGCCATGTAGCCAAACCATCCAGGCATTTTCCTCTCGGTCTTCCTCTTGGTCTGTTCCCTTCGATGGTGCCAGTTGTCAATAAGTTCTCCAATCCATTTCATCTCAAAATATTTTGACTGTCTAGTCTAATGTCTCTAATCAATTTACGATTTTCATTTGTGTTGTACTTGGTCATTGGTTTTTCTGTCTGTCCATGGTATTCTTTGCATTTTCCTCAGAAACCACATTTCTGCAGCCATCAGATGTTTTTCAGCTTGTCTGCTCATTGTCCAAGTCTCACATCCATGCAAAAGAACAGGCTCTATGTATCCCCTCAACACTCTTTTTCTCGTTTCAACTGACATATTTCTATTACTCAGTATGTTTTTCATTTTGATATAGGCTACTTTCGCCATGGCGATTCTTGTTCTAATCTCTACAGGGCATCTCCTATCATATTTTATGACTGTTCGGAGAAAATTGAACCGATTCACTTGTGAAGAATATTCCCATTTACTTGTATATTACATTGTGGTATGTCGTTTTTCCTAGTGACGACCATAATATGTGTCTTTTTACAATTTAATTATAACGCAAGTTGCTCACTGAGTACAAAAACCGCGTCTACTAATTGTATATCCTGCGCATTGTCTGCAATCAATACTGTATCATCTGCATATCTAATGTTATTGATGTTTCGTCCTCCAATGCTGATTCCATGTATACCTTCTGCTGTTCTGAAAATATGTTCACTGCATAGGGAAAATGATCTGGAGACATTGCACATCCCTGCCTAACACCTCTCTTAATAGGCTGATGTTGTCCCATTTCATTATCAATCCTTAGCAGCTTGTTGTTTCCAATATATGTTTTTTATAAGTCTATTGCCTTTTCCATCAATTTGTACATCTGCAAACATAACCACCATCTTGACATGTCTAACTCTATCGAAAGCATCTGTGTAGTCAATAAAGCGAAGATGTATGTCCTTGTTTACTTCTATAGAACGTTCAATAACTGAACGCAGCATATACACAACATTTACTGTAGCCTTTCCTTCTACAAACCCACATTGTTCTTCCCCTTTTTCAGGTTGTATTTTCTTCCTACACCTGCTCCATGGCTAAAGGCTTGCGAACGCGATTCGTGAACCGGGTACTAGGCGTTCGAAGCTCAGCAGCGACCGATTTTTGCAGCAGACCATGTCGCGTTGTGTTATAACGTGTTTGTAAGGGAGGCGTTCGTTCAGAAAGCAATGGCAAACTACTGAACGTAACACTTGCCTAGTACATCAACAGCAGATAAAAAATGTCAGTGTTGAGTGCAACGTCCCGTAAGGGATACGCAACAAATTTCTCCCTCACTCATTGCATGATAATTCGTCGCAAAATCTTTGTGATGTGACTCATTATACTGATTTTTCTATATTGATCACATTCCAAGGATCCTGATTTCTTTGGGATTGCAATCAGTTCAGAATTACATAATTCAGAAGGTATATCTCTGGTATCATGTAATGAGTTCAGCAGTCTGGTGACGTGATCTATTCCATATTCTTCTAAAGCTTTAATCATTTCTGTTGTGATGTGTGACATGTTAGATTGAAGACAGAGGACCTAGTTAGTAGTGTTCTCTGGAAATATATCTTGAATAATAAATAGACAAGATAAAGGATATGATTTTGCACGTTTTTGTCTAGAGGTCTCTCAAATGAGATAGATAATCATTCCCGCCTAGCGCTTTTGGAGAACCATTTTTCCTTTGGCTATGAACCCCCACTGTGAGACTGCCAAGTATCTACACAGAAATTTATAAAAGAAGAAAAAGGTTCCCTCAAGGCCAAAAGGAGATCTGAACTATTCGCCCCTGTACAACTGAGGATCTACTTCACTCATCATAGTGTTGTCAGTGTGCTGTTCGTCCGTCACATTAGATCTTCCCTTATTTATTTTGTGTCAGTGTGACCTATATCAGTTGTCCAATTATATCTTAGGACTTTAGGTTTCAATATTAGCAGACAAACTCAACAATAACTGTACATAACATCTGTTGAACAAGACATCTACATGACAGGTTCTTGACAAGAGTGGGACATACATTTACATAGAATTGTTTACACCACAATTGTACAAGACATACATCATGAGAGATACTTGACAACATCTATACAGGACTTTTCACAATATCTGTAACCAACCACAGTAACTTAAGACATTCATCAGAGACAATACTTGACAGCAACTGTACAAGACATTCTCCTGAGACATGTACTTAAAACACTGGTTCATTAATACATTTTATTGAGCTGCCGGTGGGTCGAGTGAAGACCAATGAGTCATCCGTTTGCCATGTCAACACTTCAAAAGGTACATGCATAATGTACATATATGCTGAACATGCATGCAGATAAACATGACACAACAACTCCTAATTACTCCACCAACCGATCAATAAACTCTCCTCCTCCTCTCTAATCTCTAACTACACCACTGATTTACAGTATCTATCATCAATTCCTGTCTCTTGGGAATTTGATAAAATCCTATTATGGGGAACTCAAGGAAGGAACTACTGTTCTGGATCAGTTTGCATCCTGTTATCATCAGCAATTGATGTTGGGAAAGCTCCAGGTAGCAGACTTCCTATAATAAGTTCCATGGCAGATTATTCCTCTTGAGAACAGAATTTGGGATGATGATACGGTACTGTCTCTCACTGTTGACCAGACTGCTGGTGAAAGCTGACACTGGGGTACTTCAAGTGGTTGAGGATAGCACTCTCCTGACATTGGGAGATGTATACTCGGTACATGTAGAACATGACTTGTCGAAGAGACCCAGAATTATGAACAAAGTCCAATATATTACAGCACTTCACTTGGCTAGTCTAACCTCACCTACTCTTCAAGTCACATTCATCTATCACTGTGTGAGCACCAGGCTGGTTATTCTCCAAGTTAAGTCTCAGATGACCAATCACTGCAAGTTACTTCCCCAGATTTCTTTGAATGTAGTTAATACCAAAAGACTTGATTTTAATTTTCTCAGATGACATAATTCAGGATCACTGTATTGATTCCTATATTAATCATTAAATCACATTAATGGATTCATCAGAACTGTTTGTCTCCCCATTTTCATTCAGCGGTTAGAGAGTTGAGATAAAAGCCTCCAAGAAATTCCTACATTTTGGATTCTAGGAGAATAAGTGTTCCATTGGGGCACAGGTTTACTTTCCATGAGCCTGACCGAGACAAACTGTAGACAGGGGTCTTTCTGTTGTCTTGGGCCACGGTATGTCATGAAGATAAAGGCTGGCAACTCAGCCTGTGTTCTCCTGTGATTGTCCCGTGGTTTTCACTTATAGGGAGTTGGTTCTGGATTCTGGGACTTCTGATTAGTTGTCCCAGATGATATATGAAGGCCTCTCCACCATCCTCTGTTCTCTGTTGATATACAAAATGGCACAACATCTCTTTACATTTGTTAAAAGATAATGTTATCATACATCAACATACACAGATTGGAGATGGGGAGGTTAAGGGAGGGTGTTGTCCAAGCACACCTCTCCTGGTTGATAATGAAGTGTATTTCACTCTGATGTACTGTGGGTGATATATTTTCGTTATTCACCCCTATCTGTGGAAATCACAAGCCTATATGCTGAGACAGGGGTAGCCTACACAATTACAAGCATTTTAAGGCAAGCAGCATGAGCAAGCACTGTGACATAGCAACATGAGACAGGCATTGTGAGTCAGCACATGAACAGGCATGTTGAGGAAAATGGAAAATAGGCATTTACAACTGCAATATGCAATATGTATTAAACTAATGGCATTTACCCAATTAGCAGACCAGACATCAATTCCAATGGTTGTGATGTTGGTGCATGAATGTCCTATTCCATACACACTCACACAGCAATGCCAGACCTCACCCCTTTCAGACCAGACTTGGCTCACAAGTACATCATACTATCACCATCATCATGTGCTCTTTCCCCACTGAGTAATGTCCATATCTACTACAGTAGGTAAAGAAGCCAAATTGCATAAGCAATTGTTCACATATGCACCAAAGCACATATGGGAAAAACATGTTTAGTCCTTGTAAATTTGCATGAGCCTTACATTATATTCAGCCGACTAAGACACAGGTTCACACACCTATTGTCCTTTTAGGAACTAGTTTATATGAACCAACCAACAGTAGAGGTACCAGTGTAATACTTCAGAGAGAAATTATATTAATTCTCTTGAGCGTAATCTAGCCACCAGGCATCACAGGAACTTTGCAATTCTGGCGTGCCATACACGTCCTGCTTACATATGGATATTGAAGCATCTTTCCATCTACTAGATGTGAGAGGCTATTCATCAGATCACCAGCTCACTCACTCCAACATTCTCAGCATTTACAAAGGAACTTGTGCATGTTTACATCACACATTCCAATTCAGACTGCCAAATGTTAACTCGCAAGAGCAGTGTACAGTCTGGTTATGAATGAGTCATGCTAGGCATTAAGAATGCACAAATGGTTTGCGAATTTGCATTGAGTGTAATTTACAATTATCAAGCATACACAACCAGTCACAACAGGGGAATGATATGCACTTGGAGTATACAGCGTGGAAGACCTGACAGGTTGAAGAAGCAGTGTTCAGAATACTGGCACACAGAAGTTCTGTTTTCACTTTCACATTTTCTTCATAAAATACTCTTATATTCTTCTCTTTCGTTCACTAGGCATAACCACAACATTAAAGTATGTTTTAAAGTGGTACCTGTTATCCAGAGAACAATATTTTACGGAATCTTTAAGGGCATTTTTGCGTCCCCACATCACAAATAGCGACTGCTCCTGGTGGAATCCCGGCTCAAACTACCAGATATTTGAAATTTGGCCTAGTAGAATAGCGTGGGCTGTCACAATTATTGCCAATTAAAAAGCAAGCGCATACCGCTGCCCTACCCCACCGCGTTCTGGAACCTTCGAATCTAATAATAGCACTGCTATCTGGATGGTCTCCGTTTAAAACTAAAAGTATTATTATGGAAGTGGGGGACTGGGAATGTGGACATCTGATCCATTATGTCACATGATGTTATCTGGACGCGGGGCCTTGCCAGCTTTCAAATGTTTAAGAACCTGTCGAACCTTCAGTTTCAACTTTGGCGGACTTTCATCATACTGTTCATCTCTGTTATCATCATAAAGGGTTTTCACATAGTCTGACCTTATATGTAGAATCTGATCTTTTCCTATTATGATTTTGCCATCTTTAGCTTTTAAACAACCTGCAGATGTACTTGTTCTTTTATTAGTAAGTTTTGAATTCTTTTGTGCAATTATTTGGTATTTTGACTGTTGTGTTGTTTTTCAAGATCTAAGCAATTTGTTTCTCAGGCCATGCTTCTTTTGCCTTCTTACATAATATTGTCTTGTCTGTGAATTTCTTCATATCTGGCAGAATTATTTTTGTTGAGTCTTCTTGTTTCCATTAGTTGTAGAATTTCTTCAGTCGTCCATTTCTTACGACCCACTGTAACAAGATCGCCTTGGGTAGTGAGAGTGAACCACATCCGAGGTGTCTCTAGCACCCCCGTGTATTCTAGCCCCAGGGGTTGGATAGGCAGATACACATTTTTACTCTGTGGCTGATCTCATATTAGTTAATTATGTCTACAAGCCCCTCCAGATTCTAGACCCCCACTAACTACCTACTCCTGTGGAACAATGAACAATTAGGCATCGTCCGAGACCACATTCAGTCATTATACAAAGAGCAAGTCAACTTACATAAAGTTTATTCTACCCTTTAGAATATAGAACTGAAATGAACATCCTGATAGAATAATCTATTTACACAAATAGAGGATAGAGTAGAGACAGAATCAGAGATATGGTTGTCATCATCTGGTTGAGAAGTAGATTGGATGCAGATGTCCAGTCCAGTCGGTCCGCCACTCACCCCGCTTCCTTCCAGTGAGATGACTAGAACCTTGGAGACCACTCCGTCCCCAGAGCGTGGATCCACAACAATAAAGTCACCGCTGGACCTCACTCCACTGGACCAACTGCATCTTTATCATTCCTACTAAGTCACTGTTAATACACAGTTCTCTATCAACACTGGCTGGGAGACAATCCTCCGGGATTTGACTCCAAGTATTCGTGACTTCGATGAACCTAAGTAGTCACTGACTAATCTAATGGTCCCTCAGTAGTACATTACCGGTGGTTGGATAATAAGTCTATTGTCCAATTCAATGGTCCCGTACTCACACCACAGTAACACTGGTTATAGAATAAGTCCCTGACCAATCTAATGGTCCCGCAATCATAGCACAGTAACACTGCTTGAAGAATATGTCCATGACCAATTCAATGGTCCCGTACTCATATCACAGTAACACTGCTTGAAGAATCAGATAAGGCAACTGACATGTCACTGAGTCCTACACGAACACAGTTCAAAGTCTTCATACTCGTTCAGTACACTATTAGAATCAGACATCTACTTTCAAGGAAGACAATTCAGGTTGGACTATAATCTATTGTCCCTTCCACCTGATAACACTTGCCACAAGCTATTAATAGCTGGTGTAGTTCTTCTCAAGACCTGCCACTATAGCTGTCATAAGAACCATTCAAGTGTCTAAATCTTTTTTCCGCGTTTAGGCGGAATCACCGTAATAATATACTGTCAGGTGTTTCCTTTCTTTGAGCATGATTGCTCAAATTGCTGAAATGTTCCTGGCTGAAATAGAGTATCTTCTAATGCAGAAAAACAACACAAACCATCATGTCCCACACGTGCACCTTCAGGGCACCTAAATCACTGGATGCAAACCTGCACGCATGATGAATCACACTGGGTACATGGTGTGGTTGAGTCTGGCGTGATAAGTAAAGAATTAAACCCTTCGCTGTGTCACACGAAGTGGTTTCCCGCCAACGAAAATTATAGTTGACTGGTTCCTCAACAGACAAACTCCTGAAAAGGAAGAGCGACCGGTGAGAGTATCCTGGCCCAAACATAAGTCCACATGCATCCTACCAATGACTACTTAACCCTCAGTCATGCTATTTAGTTATGCATATAATTAAAGCATTATCTCTATATGGAGAGTAGTAAAGCATGGGTTCAGTACTGTCAGCTGGCCTCACAGAACAGCCCGTCAAACAGAGCAAGAAATCAGAATGATCGTAGGTCTCACCTATCCCTAATCATCTACCAGTCGTCGCTAACGTCAGTAGTGATAGTAGGCTGTTATCATAGTTCTAATTTAATCGAACTAAACATTAAGGTAAAGAGTCCCTCGACTTGTTCCTTACATTATCAATGTTCATTAGTAAACATAATACTGATCAATATACTATTCCTCGGGATATAGGAACAGTACATGATCATATCCAATGTGTACACATGCCTGTTTGCTGGTGGGACCACCTGCCCACGCTATAGCAAACTCTTCTTATCAGACTCCTCCTTAGAGTCAAGAAGCCTTCTTGATCATCCATGTTCCCCACATGTTCCAAGGGTGATGTTCCAGTTCCGCCCTCCCAAGTGGTTTAGCCTTGGCCGGGACCGAACTTCATCGTTGGCCTGGTCTGCCAACCTATACGTTCATAACTTGCTTTCAAATCCCCCATATCCTATATGTCCCCTGTCTCATACAACCTCCTTGCATCTTCCATACTTCCAGCACGTTAGCATTCTCTCACACTAGCGCCAGTATGAAAGAACAGGATAGCTAAGACAAGAATTCAGAACGCATATGTATCTCGCGACGGCACGCACGGTTATCACGCGTCGACCAATTCGGCGTTCGGAATTACTCCAGAAAGTATCACAGGCCATGACCTAATATATATATATATACCCAATGACACATCATATATATATATATATATATATATATATATATATATATATATATATATATATATATATATATATATATATATATATATATATATATATATATATATATATATATATATATATATATATATATATATATATCATCAATGCAGACCTACCATCACACAGAAATCCAGTGTTCCACACAATGAATTCACTATTAAGTTACTACACAATAGTTACATCATTCCTGGTGGCACAGAATTAAGTTCTTTCTTTACTTAGTAACTAAGCACAGTTTTGTCTGAATCTCCACCTACCAACTTACCTGGTTTTCTAACCGTTCTCCTTGCTTCAGCAACTGACTGACATAAATCTAGGTTTCTATCAGGCACAAGTAAATCTGTTATATTCTAACACAGCAACCTAATAGATGCAACGATTTGCGATGCCTGGTAAATATAATTTAAACCCAAATCGTCTACATCGCATTCCTGCGTTCCCAACAGCTGAATCGCGAACACCCGTTGGTAAACAACACACGACCTAGCCTTCAACAGCGTTATCGATCGGTTTGCTAATTAGTTATGCAAGGACATCCGCATAGGTAATGAGGTTAGAACGATGGCGTCTTGTAAACAATTACAAAGTTAAATGATTTAAACAAATAAGTACCTGAATGTTCAGAACCAGACTCCAGTCAGCTTTCAGAACTGTTTAAGGGCTCCTCAGCCTCCTTTTCATAACAGTTAGCCGAATCATGGTTGAGGTGAGACGCAACACAAAATGGCTTAACACAGGCCTGCGTCTGCTCTCTTCGAGCAAAATGAAGTGAATGAATGGTTTAGCCAATTTCCCCACACGTGCCAACTCAATGCGCTCGAGGAGATAGGGCTTCTTGGGAAAAGACACTTTCTCGGGAAACAGTCATTCCCCGCCTAGAATTTCCAGATCTCTCTGCACGAGAATTTAGTGCTATACCCAGCCTCACGGGTCACTCAAATTCAGGTGCTCCGAGAAGATTCTAGATTGTAATTCCTCCATCGACTTCCCCCAGTCTATTTATAGCTGGGAAAGTCGTCCGATGACGCGCCAAAATAGTGCGTGATCCTGACGACCAAAGACAGATAAACGCGTTTCGTCACACCCACCTCCTTTAATTTGGGAATAGTTGATTCTGCAGCCAAACTGATTGACTTCTTTAACATTTTCCATTTATTATCCACATTCTGGAATAGGATCACTAAATCAGACAATATATCAAATCTGTTATGTACTTCTATGTTGAATTTGGTTTGAATTTCCTTGTCTTTACTCAATGCACACAAATCATATTTAGTGTTTCCTGTTTTATTCTTGACTTTCTTTATCTTTATCATCAATGTTCCTGTAAGTAATCTGTGGTCACCATAACAATCCGAACTGGGAACTGTTTGTGCTATTGATAGCGAATTTCTAAATCTTCCGATAATCAAAATGTAATCAGTCTGGTTTCTAATCCTGCTATCAAGACTCCTCCATGTCCATAATCTTCTATGTTGTTGTTTAAATCAGGCTTTCCCTACAATCATTTCCTGCACTTGTGCCCACTCTACAAGTTTGTATCATTTTTCATTTCTCTCTCCTAAACCATAGTTTCCTAATGTGTATCTATCACCTTGATTTCCTACTTTTGCATTTAAATCCTTTATTATGATGTTTATGTCTGAATTTGTGCATTTCTTTAAAGCAGTCTCTATGTCAATATAAAATTCGTCTACACTA
This sequence comes from Cepaea nemoralis, assembly GCA_014155875.1. Taxonomy (NCBI): domain Eukaryota; kingdom Metazoa; phylum Mollusca; class Gastropoda; order Stylommatophora; family Helicidae; genus Cepaea; species Cepaea nemoralis. Next base: position 591,096 of record JACEFZ010026184.1, on the reverse strand, counting down.
TCTTCACTGGATTCGTCTGTTGGGGCATATACTTGAATAACATTTATGCTAAAAGGTCTGCCGCTTAATTTAACTAGTAGAACTCTGTCTGACACGGCCTAATATCCTTGAACAGATTGTGATGTTTGCCGGTTCAAAATAATTGCTACCCCCCTTTGTCGATTTTCTCCTCCAGAATAAATAATCTTAAAATCTTCATCTACCTTGATGCCTGTTCCTGTCCATCTCGTTTCACACATCCCTAAAATATAAGGTTTCTCTCTTTCCATTTCTTTTTTGATGTTATCTATTTTTTCTTCGTCGTTTAACGTCCTAACATTCCATGTTGCTAATTTTAATGTCTCTGTCATTGTCTTGCCATGATCTGTCTTTAAGCGAATCGTAATGAACTAGGAACGTTTAAAGAAGGTAGTTTGCCGTTGCTTTTCTTCTACGGCAGTGACCATAGTGGTCGGAGACGCCAGCCATTGTCTCGTGAAAGAGATCTTCTGTCTACCATCGCGAAATTTGAGACCATAACCAACGACTTTCTGTCGGCTGCCCTCTTCCGTGGCGTCTTTTGAACACTTCCAATAAAGGAAACGAAATAGCACCACATAATCCACAGGAAAACACTAAAACAGCGTCGTCCCGAAGAATAAACGTGTCACGTCGTCGCCATCTTACCGGGCGGCACTGGAGACATACCTTCTGAATTATGTCAGTCTGTATTTATTGTCAGACATCATTCGCGTTGGAAAGTATGTGACCATAATATTCAACCAGCCAGGAACGAGCATACACAGCCGTTAAATTGGCCTGTGCTGGATATGCCCAACTGTCATGGCTCTCTCAATAATCCAAACTAAAGAAACAAACACGAGGCAAGTAAAATATGCCTGCCTCGTTAAAAGACATAACTCTCTAATTGGCTGCATGGTTGATATCTCGTGTTGACCATGCAATCTACATCAATGTCTAGATGTCTGCAATAACAGGTAGTAGGTCAACTGACATACGGCAACCCAGTTATATCTGACTAGAACCTGACTAAAACACACACGCGTCTAGTATCAAACGACATCCTTTTTGTTTTTTTCTTTAGCCGCTATAGCTCAGTGACTATAATCCTTGCCAGTGTTCATGAGATCCAATTATCGTAGACCCAGCCTAACATCTGCAGCAAGAAATGTCCTGTAAATGAACATGCATTACGGAGATTATCATGGTTGAATGGATAACGTCGACCGGGTTTCAACACCTACACCGGTCCCTTAGCCTAAAACGTCAACTCCACGTCATTGACTTGGTGGAGATTATGTGAGGCAGCTTGTATGTGTGAGTAAGTGTGTGGGTGGATAGGTTGGTGTGTATGTGTGTCCATACATGTGTATGCGTGTGCTTATGTGTGTATGTGGGTGTATGTATGTGCACGTCTGAATGTGGGTGTGTATGTGTAAGAGTGTGTAAATGTGTGCTTGTATGTGTGCTTGTGTGTAAGTATGTTTATATGTGTGTTTATGTGTGCGTACATGTGTGCGTGTGTTTATATGTATGTGCATGTGTATATGTGTGTATGTGTGCGCGCGCGTATATATATATATATATATATATATATATATATATATATATATATATATATATATATATATATATATATATATATATATATATATATATATATATCTTATATATCTTATATATAAAAGGCAATCTCCGTCTGTCCATATGTCCTTTATGCGCTAGCGAACGGCCCATCCGATTGAGATGAAATTTTCTACACTTCTTCCTTTCATTCCAACGCAGCCCACTGTCATATGTTTTTAGTGTCAAATTGGCTGCTTACCCAATATTCTTTCATTTTTCATTTTTCGTTATAATTTCATATATCTCAGGGGACCTAACTCTGTAAAAGTTATTTCAAGGGGCATAACTTTTCTGTATAACTTATAGTCATATTGTGGCATCGTTTTCAAAGATTTATAAACTCTTTGTCCATAGTTATATACCGGCATATGAGTTATAATAGATAATGATACAATCTTTAAGGCATTTTCAAAGTTTTCATAAAAATAATGCACAATGCATAACATTGTAACTCATCTTTTTATGCTTAAGAAGTTACTGTAGTCATGCAGGTGATTAGACAGAGTTTTCATTAAAATTAATGGATGGTGTGTGGAAGGACATTCTTTTAAGTTACTTTTTTTGTTGTATGAATTTAATGAGAACTTATATGACTACTTATATGAACTAAATGAGATGCTCCCCACCAGGGACTGGGCGAAGCCGGACAGGGTCAGGCAGACAGATAGACAGACAGACAGACAGACAGATAGACAGTCGGGAACAGGAACTTATATGACTACTTATATAAATTAAATGAGATGCTTCACACCAGGAGCTGGGCGATACCGGGCCGGGTCAGACAGACAGACAGACAGACAGACAGACAGACAGACAGACAGACAGACAGACAGACAGTCGGTAACGGGAACGAGAACTTATATGACTACTTATATGAATTAAATGAGATGCTCCCCACCAGGGACTGGGCGAAGCCGGGCAGGGTCAGGCTGACAGATAGACAGACAGATAGACAGACAGATAGACAGTCGGGAACGGGAACTTATATGACTACTTATATGAATTAAATGAGATGCTCCACACCAGGAGCTGGGCAATGCCGGGCCGGGTCAGACAGACAGACAGACAGACAGACAGACAGACAGACAGACAGACAGACAGACAGACAGACAGACAGACAGACAGACAGTCGGTAACGGGAACGAGAACTTATATGACTACTTATATGAATTCAATGAGATGCTCCCCACCAGGGTCTGGGAGAAGCCGGGCAGGGTCAGCTAGTATATATATCTTATATCTATATTTATAAAACAAAGTGTATGTATGTAAATATGTGTGAATGTATATATGTATGCATGTAAATATGTATGTCCTTTATTTGTTCGCGAACGGCCCATCCGATTGAGATGAAATTTTCTACACGCCTTCCTTTCATTCCAGAGCTGTCAACTGTCATAGTTTTTTTTTCTTCTTCCTCCTCCTCCCTCCTCCCCCTCCCAAAATACGTACGTAAATATATGATGATGATGATGAAAGAATCCCCGAACCAAAACGCTAGGGAAAGGGAAGAAAATGACGTGACTACACAGAATCGTCACACGGCAATCATCATCATCAAGTGCCGTGCCGGCTGGCGTAGGCGTTCATGGCTCTCCGTAGATCTCAGTCTTTGGTTTTTTGGATCAACTCTGCTGCTGATATTCCTCCATGCCACGGCAATATCAATAACAATTCATCTTTTTATGTGTAAGGAAGTTATCTACAGTCGTGTAGAAGGGAAGAACTAGACGAGTATGAATTCGGAATGGCGAACTCTCTCCCCCTCTCTTCTCCTCCCTCTACCTCCTCCCTCCACCCTTCTCCTCTTCCTCCTCCCTCTCATCCCTCTCCCTCCTCCCTCCTCCTTCTCCCTCTTCCTCTCCCCTCATCCTCCATCCTCCTCCCTCCTACTCCCTCCGCCTCCTCCCCCCTCCTCCCTCATCTTCCCTCCTCCTCCCTCTACCTCCTCATCCCTCCTCCTCCTGCCTCCCTCCTCCTCCTCCTGCCTCCTTCTCCCTCATCATCCTCCCTCCTCCTTCTTCCTTCTTCTCCCTCTTCCCTCTTCCTCCTCCTACCTCCTCCCTCCTCCTCCTCCCTCCACCCTCCTCCTCCCTTCTCCTCCTCTTCCTCCTCCCTTTCCTTCCTCCTCCTCCTCCCTCTACCTCCTCCTCCCCCTACCACTTTCCTCCTCCCTCCTCCTCCCCTTCCACCTCCCTTTCCTTCCTCCCCTCCTCATTCTCCCTCCTTCCTCTCCCTCCTTCCTCCTCCTCCTTCCTTCTTCTCCCTCCTCCTCCTCCTTCCTCCTCCCCCTCCTCCTTCCTCCTCCTCCCTCTCCTCCTCCTCACTCCTCCTCCTCCCTCCTCCCTCTACCTCCTCCCTCCTCCTCCCTTCACATTCCTCCTCCTCCCTCTTCCTCCTCCTCCCTCCTCCTCATCCCTCCTCCTCCCTCCTCCTCATCCCTCCTCCTCCCTTCTCCTCCTCCCTCCTCCTCCTCCCTCTACCTCCTCCTCCCTTCACATTCCTCCTCCTCCCTCTTCCTCCTCCTCCCTCCTCCTCCTCATCCCTCCTTCTCCCTCCTCCTCCTTCTTACTCCCTCCTCCTCCCTCCTCCCCTCCTCCTTCCTCCTCCTCCTCACTCCTCCTCCTCACTCCTCCTCCTCCCTCCTCCTCCTCCCTCTACCTCCTCCCTCCTCCTCCCTTCACATTCCTCCTCCTCCCTCTTCCTCCTCCTCATCCCTCCTCCTCCTTCCTCCTCCCTCCTCCTCATCACTCCTCCTCCCTCCTCCTCCTTCTTCCTCCCTCCTCCTCCCTCCTCCCCCTCCTCCTTCCTCCTCCTCCCTCTCTGTCTCCTCCCTCCTCCTCCTCCCTCCTCCTCCTCCCTCCTCCTCCCTCTACCTCCTCCTCCTCCCTCCTCCTCCCTCTACCTCCTCCCTCCCCCTCCCTTCACATTCCTCCTCCTCCTCCCTCCTCCTCCTCCCCTCCTCCTCTTCCCTCCTCCCCCTCCTTCTCCTCATTCTCCCTCCTCCTTCTCCCTCTTCCTTCTCCCTCTTCCTTCTCCTCCTTCTCCCTCCTCCTTCTCCCTCTTCCTCCTCCCTCTTCCTTCTCCCTCCGCCTCCTCCCTCCTCCTACTCTCTCCTCCTCCTCCTTCCTCCTCCCTCTCCCTCCTACTCCCTATCCTCCTCCTGCTCCCTTCTCCTCCTGCGTTCTCCTCCTCCCTCCTTCTCCCTCCTCCTCCCTCTTCCTCCTCCCTCCTCCTCGCCTCCTCCTCCACCCTACTCCTCCCTCCTCCTTCTAATCCCTCCTCCTCCCTCCTCCTCCCTCTACCTCCTCCCCCTCCTCCCTTCACATTCCTCCTCCTACCTCTTCCTCCTCCTCCCTCCTCCTCTCTCCGCCTCCCTCCTCCTCCTCCCTCTACCTCATCCCTCCTCCTCCCTTCACATTCCTCCTCCTCCCTCCTCCTCTTCCCTCCTCCTCCTCCCCCTCCTTCTCCTCCTTCTCCCTCCTCCTTTTCCCTCTTCCTCCTCCCTCTTCCTTCTCCCTCCGCCTCCTCCCTCCTCCTACTCTCTCCTCCTCCTCCCTCCTCCTCCCTCTCCTCCTCCTGCATGGGCGAAATAGAGAACACACTGAACCGTTCAACAGGGATTCATTGTCAAAGAAATGTGGTTATTAAGACAAACGAAAGTGAGGGAAATGAAATACTTTGGGCGTGTAGAGTCTGGAAAAGATGTATATGGAGGGAGGCCTAACGAGTAAGCGGACAAGAGGAAAACCCAACATGGATGGGTATATCTTATATATAAAAGGCGATCTCCGTCCGTCTGTCTGTCTGTCTATATGTCCCTAATGCGCTCGCGAACGGCCCATCCCATTGAGATGAAATTTTTTACACGGCTTCCTTTCATTCCAGCGCAGCCCACTGTCATATTTTTTTAGTATGAAATCGGCTGCTTACCCAAAATTATTTCATTTTTCATTATAATTTCATCTATCTCAGGGGACTTAACTCTGTAAAAGTTATTTCAAGGGGCATAACTTTTCTGTATAACTTATAGTCATATTGTGGCATCGTTTTCAAAGATTTATAAACTCTTTGTCCATAGTTATGTACCGGCATATGAGTTATAATAAATAATGATACAATCTGTAAGGCATTTTCAAAGTTTTCATAAAAATAATGCATAATGCATAACATTGTAACTCATCTTTTTTTGCTTAAAGAATGAATAAATAATAGTTACCTTATCTCTATCAAGTTTGAAGATTTTATATTTCTTTACACTGTCGCCAACTCTAAGAAGACATGGAACAACCTCGGCCATTATTAAATCTACAGACATATGCGTTATATTCCTCCTCCTCCTCCTCTCCCCTCCTCCACCTCCTACCCTCTTCCTCTTCTCCTCCCCCTCCTCCCTCTCCCTCCTCTATCCTCCTCTTCTCTCTTTCTCCTCCTCCTCCCTCCTCCTCCCTCTTCCTCCTCCCAGCTCCTACTCCTCCTTTTTCTTCTTCTTCTGCTGCTGCTGCCGCTGCTCCATTTACCCAAGTTAATATATTACCAAGTTGGTCTTCGTTTATCTAAGGTTGTTCTAACTGCAACCAATAAATGATTAGACAGACAGACAGACAGACAGACAGACAGACAGATAGACAGACAGACAGACAGACAGACAGACAGACAGACAGTCAGTCGGGAACGGGAACTTATATGACTACTCATATGAATTAAATGAGATGCTCCCCATCAGGGACTGGGCGAAGCCGGGCCGGATCAGACAGATAGACAGACAGATAGACAGACTGACAGACAGACAGACAGACAGACAGACAGACAGACAGATAGATAGTCGGGAACGGGAACGTGAGCTTATATGACTACTTATATGAATTAAATGAGATGCTCCACACCAGGAGCTGGGCGATGCCGGGCCGGGTCAGACAGACAGACAGACAGACAGACAGACAGACAGACAGACAGACAGACAGGCAGGCAGGCAGACAGACAGTCGGTAACGGAAACGGGAACTTATATGACTACTTATATGAATTAAATGAGATGCTCCCTACCAGGGACTGGGCGAAACCGGGCAGGGTCAGGCAGACAGATAGACAAACAGATAGACAGACAGATAGACAGTCGGGAACGGGAACTTATATGACTACTTATATGAATTAAATGAGATGCTCCACACCAGGAGCTGGGCAATGCCGGGCCGGGTCAGACAGACAGACAGACAGACAGACAGACAGACAGACAGACAGACAGACAGACAGACAGACAGACAGACAGACAGACAGACAGTCGGTAACGGGAACGGGAACTTATATGACTACTTATATGAATTAAATGAGATGCTCCCCACCAGGACTGGGCGAAGCCGGGCCGTTTCAGCTAGTATATATATATATATATATATATATATATATATATATATATATATATATATATATATATATATATATATATGTTCGTGCATGCATGTGCATGTTTGTATGTGTGTATGCATGCAGTGTATGCGAGGGAGTGTGTATTTGTGGGTGTGTGTGTGTGTGTAAGTATGTGTATATGGGTGTTGATGTGTGTGAGTGGGGATATGTGTGTATTTTTTGTGTATATTGTGTGTATGCTCGTGTGTGTATGTGTATATGCTTTCGTGTGTATGCCTGGGAGTGTGTATTTGATAGCGAGAGGGTGTGTGTCTGTGTGTGAGTGAGAGTGAAAGAGAGTGTGATTTTTAGTATATGAAAGATGGAGAGAGTAACTTAATGGGTGAAATAGTGATTGCGAGTGAGAGAGAGAGAGAGAGGGGGGGGGTGGGGTGGGGAGAGTGAGCGAACGAGAGAGAGACAGTGGAAGAATGGATTTGTTAATGTGTGTATGTGTGCGCGCATTGTTTGTGACTGTCTATGAATGTGTGTTGGTGAGAAGAGAGAGAGAGAGACAGAGAGAGAGAGAGAGAACGAACGAACGAACGAACAAATTTTATTTTCAAAGGGTTAAGAATTGGGCACGCAGGCCCGTCTAACATTCTGCCCTTCTATCACTCTCTTTCATACATTATTTCATTCACACATCATTCAAGGCTAACAGAGAACAGCAACAATATAAAAGATATGCATTATAAAGGCATGGGCAAAATGCGAACATCAAAACTACACGACACAGTAAAATTAGATAATGGTCTGACACTTGTTATTAGCCATGTGGAATATACTGGCCTACCAAAAGGGGACTGGCTGTTATACTAGGGTTTTGTTATTATTATTATTATCTCTATTATTAAGGGGGAAGATAATCCGTACTGAGATAGTGTTCGAGTAATTTGCGATTATATGAATAGGGATTGGTGATGTCTTTGATTTCTTGTGGAAGATTGTTCCACAGCTGAGCTGCAGAGTACGTTAAGCTTGTTTTGTATAAGTCAATCCTAGGCTTCGGAATGTGTAATATATTTAAACGTTTACTGTGTCTAGCATTATATTTAAACAATGGCCAAAGGTAATTTGGGGCATTCCGATGCAGGATTTTGTGAATTAGTTTAGCTTTATTGAAAAGCAGGCGTTTGCGGAGTGGTAGTAACTGAAGGCGTTTATACAGGCTAGGATTGTCAGATAAATGTTTGTTATAAATTAGACTCATGGCCCGTTTCTTGAGTGAGTAAAGTCGCTTAGTGTTTGAATTAGAACAACCGTCCCAGATTGTAGAGCAGTAGTCAAAGTGTGTCTGCATATGAGAAGTATAGAATAGTTTCCTTGTGTCCTCATCAAGGAAGTTTTTAATTTTGGCTAGTTGGTAGACCTTTTTCGCTGTTTGTATGAGAGAGAGAGAGAGATAGAGAGAGAGAGAGAGAGAGAGAGAGAGAGAGAGAGAGAGAGAGAGAGAGAGAGAGAGAGAGAGAGAGAGAGAGAGAGAGAGAGAGATCTAAGCGCACGCATATCATGTAACATGCTATTCCATATATGTTGTGTATTCTTATGTTCATATTACCATTTTGAATGCCAAATGATGTTATAATTTATAACATGAACACATGTACATCACTGTAGAGTGGGCGAGAGAATTAGGGAGTATGAGTGTGAGAGAGAGAGAGAGAGAGAGAGAGAGAGAGAGAGAGAGAGAGAGAGAGAGAGAGAGAGAGAGAGAGTTAAAGAGTGTAAATGTGTGTGTGTGTGTTTGTAATAAAGAGAGAGAGAGAGAGAGAAAGAGAGAAAGAGAGAGAGAGAGAGAGAGAGAGAGAGAGAGAGAGAGAGAGAGAGAGAGAGTTAGAGAGTTGAGTGCACGCATGTCCTGTAACATGCCATTCCATATGTTTGTGTATTTTCATCTTTCACATTATCATTTTGTATGTATGACACTTTATTTTATGATGTATAATATAACATTACTGTAATGTGAGAGAGAGAGAGAGAGAGAGAGAGAGAGAGAGAGAGAGAGAGAGAGAGAGAGAGAGAGAGAGAGAGAGAGAGAGAGAGAGAGAGAGAGAGAGAGAGAGAGAGATGAATTGCATCACTAATTTTTAAGTTACAAAGTGTATAAGTATAATTTTTCTCCATTTCTTTACAATTTTGCCACAATGCTCACGACAATCGTCACTGTATGTGTGTGTAAAGTGTGGGAGTTTGATCATAATAATAGGTATGGGGATGGGGGGGATGTGTGTGTGTGGTAGGTTTCGTGATGTGGGTGGGTGGGCTCAGGATGTGTGGGTGGGCGGGGTGGGATTGTGTGGGTGGGTGGGGGAATTGTGTGTGGGTACGTGCGGGATGTATGGGTTGGCGGGGAGTTGTGTGTGTGGGTGGGGATGTATATTTGGCTAGGTGGTTGTGGGTGAGTGGGTGGAAGAGGATATGTTGGTGGATGATTGATGGTGGGTTATGCGATGGGTGGGGATATGTGGTGGGTGGGAGATGTGTGCAGGTGGGGGTGGTTGTGGGTTTGGGGATGTGTGTGTGGGTGAGGGATGTTTATGGGTGTGGGATGTTTGGGTGGATGGGTGGGGAGTGTGTGTGGGTGGGAGATGTGTGGGTGAATGTGTGTGGGCGATGTGTGTGGGTTGGGGTTGGTGCATGATGGGTGTGGGGGATGGATTTGGGGTTTGTTTGTGGGTGGGGGATATGTCTGGCTGGGGTGTGGTGTGTATGGCTGGATAGAGGATGTATGTGTTGGTAGTGACGGTGATTGTAGTTGGGGGATGTGTGGATGTGTAGGAGATGTGTGGGGAGATGTGTGTGTGTGCGTAAGGGACGTGTCTTTGGGGTGTGGTGTTGTGTGGGAGGGGAGCTGGGTGTGAATAAAGGATGTGTGTGTGGGTGGGGTGTGGTTGGGTGTGCGAGTTGGTGAAGGATGTGTGTGAGGGTGGAGGATGTGTGTTTAGATGTGTGTTTGGGGTGGGTGAGTGTGGGTGGGTAGATAGGAGATGTATGTTTTTGATGAGTGGGTGAGGGATGTGTGGGTGTTAGTGGTTGAGGGATAAGTACGTGTGTCTAGGGATGAGTGAGGGGATGAGTGTATGGGTTGGGGATGTGTGTGTGGGTTGTGTGTGCGTGGATGGGAGGTGTGTGTTTGTGAATGGGGGATGTGTTGGTAGGTGGGGATGTCTGTATGGGTGGGGAGATTGTGCGTGGGTGGGGATGTGTGTATATGGGTAGGGGTGTGTGGTTAAGGGATGTGTGGCTGGGGGATGGGTGAGTGGAGGATGTGTGGTTGGTAGAGGATATCTGGGTGGGTGAGTGTGTGTAGGATAGGAGATGGTGGGGGATGTTTGTTGGGGTGGGCTCGGGATCTGTGAGTGGGCTGGAGGAGATGGGAGATTGTGTGGGTGGGTGCGGAATCTGTGTGTGGGTAGGTGCGAAATATGTGAGTGACGGGGAGTGATGTGTGTGTGTGCGTTGGGGATGTGTGTCCAAGGAATATGTGTTTGGCTGGGTGGTTGGAGGTATGTGGGTGGAGGAGGATATGTGGGTGAGTGATTGTTGGTGGGTAATGGGACGGGTAGAGGATATGTGAGTGGGTGAGGGGATGTGTGTAGTTGGGTGGATGTGTGTGGGTGGGGGATGTGTGCTTGGGGAATGTATGTGTGCTTGGGTGTGGGTGGATGGGATATGTGGTGGGTGAGAGGTGTGTGTGGGTGGGGAGATGTGTAGGTGTAGGGATGTGGTGGATGGGTGGGGGCATGTATGTGTGTGTGGATTATGTGTGTGGTTGGGTGGGGGAGTTGGAGTGAATGGGGGATGTTTGGGTGGGTGGTGGATGTGTCTCATAACATAGTAATATGCATTGTTTATGTTTACAAAATTCATGTGACAATGTTTTTTTCCTGTGCACTGTTTATGAAAGAAAGATGAGTGATTGGAAGGGCCGAATGTAATACGGGCCTGTGTGCCCAATTTGTTACCCTTTGAAAACAAAGTCTGTTCTGTTCTGTTTCACATTCACTCTAGCTGGATTCTCTCTTTAACAATATCTCCGTCCTTTAACTAAAAATCCCGTGTCTAAAGATCCCGTTGTCAGAAGATCCCGCTGTCAAATGATCCCGTCTACAAGAGATCCCGCTGTCAAAAGATCACGTTTACGAGAGATCCCGCTGTCCAAAGATCACGTTTACGAGAGATCACGCTGTCCAAAGATCACGTTTACGAGATATCCCGCTGTCCAAAGATCACGTTTTCGATCCCCCAATAAATGTCGTAGTAATCATTTATTACTTTAGTGTCGTCCCTGGAGTGAGGGGAATCAACACCCACATTTTTATTACCCCAATATTATTGTCCTAGAGAAACCACCAGAATCCGTCTACAAAACTCCGTCAGTCTATCGACACCTCTTTCTTACTCTCACTCACCCCTAGATCATGCCCCCTCTCACTCTTCCCCAACACAACATACTCAACAACTCTAGCTTTAACAAATAAATACAAAATAGTTTATTAAAGCAAAGAGTATGTGTGTGAGAAGTGTGTGTGTGTGTAATGTGTGGAATGTGTGTCGAATATTCTAGTGTGTGCAGCTTCAGACCAAACTGCCTAAGAGCCCAGCCCGATCATCCCGGAAAGGATCACACCACATCTTAATTCAGTCCACATTAACCTCACCAAGGTATGTGTCCCTCCTGCTAGATGTAGACTACCACCGGTGGCTGTTTGATCACTCAAATACCTAGTCACAGTCTGACACTGATCCTGCCTGGATCACACACCGTTATTACATGTCCCAATTGTTCTGGGACTCATAACATCCTTGTCTAGTGAGGACACGAAAATACTGTTCCTTGAAATAAATGTAATTCCTGTCTAAAGTTTCTACTGTTCACAAGACCGCTGTTATAATAACTTCCTAATCAGTTTATACTGTTCTATTCTCATGTGATGTCGAAAAACAGTATCTATTAGTCTTTTCACTTATCGTGTGAAAACATAATACCCACTGGACTTTTCCCATGTAGTGTGAAAAAAAAAAAACAATTCTATTGTTCTGTTCACATGTGATGTTTGAAACATTAATCTCACGATTGTTCTTTTTTCAAAATGATGCGGAAAAAACAATCTCTAGTATTCTGCTAACGTGTGACGTTTGATAAATACTCTCACAATTGTTCCTTTAAACCCCTTTTATCATGGGCCCAGTGCAAAAGCTGCTGAATAACTGCCTGCACTAAGGTCTCCATTCTCAGTGACTTGAGTGACCTAAGGGAACCTTATGCCGTCCTGACTCAATCTCTGAATCGAATACACAATTTGCCATAAAAGCCACATGTTAAGCAAAACCGAATACATGCGATTCTATTCAACACGGATCGAGCCAGCTATCACTTCTGTCTAGTTCAAGTTTCACTCTTCACACTGCTAGCAAAGGAATTTATATTTTCTCCCAACCAAGGGTTTCTAGTGACGTCATTCATGTCAACAACAAATGCTCTTAGGGGCAGACAATCCGACTCTAACTTCACAGAACATTTTATCTCCCTTTTTCACAACCAAACATTCGAATGTCCCTTTCATCTCGCGAGTTGGGCAATTCTACTTTGATCCGACTTGTTTTTCTGTATTGGTTAAAAACAATTGTGGCCTTGAAAACATGCTGTCTCTGTTAATTCTCTGTATCATCTGATTCTTACTCTGCAGTGATTTTCACGACACAGTACCAGTCCTTGGAATAGAAGTATTGATTGATTGATTGATTGATTTAGGAACCGACATCACAGCATTCGGGACATTCCCATAAGCGCTCCGTCTCCATCCTCAGTAGCCAGCGAAGAGTTCCAACACTAATAGTTCCAGTAGCAATCTGATTATATGTCCGTCTCGCCTTTCCTCCGAGCGCCGAGCGTCGGCCAGATCCCCTCGTCACACCTCGTTGTCTCATTCTTACCAGACCATGGTGCTCCATCTGCTCCTCCGAGGTGTACACGTGCTCCCACAAGGCCGCAACCACGTCTGCCTTGTCATGCATCAATACTCCACCAAATTTTGCCGAGCCAGCCAATCTGTCCGCCTGTTCATTCCCCAGCACACCGGCATGCCCAGGAGAAAAGATCCAGGTGATGCTTACTACCCGTGACCTCCGAAGCGAAGCAAGCCACTCTGCACGAAGCCTACCTGTTCTCACCCGTCTCAGCATGCTTTCTGAGTCAGTTACAATCACAATGTGTGTATATATCGTGTTTTCTATCCAGCGGAAAGCTGCACTGACCGCCTCCACCTCCATTCTTAAGCTAGATGTAGTGTTATCATACGCCAGGCTCTCCTGCACCAAACGCCGACCATTAGAAGTATTAACAGTCTTTGCTCAATGTTGGCAGTCGCCATGACTCTCATTGCTGACAAACCTTTTCGAGCTTTCGTTATGACATAATCGACATGATCTCTGAATGTCAGCAAGATATGCCATCGACTGGGTTCTACTCAAAATACTCCAATCCATCCTCAGTGCCGACAGGTCTGTTTTCACAATATGGTTGTTAAGGGAGAACCATGTAACCGATGTCTTTGAAGGGTTGACAAGGGCCATGGCATCAGCACACCATGAGGAAATTCGATCTTGTTCGTCTTGCATATCATTGGCAACCGCCTGTCTATGTCGACCCTGTCGGTAAACAAGAATGTCCTCAGCAAATGACAGAGTCCTACCCCTCCCGACCAACTGTTGTTCAGTGATCGGCACCGTATACACGATGAATAGTACTGGTGACAGTGGTGAACCCTGCGGCAATCCTGAACATATCGTTATCGGCTCAGAAGACCAACTCCCACATCTTAGCACCACCTTTCTTTGGAGCAGAACTGCAACTATCCATCGTACAAGGTGAGGGTGAGCTTTCAGTCTGAGGAGGGTTTGCATCAAGTGCTCGACGGATACTCTATTGTATGCGTCCTCTAAGTCTATGGCAGCCGCACATGTTTCTTCTCCGCTCTGAAACCCTTCATAAACATCCTGATCAAAGACCGCCGCATTCAGCCATGACTCTTTGTTACGTTGTATCCTCCAAGTGTGGGCGGGAAGCAGCCGAGTTGTTCCAAGTCACGAGCAAGTCTGTGTGCTACAATGTTCTCCAGTAGCATGCCAGCAGTGTTCTGCATCGTGATGATTCTGTAGCCGCATTTGGGCAGTTACGTGTCTAGACTGAGTAAACTCCATTGCTCAAATTCCATTTAATAATTTCCACAATGTAGGTAGACTATACTGTGTGTTGACATATAGTGCCATCTAATGTTTAAGTCGACCTTATGAAATATTCTTTAAATTATGCTAATCAATCAGAAAATAAATTTACTCTCAAAATGTGTGTGCGCGCCTCACACAAAGAGTATAGCACATATCACATCAGTGTTCTTTTTTATGAGAAGGTGATTGTATAATATTGTGTGTGTATTTGTTTGCTTCTATCGAGCTCTTCATTAATGTTCTCAGTAGATACACAACATTGACTGTATCCTTGCTTTCAACAAACTCACTTTAATCTATACCTGTTTCAGGTAGATATTCTTACTGTCTCTTTGCATTAGGATTCTAAGCAAAATCTGTTTGATGTGACACGTTATGCTAATTGTTCGATGTTGATGACATTTCAACGTGCAATAAATATAGATTGACATAATACAGGAGTTATGATTCAGTATCATATATTGTATTGAGCAGTCTGGTGATATCATCATCATCAAGTGCCGTGCCAGCTGGCGTAGGCGTTCATGGCTCTCCACAGATTTCGGTCTTTGGTTTTCTAGATCAACTCTGCTGCTGATATTCCTCCATGTCACCGTCTCAATCCATCCAGCATCATTTCTCTTGGTCTGCCTCTGCCTCTCTTCCCCTCGATCTTTCCAGTTGTTACGATGTTCTCCAATGCCTCTCTTCTCATCACGTGACCGAAGAAAGATGTTTGTCTCTGTCTTATTGTTGTATATAATGTTCTAGTTTCATTAGCCTGTTTCAGGCAGTCATCGTTAGTTACTCTGGCAGTCCAAGGAGTTCGCAACATTCGTCTCAGGAACCACATCTCTGTTGCTTCTAATTTCTTCTTACTTTGTTCATTTACATTCCAAGATTCACTGCCATACAGCAAAACTGGTTCTACATAGCATTTCAGCACTCTCTTTCTTACATTCAGTGATAGTGACTTATTGCACAAGATACTCTTCATTATCTGAAATGCGGCGTTTGCTTGCCCTATTCTGCTCCTAAACTCTGTTGTACATCTTCCATCTGATGTTATAAATGCACCTAGGTATCTAAAATTATCCACTTGGTTAAGGATTTTTCCTTCTATTTCTATGTCACAATTTGGTGTCACCATTTTCTTTAATATTACCATTGTTACTGTTTTCTTTATAATCAAGGAGAGTCCTTTCCTTGCACTCTCTGTTACTACAACGTCTAATAATTGCTGTAGGTCTGTTGAATTATCCGCCACTAATACTGTGTCATCTGCATAGCGTATATTATTTATATTATAACCTCCAACTAGTATTCCTGGCATCTCTTTGATCTCTCTCATTATTACTTCGCTATACAGGGAGAAAAGATCTGGTGACAAGACACACCCCTGTCGTACTCCTAGCTTTATCTGTTCGTAACTACCCTCTTTATTTCCCATTTTAATTGCTGCTACTTGGTTCCAGTAAACATTCTTTATTATTCTTAAATCTTTTCCATCAATGTTGATATCTTCCAACATTTTAATCAGTTCATCATGTTTTACTTTATCAAATGCCTTAGTATAATCTATGAAGCACAAATATATGTCTCTCTGTTTCTCTATTGACCTTTCTATTAGTGTCCGTAATGTATAAATTGCATTGTTTGTGCCCTTTCCTTCCACAAATCCATACTGTTCTTCACTAATTTCCATTTTTATTTTCTTTTTGTTTCTTCTCATTATGATTCTGAGTAGAAGCTTAGTGATATGGTTTATAAGGTTAATTGTACGAAAATCTTCACAATCAATTGCTCCTGGTCTTTTTGGTATAGCTATAAATACAGATTTCAGCATATCACTGGGTAAATATCCACTACTGTAAATATCGTTCAACATTTTGGTTAATATATCTACTCCAAATTCTCCCAACACTTCTAATTCTTCTATTGTGATTTCATCTGGCCCAGCTGTTTTTCCTTTCTTCATACGTTTCATAGCGTCAGCGACTTCTTCTTTCAGAATAGGTGGACCTTCTAAGTTACTATCTTCTGTTAATTCTTCCCTTTCTCCGTCATATAATTCTCTTATATACTCATTCCACCTCTTCATTATAGCACCTTCCTCTAATAATATCTTTCCAGTTTTTGATTTCAAACACCCTGTATTTATTCTTATTTTTCTTCCTGTAAGCTCACTGATTTGTCTGTACATATTTTTTGTATCATTAATGGAATTTAATTCAATTTTTTTGCATTGCTCGTTTAACCAACTTTCTTTAGCCTTCCCACATTTATCTTTTATTTGTTTATTTATCTTAGCGTATTCTTGTTTGTCATTTTTACTCTGTTTTCTTTTGTCCATCAGTTTTAAGATTTCTTCATTCATTCATTTTTTCTTAGCTATTTTGCCTCTCTCCCGTAATACTTCTTTGCTAGTTTGATGAATGGAGTCCCTTAACATTTCCCATTGTTCATTTATATTCTGTATTTTAGCTATCGCATTGTACCTATTTTTCACAGTCACTCTGTATTGTTCTTGCAGTTCTTTATCTATTTTCAGAACCTCTTTATTAAGTCTCATGTTCTTAACCCTTTTATTTCCCTCTCTTTAATCTTACTTTTATTTGTCCACATAGTGGTACATGATCACTATTACAGTCAGCACCAGGCATTGTCTTTACATTAATTAAAGCATTTCTATATCTTTTATTAATTAGTATGTAGTCAATTGGGTTGCGTATTTTCTTATCAGGGCTTTTCCATGTGTACAGTCGTCTTTTATGGTGTTTAAACCATGTGTTTCCAATTATCATATCATTGATATTTGCCCATTCTATTAGCTTTTCTTCTCTTTCATTGCTTGTACCTAAACCATAATTCCCCACTACCTCCTCCATTTTCCCCTTTCCTACTTTTGCATTAAAATCACCAAGTATTATTTTATTTCTTGTGATCCAGTTTGAGCCATCACCATTTCTATTTCGTCGTAAAAGTGTTGTATTTCTTGTGATAGATTTCTGGTGATATATTCCAAATAAATACTGCAGTCTGGTGATATATTCCATATACATACTGCAGTCAGTTGAGTGGAAACCAATGCCGGGTCATTTCCAACTCGGCTTGCAATTCTGATGTGAAAGTCACTGTTAGTTAGTTAGGTAGTTAGTCGAAAGATCATCCTCATTGCACATCGAACCATTCAGTCCATAAGTGCTCGGATCACCTTCTCAGCAAATCAGGCAGAGTGTAGCGGCTAACGACACCAGTTCTGTGTTGGTTTATCAATCTTCTTTGGCTTCCTGCGTAGTGTTCTTTTTTGGCCACCCCTCTTTTAATTTGCTGTTCTCGCATTCTGGCCATGGTTGTGGATTCACAGTCATCACTTGGTTCACGCAAAAGTCTTACTTCTCGTAGAGCATTCAGAATGTCAGCCTGGTCCATGGCGCGTCCGCCCTCCACAGTAGCCTGCGAGCTTGTCAGCCCTCTCATTTCCTTGTACTCCCGCATGCCCTGGCACGAAGATGAAACTAATCTTTGCCAGCCGAGACCGCTCCAGAGGCAGCAACCATTCTCTTCGGATCGACCCCTCCTCTATCCTCTTGATCATGTTCATTGAGTCGCTAAGGAAACATGCCCTAGTGAATGTCTGTGTCTCGAGCAATGTTATTGCTTTACTTACTGCCATGACTTCCATAGTCAGGCTACTTGTGGTTTCAGTGAAAGCACCAGAGTCCTCCTTCACAATTCTCCCTCCGGCCCGAGCCGTAAAGGCCCATGAGCTTCTCACATGTCGGACGACCGACCCATCTGTGTAGATGACAGCATCACCGTCTAGCGAATTCTCGAAGATCAACGCTTGTACTTCAGCCTCCACAGCAGCCGGATTTTCTTGTCTGCATTTTCTATCTAGTTGGATGCAAACTGAAAAGGATGTGCAGAAATCTGTTGGCACTTGTACCCACTCCTTGCCAGGTTCTAAGTCCTCAAGTGAACACACCTGTTGAAGAATGTCTTCGGCTTGACCCATCCACGACAGTCCTCTTTTTAACCTGCTGCCCTTCACCTTCATAATTTCACTATGCATTGGATGTTGTGTGTTTGCGTTAACTCTGAGGTAGGCGTGTGCTCTGCAAACTTGTTTTCTCTCTTCAATGGTTGAAAAATCAAGAAGGTAGCGCATCGCCCTGCATGTTGTATCTCTTGTACATCCAAGAATAATACGCATAGCTTCATTATGTATCCTTTCCATCCTTTCTATCTGCGTACGGCTGAAAGTCAGGATTGCCATTGCATACTCAAAAACAGACCAGTCCCTCGTACAGAAGACATAGATGGCGCTTCTCACAGTTTGCTGCCGCCATCACCCGCATCGCGACCAAACCCCGCTTGGCCTTTGTTATCACCTGGTCTATGTGCTCGTTATAAGCAAGGCTTCGATCAAACCGTATCTCCAGGTAATTCATTGCCTGCGTTCTTTCCACCGTCTCTGAACACAGCTTTACAGTTGGTGTTGGAGTGTTGACAATATGATTATTCAATGAAAGTCACTGTTGATGAAGACAATGTCGATAGTTTCAAGTCCATCCTAAAGCTCCATCCATTTGTTTGTGGGGAGAAATATTTCATCATGATCTACCTTTAGTACTGAAATCCCACAAATAGTGACAGATTCCTCGTGACCCAAATTAGTACGGAGAAAAGGTAGCCACTTGAATAATAGGAAATAATAGTACCAAGGGAAATAATAGAATCGATGTTTAAATCGGCAAGGGAGACAAGCAAATTAATCTTTTGGAGTATGCACATAAAGGTTGTGTAACAAAGCTATTTAGTTTGAATATGCCAAAGTATGATTTCTAATTAAACGAACAAGCCCTAAGATGAATAGCTACTAAAGTACATTTAAGTTATAGAAATTTCTTAGATTTTGAGTCTGTAACCTCACATGGTAGATAATATTTTGAAGGAAGTGTAGCCTATCAACGGAATAATATATTTGTTGTAATATCCCTTATGTGTTAGGATGTGTATGTGTATTATGAATATTTTGGCCGGCACATTTACATGTGCCTCAAAACTATATGAAATTTGGTCGTAGAGGTATGTTAATTGCGAGAAGAAGCAGTTGACACCGATTTCTGCCCATAAATAATACGCAAGTGGACGTTCGACATTTGCAACTGTTTGCTTTAACATTGCAGACATGTTTCCTCCTAGTAAAGGCCAGGTCTCCAGTTGGAATGACAACCCTATCGTCACCATAGCTTTAAGCTAGTCTGGAGGTAGCCCACACAGACGTGAAATTCTCTGCTGCTTGAAATGTTCAACTGCAATTATAACAGCGTGTGTGTATCTGTGTGTTTGTATATGTGGGGTGGGGGTGGTGGTGGGGGTGCGTGTTTATTTTCCAATTTGTTAAGAAGACCACTGGTGACTAAAGACGTTTTTCGTCTTAACCCTAATCTGGTCTATTCTGTATGATATCCATGACGGCTTAGAGAAAAAGGTGCCCATAAAGTCAAACGTGTATGTAGAGTACAGATACAAGAGACTTACATTACATTACATTGGTACCTTGCCGTCTTGACAGACGATAGTTTGTGCTTCAAAAAGGCTTAATAACTTTTACCCATGGCGGTAGCGAATGTGACTGATAATGCCAATTCGCGCTGTAAATGTTCGTTCACAGTGGATGCATGCGAACACGTGGTCATTTCCACCAATCATGCACCATCTTACGTCTCACACGCTCAATGTGAACTCTTCTTCTTCTTCTTCTTCTTCTTCTTCTTCTTCTTCTTCTTCTTCTTCTTCTTCTTCTTCTTCTTCTTCTTCTTCTTCTTCTTCTTCTTCTTCTTCTTCTTCTTCTTCTACTCCTCTTCCTCCTCCTCCTTCTTCTTCTTCTTCTTCTCTTCTTCTTCTTCTTCTTCTTCTTCTTCTTCTTCTTCTTCTTCTTCTTCTTCTTCTTCTTCTTCTTCTTCTTCTTCTTCTTCTTCTTCTTCTTCTTCTTCTTCTTCGCACCTTAGACTGGAGGTTCATGATGTACAAGCTCTGTAACTGTGACATAACTTATGTCAACCAAATATTGGCCTATCCAGTCACATAAAGAACATGTAAATATAGTCATATGTTCAGAGATTCCCTACCCTCATCTTCGGGCTAAGAAGTGTAAACAAAAACAAAATATACAAAATGAAAAACACGTTTCATGAAAAACATGGACGTTTCCATTGTGCCATATTGTCAACACAATAGCAACGTATATGATTGGACAGATTAAGGTTTGATTTCCTAAGTTTGTATGACACATTTTATTTTCGGGTATAATTCTTCGCCTGAAGACAAGAGCAAGAAATCTATTAAAACCAAGGGTAAAGACATACCATAGCAGTCACGGGCTATCTTCCTCTATTTCTTTAAACAAAGATGTCCAGTTGTGATAGTATGTTCTAGTTGTTGTCTTGTTATAATGTGGCCAAAGTTGGTGACAGCCTCTACGTTTGTGGTAACAAAACATAGCTTATTGAATTGTTCTTTGTGTGACTAAATAGACCGGTATCATTTCTCTCTCCACACTTACTCTCTTCGTACATCCTCTCCACTCACTGTCCCCATTCACTGTCTCTCATTCCACTAGTTGTTTCTCACACACCCTCGCTACACTTTGTCTCGCCATATACACTCTCTCATGACTCCTTCTTCCCACTCGTGTGTCAAAGAGTTAACAGCTAATGGTTGGGGCTGGCAGAAGTAAAGTAACAGCAGGCAGAGGATCTTATAACATCATAGGGCTCAGAGGGAGACCATTGGCACAGTTCTGTCTTGACAGACGATAGTTTGGTACATTGTGCTTCAAAAAGGCTTAATAACTACGACCCGTTGCGGTGGCGAGTGTGGCTGATAAGGCCCATTCGTGCTCTAAATGTGTGTCCACAGTGGATGCATGTGAAAACATGGTCATTTCCACCATCATGCACCATCTTACGTCTCTCACTCTCTGTGTGTGCTTTATCTGCAATCATTTTCTCCTTTCTCTTTATTCCATTTCTGATAGTAGCCCTACATGCAACTCGACATGCGACTTGCTCCCAATGTGCATTATCAAAGCCTGTATCAATCATGTCCCGCTTACACACATCTTTGTATCGTAGTAGAGGCCGACCCTGAGATCTGCTACCCATCTGTAATTCACCAAAACAGATGCCCTTTGGTATTCTAATATCATCCATCCTCCTAACGTGTCCTATCAATCTAAGTCTACGAAGACTGGGCATGGACCACACCGTCACACAACCTGATCTTTCAAATACTTCAGTATATGTGATTTTGTCCTGCCATTTAATACCAAGTATTCTTCGCAGACATCGGATATGAAAGCTGTTTAATCGATTATCTTGGAGTCAATAAGTTGATCAGGTTTCACTGCCATAAAGAAGAGAACTAAGGTAAGGACACAAGATAGGTAGACGAGGACTTATGTTTTGGCAGTAAGCTTCCTGTTCTCCCAGACTCTTTTTGCTAACATGTTCATTGATTATGTGGTTGTTTCGGGATTTGAAATTTAAATATTGAGCACAACCCACTACTGGCAACGCCGATCGCATTCCGGTATGAACCTAAGGCCTATCCACGTCAATATGGAAGCACTATACTCGAGTTTCGCCCTTGTTTGAGCTCATCAGTAGTGCATATCCCTGACCGGATCCGGAAACAGTCCCGGATCACGCGTGTGAAGCGGATTCATGTTCATTGTTTTTGCTGCCTTAACACTCCTGGTGTTGATTTCCTGATCTAGGGATAATTTGCTATTTACCACTGATCCTAGATATGTAAAATGGTCTACCATCTCTAGTTCGGCGTCGTCAATAAAGATTGATGGTACCCTATGTGCACCTTGTAACATAATCTGTATCTTCTTTTTGTTAATTGTTAAACCAAATGCAGAACAAGTATTGGAAAATGCTGATAGTAGATGTTGTAATTCTTCCTTAGAGTGAGTCGTAATTGCCGCATCATCCGCAAAAAGCAACTCTCTGATTAGTACCCTCCTAATTTTGGTCTTGGCCTTCAATCTCAGATCATTGTAGAGGCCGCCATCTGAGCGTGAGTGAATGTATATACTGGCATTCTGATCACGAAAGGCATATTTTAGTAGAAGTGAAGGATAGGTGCGGGATGTGTGGGTTGACGGGGGTATGTGTGTGTTTTTTTTGTGATATGTGTTTTGCTGGGTGGTTGCGGGTGTGTGGATGTGTGGTGGAGAATATGCAGGTGGGTGTGTGCGTGTCGGTTATGGGATGGGTTGGGGATGTATGTCTGGGTGGGGAAATGTGTGTGGGTGGGGGATCAGTGGGTGGGTGGCGGCATGTATGTTTGCCTGAGTATGTGTGAGTGCGTGGAGGTATGTGTGGGTGGGTGGCGGTGTGGTGCGTGGGTGAAATGTGGGTGTCTGAGGGATGTGTGGGTGGCTGCGGGGTGTGAGGGTGGATGGGGGATGTGTCTCACAACATTGCAATATGCACTGTTTATGTTTCGACTTTCATTTGACAATGTTTTATTTTCCCCATGTGAATGTACCATGCGTAATATGCATTGCTTATGCTTACAAAATCCATTTGACAATGTTTTTTTCCCCTATGTAAATGTAACATGCACATTTGATGAATGGAAGATGCGTGATCGAAAGGGCCGAATGTAAGACGGGTCTGCGTGCCCAATTTGTTACCCTTTTAAAATAAAGTTTGTTCGTTTGTTATTTCGTTCGTTCTTGATTTCAAACTCTTCTGAAGTTGCACCATCAAACTTGATTATGATTATATCCTTCATGCCTGTGTGAAATGGATACCAATACATATGAAATCGCTACCAGGTTATCCTCAGGGAGGAACGATGGTTAGGAATGGATTCTGTCACCTCAGGTCTTAACAAAGCGATTTAAAAAAGTATGTGAAAATACACTACTTCACACTATAACTGCATCGTCCCCAATAAGGCTATTCTTACCTATCATCATCATCATCATCATCATCATCATCATCATCTCATCATCATCATCATCATCATCATGCGTCATGCTATTAAGTGAGGACGCTCAAGGGTCGCCATCATCACATGATCAATCTTGGATCAGCTTTGTGTTTTTGTCTCGATTATGCATGTGACCAAGCCACCCGGGTATTTATAGCTGTCTTTCTGTTGCTCTTTTTTCCTCCAGTTTGCTGGCTGCCACAAATATGTGGAGTTTACTTTCATCAGTAAAAGTTATACTTATCTCAGGACATTTATAAACAAATAAATTGGTCTATACAACACAAAGAACACAAACACATTCACACCTAATGAAGCGGCGTGTGTATTCTTCACGCCACTTCCTATGATGTGAATATAAAGTAATACTTCATTTTATGCCACTTTTCAACATATAAAGAACAGTACATCTTCACAAAATATATGTGTAATTTTGTAATATTTTAAAAAATACAAACAAACAAATATAGCAACAACAAACAAATAACAAAAACGTAACCAGACGGCAAGGACAGAGAAACGCGATGAAACCAGAAGGGACTCTATGCAGGAGGCCAAAAAAGAATAATCAACAACACAGAACAGACCGGTGTCATCAGCAGCTGCACACTGAGTGAAATACTGAGAAGGGGATCCTATCTCAAATGGACTGAATGGTTGGATGTGCTGTGAGTGTACTCTGTTAGCTAACTGAATGGTTGGATGTGCTGTGAGGGTACTCTGTTAGCTAACTGAATGGTTGGATGTGCTGTGAGCGTACTCTGTTAGCTAACTGAATGGTTGGATGTGCTGTGAGGGTACTCTGTTAGCTAACTGAATGGTTGGATGTGCTGTGAGCGTACTCTGTTAGCTAACTGAATGGTTGGATGTGCTGTGAGCGTACTCTGTTAGCTAACTGAATGGTTGGATGTGCTGTGAGCGTACTCTGTTAGCTAACTGAATGGTTGGATGTGCTGTGAGCGTACTCTGTTAGCTAACTGAATGGTTGGATGTGCTGTGAGCGTACTCTGTTAGCTAACTGAATGGTTGGATGTGCTGTGAGCGTACTCTGTTAGCTAACTGAATGGTTGGATGTGCTGTGAGGGTACTCTGTTAGCTAACTGAATGGTTGGATGTGCTGTGAGCGTACTCTGTTAGCTAACTGAATGGTTGGATGTGCTGTGAGCGTACTCTGTTAGCTAACTGAATGGTTGGATGTGCTGTGAGCATACTCTGTTAGCTAACTGAATGGTTGGATGTGCTGTGAGGGTACTCTGTTAGCTAACTGAATGGTTGGATGTGCTGTGAGGGTACTCTGTTAGCTAACTGAATGGTTGGATGTGCTGTGAGCGTACTCTGTTAGCTAACTGAATGGTTGGATGTGCTGTGAGGGTACTCTGTTAGCTAACTGAATGGTTGGATGTGCTGTGAGCGTACTCTGTTAGCTAACTGAATGGTTGGATGTGCTGTGAGCGTACTCTGTTAGCTAACTGAATGGTTGGATGTGCTGTGAGCGTACTCTGTTAGCTAACTGAATGGTTGGATGTGCTGTGAGCGTACTCTGTTAGCTAACTGAATGGTTGGATGTGCTGTGAGCGTACTCTGTTAGCTAACTGAATGGTTGGATGTGCTGTGAGCGTACTCTGTTAGCTAACTGAATGGTTGGATGTGCTGTGAGCGTACTCTGTTAGCTAACTGAATGGTTGGATGTGCTGTGAGCGTACTCTGTTAGCTAACTGAATGGTTGGATGTGCTGTGAGCGTACTCTGTTAGCTAACTGAATGGTTGGATGTGCTGTGAGGGTACTCTGTTAGCTAACTGAATGGTTGGATGTGCTGTGAGCGTACTCTGTTAGCTAACTGAATGGTTGGATGTGCTGTGAGCGTACTCTATTAGCTAACTGAATGGTTGGATGTGCTGTGAGCATACTCTGTTAGCTAACTGAATGGTTGGATGTGCTGTGAGCGTACTCTGTTAGCTAACTGAATGGTTGGATGTGCTGTGAGCGTACTCTGTTAGCTAACTGAATGGTTGGATGTGCTGTGAGCTTACTCTGTTAGCTAACTGAATGGTTGGATGTGTCTGCATGCGTGCCTGTCTCATAACATTGTAATATGCATTTTTTTTATGTTTACAAGAATCATTTGACAATGTTTTTGTTTCCTAGGTGAATGTAATATGGTTGTTAAGGTTTCTTGGCAAGTTTTGCTTAAGGTAGTTTGCCATTGTTTTCCTTCTTGGCAATGACTGCGCTAGTCGGTGGCCATAGCCATTGTCTCTACTGATAAGATCTTCTGCCTATCGCCGCAGAGTGCAGACCGTACATAACAACAATCTGTCGGCTGCTCTCACACGCCATCCTCAAACTGCTTCCATGGCTTCACGTAACCCTGATAGAGGGGATACACGGGTACTCCACGTTGCTAATTATATGAAATTGCATGGGCAATAAAGAACCTAAAGAATGGTAAATCGCCTGAATGTGATGAGATAAAAGCTGAACTAATTAAAGCAGGAGGAGAAAGAAGCATGCAAATCTATCACGCATTATGTTAAAAAAAATAGAAATATGGTATATGTCCACAGAGATTTGAAGAGAACAATCGTCATTCCAATACAAAAAGGGCAACCTGAAATTACGCCCCAACTATAGAACTGTTGCCCTGGTCAATCACGCAAGTAAAATTCTACAAAGCATCATAATACGACAACTTCGTAAGAAAATGGAAGAAGAAATTAACGTGGTTAAAGCTGGATTTAGACAAGGAAGAGGAACGAGAGATCACGTACTCAGCATGCGTTTAATAATACATGTGGATTATTCAAAGGCATTTTACTGTGTACAGAATCAGAAACTTTAGGAAATCATAAAGACTGTGGGCTTTCCATCACATGCAATACAATACATATCATAAAAAATTTTCTGTCTAGACCAACAGGTAGCGGGTAGAATAGATGGCGAGACATCAGATTGGTTTGAATTCAAGCAAGAAATCCGTCAGGGCTGTATGCTGTCCCCTTATTTATTTAACCCGTACGCTGAAAATATAACAAGAAATGTCAGAGATGATATAACCAGGGAACAATATGGTGCCCTAAATATCGGTGGTCATGACATACCAGAGATTCGATATGCTGATGATACAGTAGTGTTATCCACAACACAAAATGGTATAGAAAAGCTAATAACCTCAACCTAATTGAATAGTGAAAATCACAACGTATATACTATCATAGCAAGAAGAAAGATAATGCATACATTTAAAACTACTACGGAGAAAGAAATATATGTTAATGAGGAAAAATTATAGGCGGTGGAAAATGTATAATATCTTGGGTCATGTATTACCAAAATTGTTGACACTATGACAGAAATTCAAAGACGAATATTTATTGCTCTCCAAAGACTACAACAACTGAATAAATTATGGAATGGAGACAGATAGAACTACAAAATTTATTTTTTAAGATCTTTTTGTTTTTTTTGGATTTTGGCCACACGAAACGTCGCGAAAGTATTGAGATAACAATAATGGAGAGGTATCTGCATGGGAAGAGAAAAAGAGGAAGTATAAAGAGAAGATGTGTGCAGGATGTGGTGGATGATCTCCAGATGCTTATAATCGAGAATTTTTTTCCGGAAGTTTGTTATGGGAGCGAAGTTCTGCAAAGGACATGCTACTGAATGAAAGAATGAATGAATGAATGAATGAATGAATGTAATATGCACAATTGTGAACGAAATATACGTGACTGGAAGGGCCGAATATAAGACGGGTATGCGTGCCCAAATTGTGCCCCTTTTAAAATACAGTCTGTTGGTTTGTTAACTCCGCCTAGAATTTCCTAGAAGTTCTGAGTATCGGCAACCCATCCAACACCATTATCTCCATGTCGCTATGATCTATCAGTTCTTCTGCACTATACACACGCTCCCAAAAGGTCTTGACTACGTCAGCTTTAGCATGCACAAATAATATAATCAATGATACAGACCCATCCAATCTGTCCACAGCTCTTTTCCCACCACATCAAAATGTCCCGGGGAGAAATCCTACAGATGCTCTCAATTTTGTTTTGTTTTGTTAAATGGAAACCTGTCACGTTGTCCGGAGCATGCCAGGCTTTACCTTTCTCATACCATTTTGTGAGTCTGTTAAAATCACGACATGATTGTACTGTTTGTCCTCAAGCCAGCGGAACGCCGCTGTAACTGTCTCCACCTCCATTCTCTGACTAGATATGGTATTCCAGCGTCTTTTGCACCACATACCGTGAGCCACCTTTCGACACAAACCCCCAAGAACGTCTTCCACCCTTAGAACAGGGCCTTCCTTATAGATGACTAGCTGACCCGGCCGGCTTCGCCCAGGCCCTGGAGGGGATCTATCTATCTATCAGTCTGTCTGTCTGCTTGTTTGTCTGCCTGTCTGGCTGACCCGGCCCGGCTTCACCCAGTCCCTGGTGGGGAGCATCTCATTTAATTCATATAAGTAGTCATATAAGCTCTCCCGTTCCCGACTGTCTGTCTGTCTGTCTATCTGTCTGTCTGTCTGACCGGGCCCGGCTTCACCCAGTCCCTGGTGGGGATCTATCTATCTATCAGTCTGTCTGTCTGCTTGTTTGTCTGCCTGTCTGGCTGACCCGGCCCGGCTTCACCCAGTCCCTGGTGGGGAGCATCTCATTTAATTCATATAAGTAGTCATATAAGCTCTCCCGTTCCCGACTGTCTGTCTGTCTGTCTATCTGTCTGTCTGTCTGACCGGGCCCGGCTTCACCCAGTCCCTGGTGGGGAGCATCTAATTTAATTCATATACGTAGTCATATAAGCTCTCCCGTTCCCGACTATCTGTTTGTCTGTCTGTCCCGGCCCGGCTTCACCCAGTCCCTGGTGGAGAGCATCTAATCTAATTCATATACGTAGTCATATAAGCTCTCCCGTTCCCGACTGTCTGTCTGTCTATCTGACCCGGCTTGGCTTCACCCAGTCCCTGGTGGGGAGCATGTCATCTAATTCATATAAGAAGTCAAATAAGCTTCCGTTCCCGACTATCTGTCTATCTATCTGAGCCGGCGTGGTTTCGCCCAGCTCCTGGCGCACAGTAACTTAAAAGAATGTCCTTCCACACACCATTCAATGAAAATTGTAGAAAAAGATGGGTTACAATGTTATGCATTATGCATTATTTTTATGCAAACTTTGAAAATGCCTTAAAGATTATATCATTATTTATTATAACTTATATGCATGAAAATAACTATAGACAAAGAGTTTAACAATAGTGCAAGTAAGTCCAACAATATGACTATAAAGTAAATAGAAATGTTATTAAAAGTTATGCCCCTTGAAATAACGTTTCTAGAGTGAAGTGCCCCTGCTATATAGACATTATATAATGAAAATGGAAAAGTAAATGTTATTAAATAAGTCGAAGATTTTACATTAAGAAATTATTATAGTCGGTTGCCAATGAATGAAAGGAAGACGTGTAGAAAATTTCATCTCAATCGTATGTACCGTTATCGAACGCATCCAATACAAATATCCCCACACACAAACATACACTCTGTTTTATAGATATAGATTGCACCAAATGGTCGTGAATTGTCGTGGATAGATTGTTCCAACCCCCATTCCGTGCATCCGTCAGGCAAGTGCCTGCACTTTCGATCCAATGTTATCATGAACCTGCACATGTTCGAAATTTTCTCTGGCATTCTGATCGGCGCCTCTCCTTTCAGACTGTTCTCAAGCATTCACACTTCTTTGATTATGACCTCTGTCTGAGCCATCCAGTGATCAGCGTGTGGCTCTTAACTGTGTCCAGTTAATGTTAACATTATGTGAATGTATTTGTCAGCATCCCCAAAAAGGCCTTAACAGAGGCAATGAGGTAATACTAGTCTAGTAGGGAGACACCAGACAGGAGACACCGAATACTATTAATAGCCTCACTAGGAGACACATTTGTGTCAGACCAGAGGTCGACGAGTACAAATGAGCGAGGGCTTTCCCCAAGTAATTGGGTAGCTGGTCCTTGCGAGTAACCGTGATATGCCGGGTTACTCAAACTCACCAGCGGCGTGCTGGCAAGACCAGGCACGCAATAATAGCGACTGCACGGAGAGTAAAGTGTCCGTGCTGGTCCACGCAATATGTAGCGTGTGGACAGACGGACTAGAGACGGTAGAGAGAGCAGACGTATCCTTGACCAATGCGATAGCTTTCTAGGCCATAGGCAAATATAGGGCTGTTCATTTAGATTGTGAAATGCTAGCATCATCTATCATCACGTTAATGCATTCATATTGTGTAACGATGATGAAACATACGCTCGTAGAGCCATTCAAATGTCGGCTCTGAATAAATTGCATTCCTTTCGCAAATGTCATGAATTGTTATTTCGTGCAGTGCGAAAGTAGCGGAGTCGTGAGAATCTGCAGCGCACAAGTCGCTGACAGGCTAGACCCCGAATTGGTGTCAGAAAACAGTGAACCAACGCCAGCGGTGAATTGGTGTCAGAAAACAGTGAACCAACGCCAGCGGCGAATTGGTGTCAGAACACAGGGAATAAACACCAGTAGACCCCGAATTGGTGTCAGAACACATTGAACCAACGCCAGCAGTACAATTACTGTCAGATTTCATTGAACGTTTCTGAACAGTCATAGCAGGCAGGTGTTCTACTATTCAACGATCAGTTAACGCCAACATGCAAGTGGTATTATAAACCACTGAACGAACGCTAGCTATCGATTGATATTACAAAAGTGTGAATCAGCATCAATTCAATGCACGATTCAACATGATTGCTGTGTGATATATTGCAAAGTAATACAAATTTATTGTGATACAGGCTGTAAATTAATTTTTCCCTTGTGGTAAATTATACGATCGCCATTTTGTGGAAGATGGACCACAATTGAGTTAAATTAGATCGGTAAAGTGTGAAATTCTACCAATATTATTTAGAAAGTGTGTTATTATACTAAAAGCAATTGAAATGTATAAAATCATCAGTGAACATTACCATCGTAACCACTGTGTACATTGCATTGAGTGTGATACAGCCATCAATGTCACCATATTACGAAATCATTAAATAGATTAGCGACGAACTGCAGCCTAGAACGAAGGTACGCCAGAGTCAAGCAGCGAAGACAGGACGACATTGACGGCCATACGACTAGTCATCTCATTTATCATCTAACAATCATTCAGACGATCATAGCATTCATCATTAATACCATTTATCACTATTTAGCACATTTTCATTCATCATTCGCATGAAATAGGAGATTGTATTAACAACTTGATGAAATATGAAATATGTGATTAAATATGATGAATTATGAGCTTGTATTGACAACTTAAGCGTGTGTCTAATTTTTGCTGCTCTACTAACCAGAAGCAGCCCTTGTGTTATCAAATCAAACCAGTGTGTAGTATGAAAGACTGCGGTGGAACACCCCAAGTACCGTACTTTCCAACAAACTAGATGAGTATATTTTCCGAATATTTTGATATGCTCTAACTTAATCATGCATCTTCTTTTCCAGCGAAAGATGTACATTTACTAACACATTATTGTAAACTATTCTGTGCATATTAGTGTATGATCATTTTGAACTAACATTACGCCACAAAATGGCGTCACTAAATGAATGTATACAGGCGGGCATCGCAATGGGCCACACTGGCGATAAGCTAGAAAAATGAACAAAGTCGTTTCTACAATGCACTGGTCAATGGTAAACCATGCCAATGTTTGGTTGATTGCGGCAGCACTCTACTGGGGTTAAGGAGAGAACTTGCTAGACCTGAAGATTATACGGGTGAATTTGTCAAATGCCGTACTTTCTCTGGAACCATCGAGAAATATCCACTGGCAAAAGCGCATATCAATACCCCGTTCCTTACCGGCACATTTACGTGCGCTATCCTCGAAGATCCATGTACTGATCTTATTGTAGGATGTCTTGATGCATTAAAAGAATGTACAGACGACAACATAAAAGCCTGGAATGAAACACACATGGTCAACGCTGTAACTAAGTCAGAGACAGAAACAAAGTATGCTGACATACAAAATGAAACACTACAGCTATTACCACCAAATGGTGCTGATACCAACAATACTCGCCAAAAATTGAGCGAGGCACAAAGCACCGACCAAACACTCACACTGTATTTTAACTTATTGTGTGAGCGAAAGAAAGTTTCCAAAAATTCTTCCTGGTACTTTAAAAAGGTTAACGGAATTCTCATGCGTTATTACACATGTAATAACCATGAAATTCAGCAGACGGTGTTACCTGTAACATACCGACAAAAGGTGCTAAATATCGCACATTCACCACCGTTTGCTGAACATTTGGGCTATCATAAAACGCGAGCCAGAATTCTATCACAATTTTACTGGCCGAAATTCTGTTCGGACATAAAATCTTTCTGTCGCTCTTGTACTGTGTGTCAACATCGTGTACGAAAGAAAAGCATGTAAAGACCGAAGTGTAACGGTCAGTGATAGCATCTAGACCACTTGAGAGTATAGCGGTCGATATTACTGGACCCCTAATGCAGGTGTCGAGTAATGGAAACCATAACTATCCAAACAAGGGTACTAAAACGATTCACCTTAAACCAAACCAAAAGGTTGTGATTCAACTAACGGATAAACATAATATGGTACTAACATTTTGCCAAGGGCCTTTCAACGTTGAACTGAAAATATCAGATGCGGATCATGAAATATCGATAAAAGAACACTTAGAGATATTTCATATCAACATCTTGAAACCATACTTTTCACAACGAGAACAACAGACAGATGAACAGATTGCACCAACACCAAGCAATGAGACGACAGACATACACAACTCAACTTCACTAGGTAGGGCGACACACAACAGCGACAACGCAAACACACTTAGCCAGATAACAACACACACAACTAGTAGCACAACAGTATTGGACGAGATGGAACTACCAGTTCCTACAGTAAACGCAACTGCGACAAATATCTCGACATATAGAAATAACATATGCAGTCAGACGAAAGACGGAACAAAACACCGACTGAAACTTAGACAAGTCTTCGACAGGTTGAGATTGTTTGGACTCACAGCGAAGCCGTCCAAAGTAGAGTTGGGCATGGAACAAATTGACTTCCTAGGTCATACCATCTGCAGGGGCCAATTGAAAACCGATGACAGAATCGTCACTAAGAATCTGAATTTGACAATGGCAACAACCAAGAAACAGGTCCGAAGTTTACTGGGTCTGGTAAACTACTATAGTAAATTCATTCCAAACCTGGCGGAAATCACCAGTGTTTTTTCTAACATCTTAAAAGCTTCGGCTAAGTTATCTGTAAAAGATGCACGATTAATTAGTGCGTTATCAAAATTAAAATATTTTTTCAGCGTTCCACCTATCCTTCGTATGCCTAATCCAAAACTCACTTATTTCTTACGCACAGATGCGAGTGCCATATCCATATCTGGAGTACTAGGACAGTTCTACGACGGGACGCTCCACCCGTAAGGTACGTAAGTCGCAAGATTACTTCTGCTGAAGGAAGATACTCAGCATCAGAATTGGAGGGCCTTAGTTTGATCTATTGCGTGAGAAAGTTTCACCGATTTTTGGCAGGAGCACAGTTTGTAATCCAATCCGATAACTCCCCATGGTCTGTGATGCAATCTGGACATCCTACCAACAATAGAATTTACAGGTGGGCTTTGATTCTCCAAAATTACACATTTACCATCCAGCATTTAAAAGGGAGATTAAATACGATTGCAGACATTTTGAGTCGTCCTTCATCCATTCAAATACCTGAGTTACAGGAAGGGATCGACCATACACCACCAGAAACAGTGACACTGTAATGTTAGATACTTCAGTGCATTATGTGGTGAGTAAGACATATCGTAAGTGCGTTATCATCGCCAGATATATAACTTGTGTAAATAGAACAGTGCTATGAGAAGTGTAACGAACAGACGCACGATTAACATGCGCTGACACGCACATAAGTCAGAATATATGAACAAACGCTAAGTATACAGCGAACCCAGGCTAGACCCCGAATCTAGAATATATTAAACCAACGCTTAGACCCCTAAGAACAGTCCAGGGTTAGCTATGAACCTACATAATGTAGTAGGCAACTATATTAATACACTATCCGTCGAGGAGAGCATAAGAGACTTTGCCGGCATGAACTATGTTAGAATAGTCTACAAAGAGTA
Organism: Cepaea nemoralis; assembly: GCA_014155875.1. NCBI lineage: Eukaryota > Metazoa > Mollusca > Gastropoda > Stylommatophora > Helicidae > Cepaea > Cepaea nemoralis. Next base: position 557,599 of record JACEFZ010026184.1, on the reverse strand, counting down.
TTGCTCCATCTTCACAACGCAGAGGAGGACGTCGACTTAGTGTAATTAGATATAGAAATGTAACTGTGATATATGTACATTATTATTTTATTAACAGTATCTACAACTTCATTTTTCTATTATTTATTCTATTGCAAATTGTGGAAATGCATATATAACGTTATTTTCTTATTTGCGTAGTTAGAAATCACCATCATTTAATTAATAATCCATTCATTAGAACATCAATTATAGAAATACTATTGTTAGATCTTATATTAGCTTAGTACCATATAATCATAATCATTTATACATCCATTTATCTAAAATATCATTTCAAAACTAATCCAATCATTTAGGAATTAATATCATCTTTTTCACAAATAATACTTTAAGGTAATTAACCCATTTTTCTTAAATGAAATTAGTAGTAAATTATTTCCCTTGAGGGTAATTTAGGTCAGCACACGAAATTATGGAAGTTACTATGACAGGATCGGTAACAAACCATCCTAATAACTATGTATATTTTTGTATAGAGATGACGCGTGCAAACAAAACGCACAGTCATTTGGCGTGATTACTGTTATAATTCAGCCAATCGTTTATTGTATATATATATATATATATATATATATATATATATATATATATATAATGTTGATGTATTTAATGCTATGAAACATATTTTAATGACGAGAGAATGATTGAGTGAAAGAACAGTATGAAAGGGAATGAAAGATGAATGAAAGAAGAGAAAATGCAAGGAGAGAATGCAAAAACTTAGTAAACATTGAAAGAAAGAGAGCGAGAGAGAAAGACAGCGGAAATTTTTTTTCCACCTCTGAAAACGTCTTATTTGACTTGTCTGTGTCATCTGTGTATCCAATGTGTTGTTGAAGTTTTTATATGTGTTACAGCCACATTTTAACAGAGTATATAGAGAACGTACTTTGAGCTTCAGAAAGCGGAGTTGTGGACACAAATAAAAATAACGAACGTTTGTGACCACAATAAACGGATTTGTGGGGCTCGAAGGAACACACACATTTAGTACACTAACGCATACACATGTTAAAGAGTTAAGTACACTTTAGTTTATTAGAAAACACGCAAACAAACAGGAAAACGAACACATAAAAGATGCACACACCATTCAATTCAAAGAACAATAACTCTAAATTCAGGGGACACAATAAATTATTAGAAACCTAAATGTAACAGTGAATATAGCTTTATCACATGCGGAAGCAAGAAGGTGAACAGTAGAGCTGTGTGTATAGAGTTGGAGGGGATATTAATGGGAACATGAACACTTGGTGCTCATGTGTTGTACTCATAATAGAGTCAACTAGTGTGTGGGTTGTCATTTCTGGCAATTGGAGGAACAGGTCAAGATGGAAGTCAATAGGTGAAAGTCAAAAGACATAGGGCCAAACGACAGAAGCCAGGACATAAGTCATAAGACAATGGTTTCCGGTTCACTACCAATCCCAAAGATATCTATGGAACCAACTATACTGAGACATAGGCTACTGTATTAGCCAAGTGAAAAGATAGAACACTGTGAATGAAGGTAGAAGATATTGTTCTATCCCCAAACTAGAAAATTCTATACTTATTGGAGATCTGACAAAATTGGGACAACCAATTTTTCTTTTGTGACCAAGAAGTGTTACAGACATGAGAAAAAGGGAAGTAACACTTCGCGGAGAGGAGGGGACCCTGTCAGCATCCCCAATAAAGCCTTAACAGAGGCAATGAGTTAATACTAGTCTAGTAGGGAGACACCAGACAGGAGACACCGAATACTATTAATAGCCTCATTAGGAGACACATTTGTGTCAGACCAGAGGTCGACGAGTACAAATGAGCGAGGGCTTTCCCCAAGTAATTGGGTAGCTGGTCCTTGCGAGTAACCGTGATATGCCGGGTTACTCAAACTCACCAGCGGCGTGCTGGCAAGACCAGGCACGCAATAATAGCGACTGCACGGAGAGTAAAGTGTCCGTGCTGGTCCACGCAATATGTAGCGTGTGGACAGACGGACTAGAGACGGTAGAGAGAGCAGACGTATCCTTGACCAATGCGATAGCTTTCTAGGCCATAGGCAAACATAGGGCTGTTCATTTAGATTGTGAAATGCTAGCATCATCTATCATCACGTTAATGCATTCATATTGTGTAACGATGATGAAACATACGCTCGTAGAGCCATTCAAATGTCGGCTCTGAATAAATTGCATTCCTTTCGCAAATGTCATGAATTGTTATTTCGTGCAGTGCGAAAGTAGCGGAGTCGTGAGAATCTGCAACGCACAAGTCGCTGACAGTATTATGCACTACTGATGAACGAAAGATGAGTGATTGGAAGGGCAGAATGTAAGACAGGCCTGCGTGGCCCTTTGAAAATAAAGTTCGTTCGTTCGTTCGTTGCAGGGGGTGTGCAGTGTCTGCTGCTACAAAGTTTATTTTTACACAGCTTTTGCAGGAGTAGACATTTGTTGAGTTCGTAACATTGTTACAGAATGTCACATCAATGATAAACGAATCTGATCTTCCTATTCTACCTTTTATATCCAATTGGGGCATTGGCCCTAAAAATAACCACGCCACAACCCCCACCCCTCTGTCAGAGTCCAGAAAGGGTACAGTGATGCAGCGACATCGTTACGCCCGCCAGGCGACTTAGCTCCCAGTAGGGATGCAGGAACTTCGTTACGCCGCCAGGCGATTAGTAGGTACCGGCCTGCAAGACTGCTGGCTGACGAGCGACCAGCGGTCAGGCCAGGACGACGCTAAACGCACGCACGCCTCGTGAAGCCACCTGAGGTTGGAGGCAAGTGGCGAACTAGCGGCAGACAGCTCTGGGACTTCGACTCGGACAGACGTATGATGAGAGAAAGGCGTTGTGTGGTTTTCTGTGCTGAAAGTCGAGTGTCTGGACATCTTGAATGTTAGACTTGTGAGCTGTATTGTGGATGTAAGTGCATTGAAGTATTACGTATATATTGTTGTGATCATCGTTCTGTATTTAAGGTGTGAATAAATCCATTGAACGGTGTGTCGTTGAGTCTTACGTCAAATCACGTTGTACTTGTACTGTCTCACATGTGTTAGGTTAGCGAGCCAAAGTTAAGACCCTGACATGTGTGAACGTGGTGGCATTCGTCCGGCTTTGAAATGAACGTGGTGGCATTCGTCCGGCTTTGAAATGAACGTGTGTTATGTGATTAACGATTTAAAAGTAGAGTTTGTGAACTTAGAATTTTTGTCAAACTTTATAGTACATGTAAATGTGATCGTGGAAGGCTCATTTTGATTTATTACTACATTATTTAAACATGTGTAAGACTAGTTGTAAACGTACAGTGCATACATATTGTTTCATCTTGTAAGCGTATAAAACATTTGTGATTTGTGAAACTTGTCACCGTTTTGACCTTGTCGACATTATGATCTTGTCGCCATTTTGACCTTGTCGCCATCTTGTAAACTTGATGTCTATGTCCTTACTGAATGTCATCTTGATGTAAGTGATGTGTCATCAATTATGTAGAGTGTTGAGATACATGTAGATTGTCTTTGTGCATTGAGTTTGTGGAGCGCAAAAATTGTGGAAAGAAAGTAACTTGTATTGAAAAAAAAAATTGTTGACGGACAAACTTACGACCTACAACTACACTCAACGCCATACAAACCTAATCAATACTTAGTGACAAGCAGGCACACACCAACAAATAGACGCTAATTTATTTTCCTCCAAAAACAAAGCAGGTTTTCCGTACCATCCGAAACCTTGCCGTAGAGGTCATTTGTGTTTAGCAAGTAGCGACCCTACAGTTCCTAGCCCGATTTCCAACCATTCTTCACCGCATCCAGGGCACTTGAGTATATTTTTCTTTTTACTTACTTTAAGGATGCAATTTTAGGCACGTATTGTCAATAGAAATCAATTGTAAATTGTTCATTACTAACCACTTATAACATATTTTGTGTGGCTGGTATTTCATTGACATTTTCCATCATGTCTTCATTATTTGATTTCATCGATATGCGGATAAAATTACAGTTGACAGGTGATGAATTAACAAATTGGAGTGAGAAGAAATACTCTGAATACCTACTAGTACAGGAGAAAGCAAATGAACGCGATGAAAGAGCGGCTGAAAGAACATTAAAGCAGGCAGAGATGGCTGCCAAGCAAGCAGAAGCAGAATTGGCTGCAAAGACAAAGCAAGCCGAATTAGATAGTACACTGAAAAAGGCCGAGATCGAAAAAGAAACAGAACTGAAGAAGGCAGAAATAGCAGCTCAGAGTAAGAGAGAAGAACTGGAGTTACAGTTGAAGATGAAACAACTTGACACTGAGACTGCCATTAACAAAGAGTCTAAGAAATCTGAGAGACTGGAGAAAGAAAACCAGTACAAGAAATATCAAGGTATTGTACGTAATTATACCTCGGGTGACTGCATCGCAGCCTTCACCCAAAATTTTGAACCCTTAATGGAACATTACCAAGTTCCACTGTCTGAATGGAATATTGTTTATATGAGGAGTTTATCAGGGGAACCTCTTAAAGTCATTGAAACCATCCACAAAGACCTCAGAAAAGATTACCATGATCTCAAATCTAAGATTATGGCACATTTTATGTTAGATGAGGCAGGTTACAGAGAACAATTCAGTAAGTTGAGCCCAAAACCGACTCAAACGTTCTCTGACTACCTCTGCTTAGTCCGAGATATATTTACCAAATGGACTTCAGCAGCTAAAATTGACAAAAATTATCAGAGATTAGAAGATCTGATCATTAGAGATAAAATCATTTCATCCATTCCATCAGCATTTTCTAAATTTTTGCAAGAGATTGAATGCACTAGTGTAGATGAGATTGAGAGACGTGGTTCGGCGTATTACACAGCCAACAAACATTGTTTTGCCACTGAAGCTACTGACATTAATTTTGTAGCAGCGGCTAACTATGACAAACCCTACAGTAGGCAGAAACCTCATAGGCCTACCTCTGAGAAGTTTAATCACTGTACTTTTTGTAAATTTTCATATCATCAGAATGAAATGTGCGATAAGCACCCAGGATACCATACTTACCTATTAAACATGGTAAACAGACAAGATAAAGAGCGTAAATCCTTCAGAAGTTTGCGTAAATGTTTCCTCTGTAAGGCGTACGGACACCATCGGAAAGATTGTAAAGGCAGGCAAATGACCAACAAAGCCAATGCCGCCTTGTTTGATAGTTCGTCGTCTGATGAAGAACAGCCAGAGAAACATCCTGTGAAATCAGCACAGGCTTTTGACATGTTTAGCGCAAATAAATGCTCTGTTTGTAACACCTTTTATGAAGATGGTATTTTAACATGCGGTCACGCCATCCCTATTGCCAATGAAGAAGCTAATTTGGTAGTAGATTCAAAAGGCAAAATAATCGTCCATCACGGATATGTGAATGGCAAGTCTGCTACGGTCCTTCGTGATACGGGCAGTTCACTCATTGGTCTGAAGAGAACGTTCTTACTCCTACAGACTATACAGGCAGGCACGTAACATGCAGAACATTCTCAGGCAATATTGAGAACTACCCATTAGCATGGGCATATATTGAAACACCTTTCCTCACTGGGAAAGTAAAGTGCGCTGCATTAACAAACCCAGTGTGTGATGTAATTATTGGAAATTTACCAGAGGTGAATGACAAACCTCATGACATAACATCTATGTGTATTGATGATACTATAACAACATCATAAGACGATCCCAATCAGACTTCTCATCTCCAATGGTCATAATACGCAAAAAGGACAATACAATAAGACTGTGTATCGACTATCGAAAGCTAAATAAAATAACTGTTCTAGATTTGGAGCCAATGGCAAACGCTGACGATCTTCTGACAGAACTGACAGACGCTAGGTTCTTCACGAAGATAGATATGACTAAAGGATATTATCAGATAGAAGTAGACGAACAGAGCAGACATCTGACAGCATTTGCCACACCGTGGGGACTGTACGAATGGTGCAAACTTCCATTTGGGCTTGTCAATGCCCCAGCCACCTTCGTACTTATGACACGACTTCTTCTTGTAGACATTCCTAACATAATTTGCTATATAGACGACATCTGTATTCACACAGAGACGATGACAGAGCACATTAAGACGTTAGAACAGACATTTGAACGTATTAGACAGCACGGACTGACAGTAAAGCCTGCCAAGGTAGACATAGCCTACCAGGAAATATCTTTCTTGGGGTACAAAATATCCAACGGCTTTGTCATGACAGACGATAACATTGTGTCCAAGATACTAAAACTCTCACTTCCGACTACAAAGAAACAAGTCAGAAGTTTGTTGGGACTGATAAACTATTACCGGCAGTTCATTCCTGATTTTTCCTAACTGACCGAAGTGTTTACTAATTTACTAACAAAAGATAAACCAGATAAAATTGTACACAATGAATGCCTAAAAATTGCATTCCAAAAAGTAATAGCATGTTTTTCTGATAACAGTTCAAATAAGCTCATCCTGAAATTGCCCAACCTCCATTTACCTTTCAGATTGCGTACAGATGCTAGCTCCGTGGCGATTGGAGCAGTCTTGTTACAAGAGTACAATAACATCCTCCATCCAGTGTACTTCGTATCCAGGAAACTAAAGCCCAGAGAACGGGCGTGGTCTATTCCTCAATTGGAAGCCCTAGCTTTAGTGGTGGGTATAACCAAATTGTCCACATTTCTTCTAGGACGGCATTTCATCGTAGAATCTGACAGCAGCCCGTTGCGTTTTATAAATTCGGGTGTACCGTCAAACCATATGGTAGCGCGCTGGTCTTTGCAACTTCAAGATTATAGCTTTGAGGTTCGACATATCCCAGGCAGATCCAATTCAATTGCCGATCTTTTGTCCCGTTGTCCGACCGACCCAGTAAGCACCAATGTCTGAGTGCAGTGTGTACAAATACACTCAGACCGACACAGCCATTTATAAGTGAATATATTTTTTCTATTCACAAAAAGCTGTGCAATGTCTACAATATTGTGATAGGGGTTACTCCCATTATATATAGTGTTCTTATTTTACTAATTCATGTAGTGATTGTCGTGTATAATTGTGTAGTGTGTGGTAGAAAGCGAACTTTATTAATTGTATATACCAACAACAAGAACAGTGTCACAGTCGCTCAAAAACTTACCGTAAGCGAACTATCCAATTTAACAGTGACATCTGCGTGTGGAGCATTCCAGGGATGTTTTAAAGACGTGTGTGAACGTGTAATCTAAACATTGACAGCTACACCATTGCAGTGAACCGAAATCCATAATGTTCGGTAGGGAAACATCCAACACATGAACAGTCAATCGTAATCCAGAAGGTTCTGTAGTGAAACATCCAACACATGAACTGTGAGAACATGGTACTTTCCGTAACTAGATCAGACCGGAACAAGTGTGTTCTGCAAGCTTAAACATCAGCTGATTTTAGTGTTCGTGTGTACTTCCGGATTAGTTAGAAATTTAGAGCAAAATTAGCAGACGACAAATAAAAATTTAAAAATCTATGACGAATCTAAAATCTTTAGGAATCAACAAAGTTAAATACACGAATTGTGTGTTTATATATTTCTGTAGTGTAATCTTAGAATCATATCTTGATTAATGTATTCATATTACCGACTTTTTCTCGTTAATATGAATAAACGTCAAGCAATGACGCTAAGAAATAAGATAATTATTGTAAATTATTGTATTTCATTAATGTGAAAATTATGTCCCTTTCATTTATTTGTTATTACAGCATTACACAAAGGGCCATAATTTGAAATGTATTCAGTAGTGTGTTGTGTATAAATAGACATGCTGTTGCCAGATTGTCGACACAACAGGTAGCCATCTATTGGGCATGGCAGAGGGTTGCCAACATTGTAGACCAACACAAGAGCTACTGGCCAAATAAGGTCAGGGTTTGAGCGTTTTATGCGACTTATAAACAGCCGCATTTCGGTCTAGCTAGATGGTTTTTGGTTTCAAGAACCATATTATTACGTTTTTTTAAAAATGCTGCGAGGTAGATGCGTGAAGCTGGTACTACCGATCTGACTGGGTCATTTATGCAATTAAGGTAATCAGCCATCGAGAGGATGAAACCTGACATGTGTTAAAGGTTGAACACCACATGTCGTTAAATGCAACTTACATTTCTTATATATTTCTATGGCATATGTGTATTTATTTGTATTTTGATACTAATGTATATAACAACAGAAGGGTAGACTCTGACAAGGTTAGAATATTAACCCAGTATGTACATATATCATACATGAAAGATGATCCGGTTTTTTTTTAAATGCTGCGAGGTAGATGCGTGAAGCTGGTACTACCGATCTGACTGGGTCATTTATGCAATTAAGGTAATCAGCCATCGAGAGGATGAAACCTGACATGTGTTAAAGGTTGAACACCACATGTCGTTAAATGCAACTTACATTTCTTATATATTTCTATGGCATATGTGTATTTATTTGTATTTTGATACTAATGTATATAACAACAGAAGGGTAGACTCTGACAAGGTTAGAATATTAACCCAGTATGTACATATATCATACATGAAAGATGACATCTTTCATGAATTTGCCGGGGGAGCGTGTCAGAGTCCAGAAAGGGTACAGTGATGCAGCGACATCGTTACGCCCGCCAGGCGACTTAGCTCCCAGTAGGGATGCACTAACTTCGTTACGCCGCCAGGCGAGTAGTAGTTACCGGCCTGCAAGACTGCTGGCTGACGAGTGACCAGCGGTCAGGCCAGGACGACGCTAAACGCACGCACGCCTCGTGAAGCCACCTGAGGTGGGAGGCAAGTGGCGAACTAGCGGCAGACAGCTCTGGGACTTCGACTCGGACAGACGTATGATGAGAGAAAGGCGTTGTGTGGTTTTCTGTGCTGAAAGTCGAGTGTCTGGACATCTTGAATGTTAGACTTGTGAGCTGTGTTGTGGATGTAAGTGCATTGAAGTATTACGTATATATTGTTGTGATCATCGTTCTGTATTTAAGGTGTGAATAAATCCATTGAACGGTGTGTCGTTGAGTCTTACGTCAAATCACGTTGTACTTGTACTGTCTCACATGTGTTAGGTTAGCGAGCCAAAGTTAAGACCCTGACACCTCCTTAGTTAGTTAATCACGATTCCAACTTCAGGACAACAGGTCGTTCCCATTAAGCTTCGTTCCTGTGCGAGTGAATATCACACAAACTGCTCCTAACAGAGATTTGAAAGCATTAACAATTATAACCATAACATGAAATAACATTGTTGCAAGTTACATGTTTACTGACTGACTCCTTGCCGTCATGATAGACGGTATTTTGTTAAATAGAATTCATCATTCATTGGCACATTTCCGTCTTGACAGACGATAGTTTGGTACATTGTGCTTCAAAAAGGCTTAATAACTACGATCCATGGCGGTGGCGAGTGTGGCTGATAAGGCCAATTCTTACTGCAAATGTTTGCCCACAGTAGGTGCATGTGAAAACATGGTCATTTCCACCATTTTGCACCATCTTACGTCTCTCACGCTCTGTGTGTGCTTTATCTGCCTCTCCATAGCACAAAGCCTGAGCTAAAATAAAGAAACCATATGTTGCCCATGCAGCATGATCCCTCTCTCGGTCTGCCTAATTCACTCCAGAGGAAAGTTAACACCTATACATCTGGAACAAGACAAGTTGCAGAAGCTGCCGGATCAGCAAAGCAATGCTATAACTGTCCGCCTGTCGGAGCTTCGATCCAACCAAGACCTAGGGCCTGGTCTGCCCTGTCATGAATTATTTTGTCTTTGGGTTGCATTTCCTCGCACCAGGATAAGGCTAGTACCCTCCCAATTGCGCTCTTCCGCCCGAAGCCCTGGGGTGTCGGGTTTGGTAAGCACCGCCCAACAGTCGGCGCTAACAGAAAGCAGGTAGTACCGTCTACTGTCATACGGTAGCTCAGTCATATCTGACTAAGACCTGACTGCTTTAAATAGTTATACCTCTCCATAACACACAGCCTGGGCTGAATTGTGGAGACCATATTTTGCCCATGCAGCTTGAACCATCTCTCGGCCTGACTAGTTCACTCCAGAGGAAAAGTAACACAACATAACGTTTGGAACAAGATAAGCTGCAGACGCCGCCACATGAGCAAAGCAATGCTCTAACTGTCTGCCTTTCGGAGCTTCTATCCTAGACCAGCTACTGACCAAGGCTTAGTGTCTGGTCTGACCTGCCATGACAATTAGTCTTTAGGTTGCAATTCCTCTCACTAGAATAATGCTCTTACTCTCGAAATTGAGGTTCCCTGACTAAAGCCGTCGACACAATGTTGGGTGTCCGGTGTGGTGAGCGCCACCCAATATTCGGCTACAGTCGTACCTTAGCTCAATCATATCTGACTAAGATCTGACGTTAACATCGCATGTTACACTAATTATTTCCCCTCTGTCTACCACAAATACTTCCTGTCAGGTCTTTGAGAGTTCACTAATGCTGATATTTTCCAGAAACATCTACGATTTACTGGAGTGTATATGTGCGACTCTCTGTTGGCAACCGCGCCTATGTTTACACAACATGTATCGCCTGTTGAACCATACGAGTTACGGCGCACATCCCCGAAGTAAGTAATATGCTTACATGTAATGGCTTAGTTAATTAATTTTTAGAAAGATCATGTCAAAGACCTGTGTTGAAGTCGTCAGATCATGTTGCCCCACAAACTCCTGTACTAAGCAACTCTCGTCAGGTCAGGAGAAATATGCGTATACTTGTGTCATACCTTTCCTCAAGAGTAAACTAAGAATACCTAGAGAGTGATCATGCTGCATGCATAAAACATGGACCTCAACAATTCAACACAGGCTTTGTGTTTAGAAGAGGTGTAACTCCATCCATGGTTCTCGCCATGAGGTGTGATTACTATTCCCTTTTCTAAGCACAATGTAACAAACTATCGTCTGTTAAAACGGCGAGTTATAATTTTTAAACTAAAAGTAGTTAGTTAGATAAATAGCTAGATAGTAACTTAGTTGGTTCATCGCGACTTCAGCTTCACAGAAACGGATCACCCCCATAATGTATCCCTGTGCCATTGAATATCACACACTATGCTCCTCATTGTCCCACGCGAAAATGGTAATAAATAGCAGTCTCGACAAATCCAACGACACGCACATGCATAAGGACACTGATAGAATGCCAACACAACAGTCTGTCAATGGCATTACAGTTTATCTTCGATGGAAGCAAGTGTGAGTAGAAAAAAAAAGACCAAAATATAAATAAATTGTGTTAATTGTTAAGTAAATAACAAGCAGTTGCACAGGCAGAAAGCAAGCTAGCTATTTCGGCATCCGTGTAACTGCCATTTTTCGTGACATGCGCATCATAACACAAACCACCTCGAATAGGCGAAAACATCAACAGCTCACAGTGTTGCACGTAGCACCCAACTCAGTAGCTGTGGGACGGAATCATGCAGTAGTAGTCCAAATGAGGAAACTGCATAAGCAAACCCGGCTAGATGGAAAGAACACTCCACTGTCTTAACGGATCGCACGGCTATCCGACAATTTTGGGGTAAACGTCCCGAATTTCACTATGCATGTTTTTTAACTGTTTAATTTGAGTACTAGATAGAGTATTTCCTATCAATCCATAAAAGATATGTTGTATGTTATTTTACTATTGTTGAATGTCCCAGCATTGCTTGCTGCATATATGTTTGCCACTTACGAATACATGAGTTACTACAGATCTTTAGCCAAGATTGAGTTGTTTCTAAATATTACATTTTAATTATCAGAAAATAATGCTTCTATTTATTATTATGAAATGAAATAGACTCGGTTTGTTAAGATCAAGCAGAAAAACAAGTACAAATATGCTTTGTGAAGAACTGTTTATTATTCAATTTCGTGTCATTATTGCTGTAGTAGTAGTAGTAGTAGTACTAGTAGTAATAGTAGTAGTAGTAGTAGTAGTAGTAGTAGTAGTAGTAGTAGTAGTAGTAGTAGTAGTAGTAGCAGCAGTAGTAGTAGTAGTAGTAGTAGTAGTAGTAGTAGTAGTAGTTGTAGTAGTAGTAGTAGTAGTAGTAGTAGTAGTAGTAGTAGTAGTAGTAGTAGTAGTAGTAGTAGTAGTAGTAGTAGTAGTAGTAGTAGTAGTAGTAGTAGTAGTAGTAGTAGTAGTAAAAGAAATATTAGCAGCAGCAGCAGAAGTAAAAGTAGTAGTAGTAGTAGTAGTAGTAGTAGTAGCAGTAGTTGTAGTAGTAGTAGTAATAGTAGTAATATCATAGTTACTGCTATTACTGCTCCACCAATTAACCGACACATTGGATTGCATATTAAGATGTGTTTATGTTAAAAATAAGAATATCATATCCCATACCTTCAACAGATACCCGATTATAAACGCACCAGCAGATTACGTACCTCCGTGTGATAACTAGGAAGGACAACGTCACATTATTACCAAACAGATGTCGTCATCCTGACAACGATCATCATCATCATCATCATCATCATCATCATCATCATCTTCATCATTATCATCATCATCATCATCATCATCATCATCATCATCATCATCATCATCAGCAGCAGCATCATCATCTTCCACTTCTGCTGTCAAGCGGCGTGGGGAGGAATACTTTGCGCTCCAGCGCCCGGTGGGCAGCACTGGATAATGTCATTCCGTGTGATTGCACAATGTCTTTAGTGTCGTCAATCCATTTTCTTCTTGGACATCCTCTTGGTGTCGTCGCAGACGATCTTTGATATGAGGCCAGCGATGGTAGTTGTTGGTGTTGCATTCTAACTACATGGCTAAACCACTTGATCTTCTGTCTTTCAATAAATGTGGCATAAGGTGTTGATCCCACTGTCTGTCAGATAACATCATTTCTTACTCAGTCTCGGATTGTTAAGTTGGCAGCTCTCCTCAGGCATCTCATCTCGCAAGTGTTGATTTTGCGAAAGTGTGATTTGGATAAAGTCAAAGTTTGAGATTGGTAGCATAGGGTTGGTGTGAATATGTTGTTTATTATCTGTCGTTTTGCGGACATGGGTGTATTTGTATGTTTCAGTAAGGGTGATAGTTGATATGCAAGCGCACTTGCTTTTTTACATCTGATTTCGATATCTCTGTCCAATCTGCCATCTTCTGTGATCATATTTCCAAGATATTTGAATTCTTTAACTTGTTCCAGAGTTGTACTATTTATCTGTATGCTTAGAGGGCTCGGCTAACTGCTAAATTGCATTACTTCGGGTTTGGCTGTGTTTATACTCGTATTGTATCTTCTGCAGGTTGAACTCAGATTATTCACATTATTTTGTAGTCTGTTCTCATCGCTGTAAAACAGGCACTGATCGTCTGCAAACAATAAATAGTCTATTATGTTTTATTTGTTTCTATTTTTAAATGAAACAAAGACTCCACGTTTTGTGACTGTCTCCACTTTTGTTGTCTTTAGGTAAATTTTTTAAAGAAAATATGAGTTGTATTTTAAAAGACATCACATTCTTCTGTTTTTTTTTCTCTCTATACTCTTTAAAAGACATAATGGTCTTATGAAAACCATACAGGAGCGTAAGATTTAAGGCAAGCGAACAGGAAGTAGACAACTCAACAAGTGGGAAGATAACATCAAGATATGAACGAGTAGCTGTCTAACATAATATAACATCAAAGCGTGAAACGGCCATGTTGGAGACCAACTGAAGCCAACCATTATTGTTGAAAACGTACCTGCTTATTTAAATTGTGTTTGTGTAAGTTATTTAAATTGAATCAAACCATATATATATATACGAAAACCAGCATTTTCGCATCTATAGTTCAATTAATACAACTATATTCTTCTTCTTCTTCTTCTTCTTCTTCTTCTTCTTCTTCTTCTTCTTCTTCTTCTTCTTCTTCTTCTTCTTCTTCTTCTTCTTCTTCTTCTTCTTCTTATTCTTATTCTTCTTCTTCCTCTTCCTCTTCTTCTTCTTCTTCTTCTTCTTCTTCTTCTTCTTCTTCTTCTTCTTCTTCTTCTTCTTCTTCTTCTTCTTCTTCTTCTTCTTCTTCTTCTTCTTCTTCTTCTTCTTCTTCTTCTTTTTCTTCCTCTTCTTCCTCTTCCTCTTCTTCTTCTTCTTCTTCTTCTTCTTCTTCTTCTTCTTCTTCTTCTTCTTCTTCTTCTTCTTCTTCTTCTTCTTCTTCTTCTTCTTCTTCTTCTTCTTCTTCTTCTTCTTCTTCTTCTTCTTCTTCATCTTTTTCTTCTTCTTCTTCTTCTCTCCCTTCTTCTTCTTCTTCTTCTTCTTCTTCTTCTTCTTCTTCTTCTTCTTCTTCTTCTTCTTCTTCTTCTTCTTCTTCTTCTTCTTCTTCTTCTTCTTCTTCTTCTTCTTCTTCTTCTTCTTCTTCTTCTTCTTCTTCTTCTTTTTCTTCTTCTTCTTCTTCTTCTTCTTCTTCTTCTTCTTCTTCTTCTTCTTCTTCTTCTTCTTCTTCTTCTTCTTCTTCTTCTTCTTCTTCTTCTTCTTCTTCTTCTTCTTCTTCTCCTCCTCCTCCTCCTCCTCCTCCTTCTTCTTCTTCTTCTTCTTCTTCTTCTTCTTCTTCTTCTTCTTCTTCTTCTTCTTCTTCTTCTTCTTCTTCTTCTTCTTCTTTTTCTTCTTCTTCTTCCTCTTCTTCTTCTTCTTCTTCTTCTTCTTCTTCTTCTTCTTCTTCTTCTTCTTCTTCTTCTTCTTCTTCTTCTTCTTCTTCTTCTTCTTCTTCTTCTTTCATCCAGAGAGTTTATTTCGGAAGTGATTGCGTTGTGCCTGTTTACAACAGAGCTGTGTTCTTGTGCCGTTAGGCCGACACATCCGAGTTATCCTTCCTTGGGAAACTATGTTTAATAATAATTATCTCCAAATTGCATTCTCTTTACACAGGGAAACGCACAGGTTGATATCCATTGATATTGCGTCTTCTATGTCATCATTTAACATTCATATTATTATATTTCAATCCGTAGCTTTCTGAGTGAATAGGGTTTACCTTCAACATATATACTTTATTATACCAATTATAGTTGTATGTAACACATAGAGACATCAACTTTACCAACATACCTAACCCACTGTCATCATTCTAATCACCCAAAAGCAAATAAAAATTCACTTGCCCAAGAGAACTTATGACTTCCTGTTTGGTTTTTGGAGGATTAATTTTGCGGATTTTTGAAATAATTGTGCTTTCCCTTTTAATGAAGTTGTTTGTGTGTCCATGTTATAACAGTAAATGTTACTGTATGTGGAAGCATTGGCGCGTCTCTGTTACAAACATATGCACAGACAAATCAGTTTATCGACTTGCTGATGGGAAGAAAATAAAGAATAATCATCAGAAATTTAAATGAAACGAGTTAAATAGTCCCAGTTTGGTCGCCATCATGTAGCAGTACTGGTGTAACGCTGGAGTTAAATAGTCCCAGTTGGGTCGCTATCATGTATCAGTACTGGTTTAACGCTGCAGTTAAAAAGTTCCAGTTTGGTCGTCAACATGTAGCAGTACTGGTTTAACGCTGGAGTTACATAGTCCCATGTTGGTCGCCATCATGTAACAGTACTGGTTTAACGCTGGAGTTAAATAGTCCCAGTTTGGTCGTCATCATTTAGCAGTACTGGTTTAACGCTGGAGTTAAATAGTCCCAGTTGGGTCGCTATCATGTATCATTACTGGTTTAACGCTGCAGTTAAAAAGTTCCAGTTTGGTCGTCAACATGTAGCAGTACTGGTTTAACGCTGGAGTTACATAGTCCCATGTTGGTCGCCATCATGTAACAGTACTGGTTTAACGCTGGAGTTAAATAGTCCCAGTTTGGTCGTCATCATTTAGCAGTACTGTTTTAACGCTGGAGTTAAATAGTCCCAGTTGGGTGGCCATCATGTAGCAGTACTGGTTTAACGCTGGAGTTACATATTCAAAGGTTGGTCGCCATCATGTAGCAGTACTGGTTTAACGCTGGAGTTAAATAGTCCCAGTTTGGTCGTCATCATGTAGCAGTACTGGTTTAACGCTGGAGTTAAATAGTACCAATTTGGTCGTCAACATGTAGCAGTACTGGTTTAACACTGGAGTTAAATAGTCCCAGTTTGGTCGCCATCATT
This sequence comes from Cepaea nemoralis, assembly GCA_014155875.1. Classification (NCBI taxonomy): domain Eukaryota; kingdom Metazoa; phylum Mollusca; class Gastropoda; order Stylommatophora; family Helicidae; genus Cepaea; species Cepaea nemoralis. Next base: position 541,425 of record JACEFZ010026184.1, on the reverse strand, counting down.
TAGCTGGGATTTTGTAGGGCTTCGTTTTCATCACGGTGAGGGCAAACGGCTCTCTGTTGCCGGCCATTGACCTCGCTGAATGAACTCTGAAAACTTGGATGCCTGTAATGTCCCATGTACATCTCCATACTGTTCGGACTCTGCCTCTTCATCCCGGAACCACACCTTCCGCCTGTGTTCTTTCCAAGCCATTGTGGCGATTTATCAAGCTTAAACATAGAAGCCACGAACAATAAGTTACGCTATTTACTGTCTGGCATATATCGCTACATCTCGTTAGGCGCATACTACAGAGTTATGTATCATATGGAGTGAATACGTTAATAATAGTTTAGCGTAAACACTTAAAACATATACTGTGAATCTACAACAATGGCCAGACTGCGAGAGCAGCAAATTAAAAGAGGGGTGGCCAAACAAGAACACTACGCAGGAAGCCAAAGAAGATTGATAAACCAACACAGAACTGGCGTCGTTAGCCGCTACACGCTGCGGGATTTGCTGAGGAGGGGATCCGAGCACTTATGGACTGAATGGTCCGATGTGCAACGAGGATGATCTGTCGACTAACTAACTAACTTAAAACATATAACCATGGGGATTGCACGTTTGTGGAGCATTTGTTATCCCCACAACACGAAGTCTTTCTGTTTGCATACAACTGGTAGAGAAATAAGCCAGGCAATAAAACATGCAAAATATTGTCTGTGGCTTCTGTGTGTAAATTCTCGAAAGTAGTGCATTGTTTCAAAGTGTAATCACGTATTTCAGTGTTCGAGATATATACTGTACGAACAAACGAACGAACAAAGGAACAAGCTTTATTTTCAGAGGGTTAAGAATTGGGCACGCGGGCCTGTCTAACATTCTGCCTTTCTATCACTCACTTGCATACATTATCTGATTCACACACCATTCAAGGCTAACTGAGAACAGCAACAATATAAAAGATTTGTATTATACAGACATGGACACAATGTAAAAATCAATACTACACGACTCAGTAATATGAATGAATGGCGTGGCACTTGTTATTATTTGTGTGGAATATACTAGTCTACCAAAAGGGGACTGGCTGTCATAGTACGGTTTTATTATAATTATTATTTCTATTATTAAGGGGGCGGTAATCAGTACTGAGATAGTGTTCGAATAATTAGCGATTATATGTATAGGAATTGGTGATGTCTTTGATTTCTGTTGGAAGGTTGTTCCACAGCTGAGCTGCAGAGTACGTTAAGCTTGTTTTGTATAAGCCCATCCTAGGCTTCGGAATGTGTAATATTTAATCGTTTGCTGCGTCCAGCATATTTAAACAGTGGCCAAGGGTAATTTTGGGCATTCCGATATAGGATTTTGTGAATTAGTTTGGCCTTATTGTTCAGCCTTATTGTTTGGCCTTATCTGTTCACGAGCCAGTGTTCTCCCATCTTAAGGCCTTGTAAAATTTCACAACTATTCTTCTCGGAACACGATATTCTAAAAATATGAATAAAATTTGGTGGAACTGCGGTAAAGCTGTGAAAATGTAGACGTGTAACGTAAAATGTTCACGATATTCTAAGCACCGTTCCGTGACATTCAAGTTTAAAAGCACCAATGTTCTTCTTCGGTGATTGCGACATGTCTCGTATGGTCCAGGACTCACATCCATATGTTGACAAATGAAAGATGCGTGTTCAGAACCATTGGACTTGAACTTGTTTTCTGGTGTCGTGCCGTCGGTTTTCATTAATATTTAATCTCTGCAAGAATTGCTAAGCGGAAGTTTCGCACATACAATACTTCTGTCTTTCATATATATGTGTATTTATTTATATTATGTATATTTTATATAAAATATGTATTATGCCGGCTCCATGGCCGAGAAGTTAGCAGCTTTCTCCGTAATCCCGAATACTCTCGTGGTTGACGTGAGTGCACGAGAATTGGAAGCGGTTCGAGTCGCACCAGTGAGTTATGAGAGTATGGAGCCGGTCGCTCAGAAAGCCGTGGCGTGCTGATGAGAGTAATCTAGCCTAGGAATCAACATACAGCTGAAAGATGCTGATGTTGACCGCAATATCCTGAAACAGGATGGAAACGCGGGGGGGGGGGGGGATATGTATAATATTTACATTTATTACTTGGTCTTCTCATCCGTACGTTTATGAATCTAGTGTCAGTGTGTCTGTATGCCTTTGTCTTTCTGTCAGTTTGCTTGTCTATGTGTCTATCTATCTGTTTGGCTGTCTCTTTGTATGACGTTTTTAATGATTGTAAGATTGTTAGTCTGTTAGTCCCTCTGTATCACTATATGTACGTCTGTCAGTCCTTCCATATTTCGGTCTTTCTAAAGATCTGTCTACCAATCTTTCCTCCCCAGATCAAATGCGTCTAACAGCCATTCTTTCTTTCTTTCTTTCTTTCTTTCTTTCTTTCTTTCTTTCTTTCTTTCTTTCTTTCTTTCTTTCTTCTTTCTTTCTTTCTTTCTTTCTTTCTTTCTTTCGTTATGTTTTCTTTATTTATTTTTATCGTTCTTTCTCTCCTTCTTTTTTCCAGTCTGTTGAAGTTTTCTGTATGTACTCATTTGCTTAGTTTCCTATCCTTCACTACCCTGCTCTATGACGAATGGACTATGGACACAAATGGTAATCCCGCATACCGCGTTCAAAACACAGCTACGAGTTCTGTTATACCTCAAACATGCTGCTAATATTTCATCTCTCGCCTTTTGTGTTTTCTTCTACCTTTAAATTGCCACTAATACTTCGTCTCTCGTCTTTTGTTCCCTTCTGTCTTTAACGTGCGTTTGATGTTTCATCTCTCATCTTTTATGTTCTCTTCTACCTTTAAGTTGCTGCTAATATTATGAATATCGTAAATTGGTTAGAGAAATTAGACGTAGACAGTCAAAATTGTTTGGGCATGTTATGAGAAGAAATGGATTGGAGAACTTTTTGACAACTGTTAAGATCGAAGGGAACATACCAAGCGGACGACCGAGAAGCAAATACTTAGATGGCTTGGTCACATGGCATGGTCGAGACAAGAACACTGAGCTGATCCACGACTCTGGTGATCGAGTGAAATGGCGAGTCATGACCGCCCAAGCTTTCCGGCATGGCTCATGATGGATGGAATACGCCATCCCTTGTCTTTGGTGTTCCCTTATATCTTTAACTTGCTGCTAACATTTCATCTCTCGTGTGTTGTGTTCTCTTCTACCTTTAAATTTCTGCTATTATTTTATCTCTTGTCTTTCGTGTTTCCTTCTACCTTTCAGTTACCTCTACTATTTCATCTGTGGTCTCAATATCCTCTACTGTACATTTGTTCCTGTTGTCTTGTTTGTCCTCTTTTATATATTTCTGTTGTCTAGTGTGTATTACGGAAGTTACAGTTAGTAAAGTAAAGTAAAGTAAAGTAAAGTAAAGTAAAGTAAAGTAAAACCTTGGTTTTCATTGCCTTCGGTTTTCGTCGATTTTTTTTTCATGAAAACTATGTCTCGGTTTTCGTTGATTACCTAGGTTTTCATCGATGTGGCGAGATGACCTCGCTGCTAATTTTGCAAAAAACAAAGGGACACACGTGTTCTTCTTCTCAATTTGGCTTTGTTTTTCGTTGTGTGCGAATCACTTCCTAATAATAAAATACGAGAGCGGCATTAAGATTGTTGAAATCGGCCGCATGCACGGGAATTTGTCATCCACGATAAGTTTCATTGTGGCGAACAATGAAGCATTAAAAAAGGCTAATGTAGCGAACACACGAGACCAAGATAATGTTTTTTTTTTAAATACAGAAATTCAGTCACGTTATCGGCGCTGGGGGACTTACATTAAACGCAGTGGTGTCGACACCTACAAATTATACATTTGTTCTTTACCTTTTCAGAATATATTCACCACACACAAAAAACGCATTTCAGGTTTTAATTTACCGCCCCATCGTTTATAGAAAACGAGAAATTTTGTAGAAGACTATGCAACAACAGTGAATGCATAGATAGGGAGGACAAATGGAGGTCACTCAGAACCCTCTCCATAGGATCCGGAGTACCACAATGTCCACCATCCTATTCATAATCTATATAGACAACATATGTAAAGAAACCAGCCAAAAGAAAAGCGCAAGAACACCGCATGATGAACAGATCACAGAAGAAGTACCAACAGCGAATTACACCATTAAAGAACTCATATTTGTGGACGATTAAACAATAATAGCAGAATTACAAGACCACATGCGTAGTCGAAACGAAGTGTGTACGGAATATAAAATAAAAATTAGCACCAGCAAATCAGAGGTAATGACTATAACCAAAGAAGATAAAACAACAACAAAATCTCTAAAAGAACAGCCCCCCCCCCCCCCCCCCCCCCCCCCCTACCGCAAAAAAAAAAAAAATTTACAGCGCTGCAAGTACTAAGGAAGTATAATATCATCAAATGGCAAATCAGAAGACGAGTTCGAAAATAGATCCAATAAGACAAACCAATACAATCAACAAATGGCACCAGTAATAAAGAACAGTCACGTATCAAAAGTTACCAAGAAAGCACGCTACAGCACAGTCTTCCTGATCAATATTTGCTACTAACGTCAAACCGGTCATTGACAGAAATAGAGAAAAGAAAAATCACAACAACAGAAATGAGATTCCTGAGAATAATTCTCAGTGTATCAAGAAGAGATACGAATATAAATGAAGAAATCAGTACTACAGTGGGGTTTATAGCAGCGCTATATAAATGGCCTGGCCATGTAACTAGGTTCCAAATTAACAGTGTACTACAGCAAGCAATGTTGTGCAGGCAAATTGGAAGCAGAAGAAGAGGCAACCATGTAAACGATGGACTGAGGGGATAGCAGAGTCTATGAGAATCTCGATACATGAGGCTCAAAAACGGTCCTCTCACGCTGTGTATATAATTCACCTCGACACCGCAAGGTACAAGAGGAACTTGTTGAGACGAGATACGACACTAGACAACATAAATATATAGAAGAGGACACACTATAGAGCATACTGAAATAATCAGAAGTGAACACACAAGGTAACATATTTATATACCAGCGGACACTAGCGACAGAATTATAGAAGAGGACACATTAGACAATCCATCCATCCATCCATCATGTGCCATGCCGGTAAGCGTGGGCTGTCATGTTCTCCCATCTCACTCGATCACCAGAATCGTGGATCAGCTCCGTGTTCCTGTCTCAACCATGCCATGTGGCCAAGTCATCCAGGCATTTACTTCTCGGTCTTCCCCTTGGTCTCTTCCCTTCGATCTTGCCAGTTGTCACCAAGTTCTCCAATTCATTTCTTCTCATAACATGCCCAACAAATTTTGACTGCCTACGTCTAATGTCTCTAATCAGTTTACGATCTTCATTTAGACAATATAGATACATAAAAGAGGACACATTAGAAAATACAGATATATACAAGATGACACACTACATAATATAAATATAAACAAAAGGAGGCTAAAAAATAAAAATAATATAGAATACGACACACTAGACACCATTAATTTCTAAATCAATACACACCAGACAACAGGAATATATAAAAGAGGACAAACAAGACATCAGAAACAAATGTACAGTAGAGGACATTGAGACCACAAATAAAATATTGGAGGTAAATGAAAGGTAGAAGGAAGCACGAAAGACAAGAGATGAAATACTAGCATAAATGTAAAGGTAGAAGAAAACACAAAAGACGAAAGATGAAATATCAGCAGCAGGTTAAAGTTAGAAGGGAACACAGAAGACGAGAGATGAAATATTAGCAGCAAGTTAGAGATATAAGGGAACACCCAGCTGTGTTTCGAACGCGGTATGCGGTATTACCAATTGTGTCCATAACCCATTTGTCATAGAGCGGAGTAGTGAAGGATATGAAACTAAGCATATGAGTATACACAGAAAATATCAACATGCTGAAATAATAAAATAGAGAAAGAAAGAAAGAAAGAAAGAAAGAAATATAGAAAGAAAGTAAGAAAGAAAGAAAGAAAGAAAGAAAGAAAGAAAGAGTAAGAATTGCTGTTAGACGCATTTGATCTCGGGAGGAGAGATTGGTAGACGGATCTTTAGAAAGACCGAAATATGGAAGGACTGACAGACATACATAGAGTGATACAGAGGGACTAACAGACTAACAATCTTACAATCATTAATAAGTCATACAAAGAGACAGCCAAACAGATAGACAGACAAATAGACAAGCAAACATACAGAACGACAAAAACGTACAGACACACTGGCACTAGATTCATAAACGTACGGATGAGTAGACCCACTAATAAATACAAATATAATAAACATATTCTATAAAATTTAAAAAATAAATAAATAAATAAACGCATATACGAAAGGCAGAAGCTCAGACTAAAAGGCAAACGCTCTTATTGGCAGACACGAAAACAAAACACACTGATGAAAATACTTAAAGGGTAGACATACAGACCGACAAATAGACAGACAGACAGGCAAACAAACAAAAAAGTATAACAAACTGAATGGGACTTCAGGTGGAGCGAAGCATAGAGTTGAGCTGAGCTAAGAACTGACATAATTGCACTTATGATATTTACACACGTGATCCATCCTCTTGTTCAACAGCCAGCAAAGAGTCATATTACTAACGGTTCCCACCGCTATCTGACTGATTGACAGTTCTCTTGGCCTTCGCTCTGAGATATGAGATTCTCCCAGAACCCCTACCAATCCTTGTGCCATATCATTCTCTCCACATGCGGGTTCTCAAACCTGTTCCCTCTCTTTCACCACCTGGTCCCACAGGTGTTCGACCACCTCTCCCAGGTCCTTACGTAATCTACCACCGAGACGTGCATTCCATGCCAGCCCATCAGCTTGTTCATTCCCCCGCACTCCCGCATGACCTGGGGAGAAAATCAATACAATCCTCATAATCTGTGACCTCAGACGCGAGGCAATCCACTCTGCACGAACCATTACTTTCTCCACATTACTATACATACTCCGTGGGTCCGTAATGAATACTGTGTGTGTTGCAGTGTTCTCCTCCAACGATCGGAAGGCTCATATTACTGCTTCCGTCTCATTATCATGTTGGAGGTCGTAGCCACATATGGCCATCTCCTTTTTTAGGCATCGTCCTTTCGCCTTCGCAATAAAACCTCAACCGCTAAGTCTTTTTCTCACTACTGACTCATCGGCATAGATCATTATGTCACGTTAATACGTGGTGCCCTGGATCAGTAGTTGCACCTCAAACTGTGTGCAACCTGCAGCCCATTATCTGCACTCTCGACTCAGTGTTACTATAACCTTGTGCCAGTCCGACATTTCTTCCGTTACTTGAACCGGCTCTGTTTACTGCCGACTATAAATCATCAGCCATTCATTCCCTTTCTCTTCCCTGTCTGTACGCCAGCACATCATCTGGGAATGTAAACATTCTAGAAATTCCTGGTGCCTCAGTTGCTGCAACTTTGCTGGTGTATACAATAACACTGGGGACATCACAGATTCTTGTGGCAGCCCAGGTGTAATAGCACAGAGGTCAGAAGTCCATGAACCCATGCGATGTACAATTATAAGCTTATAAAATACTGCCGCCATTCATCTGACAATCCAAGGGTAGACCTCCATGTCAAAAAGTGTATTTATCAAACCATCATATTTGACTTGACCCTGTTATAAGCATTTTCCAGGTCAAGTACCACCGTTATAAGCATTTTCTATGTCAAGTACCACCGTTATAAGCATTTTCCAGGTCAAGTACACCGTTATAAGCATTTTCCAGGTCACGTACCACCGTTATAAGCATTCTCCAGGTCAAGTACCACCGTTATAAGCATTTTCAAGGTCAAGGGCGACCGTTATAAGCATTTTCTAGGTCAAGTACCACCGCCACCGTCTCTTGTTTATCCTGGAAGCTCTCATAAACATCAAATGCAGATGTTGCCGAATTGGCTCATGTATCTTTCTCAGGTTTTACAACTTTCGAAATGGTGCAGAGAAGAGAGTAGCATGCAAGCTACAGTACCATGACGCATAGAAGGATAAACACTTGTACAGATGGACACACGCACGGACAGACTGTGGTTAAAGCTCTTGTCTGCCACGCCAGTGATCCAGGTTCAGTCCCCAACAGAGGCAGGATGTATGTGTCCGACAAATCCGGCACTGTGGTCTACCCCGCCTTACACACTTTGTAACCAGACATGTGTAAGACTACTTTAGAAATAGTCAAAGAAAGGAATGATGATGAAAATAAATGGCAAACCAACGTCACAGAACGTGGCCTAGAATATGTGAAAACCTAACTTCTCACACCCCAGCGACAGTGTCAGATATGGGGCTACCTTGACAGTGTAGTGTGTTATGGAAAACGTGGGAGACAGGGGAAGACCTAGAGAGAACCATCTACTTATTGCGGGAAAATAAATCGCGATACAAGGCGAGAGGGTATCCAAGAAAGATTTGGCTCGATGGGGTACAAGAGACATTGAAGAAATCAAATATGACTTTAGTACAAACAGGCAGCAAGACAATCCATCCATCCATCATGTGCCATGCCGGTAAGCGTGGGCGGTCATGTTCTGTCATCTCTCTCGATCACCAGAGTCGTGGATCAGCTCCGAGTTTCTGTCTCGACCATGCCACAAGGCCAAGCCATACAGGTACTTGCTTCTAGGTCTTCCCCTTGGTCTGTTCCCTTCGATCTTACCAGTTGTCACCAAGTTCTCCAATCCATTTCTTCTCATAACATGCCCAAATAATGTTGACTGTCTACGTCTAATTTCTCTAATCAATTTACGATCTTCATTTGTTTCTTGAAGGACTTGTTCATTGGTCTTTCTGGCTGTCCATGGTATTCTTTGCATTTTCCTCAGAAACCACATCTCCACAGCCATCAGATGTTTTTCAGCCTGACTGCTCATTGTCCACGCTTCACATCCATGCAAGACAATAGAAACGGATATTTAATCCGCCTCTCCTCTGCGACGCTCCACGTACTTTGAAGTCATCGTGTTTACATGTAGTTACCATTTAACGGCATCCTTTCTCTTTCACAAACACGCTAGACATCCAAGTTAAGACAGCCGTTTAGCTATTTTCAATTTTATTTCCATCAAGCACATAGTAGCTGAGAAAATGAACACACCAAAAAATAATGTTTACATTATGTGTTTCAAAGTCATTGACCAAAACTACAAAACAAAGGAATTTACGTGTGTTCAGTCATGATTACAGCCATATTTGACTAAGTTTGTCGTGTTTATAGAATGTTGCGTATGTTGACTGTAATGGATGTATTTACCAAAGACTATAATACCATCCATTGAGGAAGTGTTAGGTTTTGAGTAATATGTGTGTTAGTCAGGAGTTTTCACAGCTTCTGGTACCGTCGATCTCTCAGTTAACTCACATTTAACTACTTGTTGGATATGTAGTAGTGTTTCATGTGTTAACATATTTAATGTTATGTTGTGCAACTGAAGGCGGCTCAATTCCATAAAAAGTCAGTAGCATATAGATAGCTCGGAATTTCTGGTATTAGTCTTCTTCACTGCAATAAACAAATACATTAAATGTAATGTTTTCAGCATTGAATTTGAATAACAAAGAGAAAGACAATAGATTGTACGATTTATTGCCAGGCATATTTCGCTGCATCTCGTCAGGTAAACACTAGAGAATTCACGATTTTGTTTGTTCTGTAAATTCTGCAGAATATGCGTGACGAGATTTATCGAGATATGGCGTGAAATCAGTTGTGAATTATAGCTTTGTCTCTTCAATGTTCAAAAATAAATAAATAAACACACACACATACAAATATTTGTTATTCCAATTTCAATTCCAATTCCAATTTTCAAAGCAAAAATTCATGCTGACAATCTTATATAATGACGTAAAGCGTAATGCTATGTTATCAACTATCCTTATCCGTGAAGTAGGTCGACTTCGACCAGTTGCGTATGGGATTATCCTAAATCTCTCTTCTTCTTACACAGCTTCAGAGGTCAATGTGATTAAGTACAAAACTGCAGCAGACAAGTTAAGGGTTTTGACATCTCTGTAGACATTGTTTCCGCGTGGACCGGGTTTAGTTTAGTTTAATTTAGTCAAATCAAATCAACTTTATTTTAAAAGGGACACACATTGGGCACGCAGGCCCGTCTTACATTCGACCCTTCCAATCCCTCATCTTTAGTCCATCAAGAGCATTATACATTCACATAGGAAGAAAAAAACACATTGTGAAATGAAGGTTGTAAACATAAGCAAGGCAAATCACCATGTTATGAGGCCCATCTCCCACCTACCCACACATCACCCCACCCACTCATCACCCCATCCACACACACATACCCCTACCCACCCACACCCAGGGACACATACATATCCCACCAATCGATCCAACCCCCTCCCGCACATCCCCCACCCACACAAACTGCCCTCACCTGTTCCCCCAACCCAAACACACTCGCCACCCACACAACAGTCGACGGATCAACATCACGACACACTGAGATTCTCAGGACTCAGGCTTGAGTTAGGAGTAGAACGGAACACTTATAGGTTACACATCCATAAGTGCTCCGTTCTACTCCTAACTCAAGCCTGAGTCCTGAGAATCTCAGCTCAGTGCACGAACTCCGTAGCACCAGCGAGGATCCTGAAATACTTTGGGTAGATTTTTAACTCGAAATTTTGCCCGGGTAGCGCCGTTAGGCGAATTTCAAATGCCAAGTGATTTTTTTACGTGTGCAACAATGCACACGGGCGTCCGATCTCACTACCCAGAGACCAGGGGAAATTTTGTTACGAGAAGTCAACGTGAAAAAAATGGTCCTCCCCGGGGCTTGAACCCGGGACCTCCAGCATTCGAGGCGGACAACATGCCTCGAAAACAACTCCCCCCCCCCCCCCCCCCCTCCCCCGCTGGACCGGGTACTGGCTAGTATTAATTGCTATGTTCTGTTGTACTACACTCTCGCATCAGATGGATACTTGTTATGTTAGCAATCCCAGAATTACATGAATAAGATTATCATATTCTTGGTTGATTAAACATATGTCATGTTCTTCACAGATAGTTTGTATGCGTTTGTTTAACATTGAATTGTTCTCATATGTCCTTTGCAAAGAAGCAATAAAAAATAATTCTTTGAGTCCGTACACGAGCAGTGTATTTTCTGGCTATTGTCTGTTATCATATCTTATCTTATTCGATCAGTACTGTCATGCAGTTGCAAGCTCTTACTCTCCGTTATCTTCCCTGGAGTACAATCCCCAGTTACACCAAGGCAATGAGGTTGTTATATCCTGCAGCTGCCTCTATGTCAGCCCCTTGTTTACATTTGCAAGAGCCTGGTCTAGAGATAATCATAAGTGCCAGGCGGTGAGTGGTGGATCCTAAATCATTGCAACTGTCTCCGGATCACGTCACACCTCTTCAATAAGAGTTATGGAATAATAGAAAAACCAGCGGCTGCAGCAAGATATAACAATATGAATTGGAAACAAATAGATATATTTATCTCCTACGAGAAGAAACGTACTAAACACAAACGCGTGCACATACCTTACACGGAGATCCATCCCATACTGGTGAATATCCAAAATCAGATGCAATCAATAAATAATATAACATGAAATACTAAAATAAAAAACACACGAATACGTACAATATTCTTCTATTCTGTGTAGGGTATTGTACGTATTTGTGTGTTTTTTATTATATTATTTCATTTTATATATTTATTGATTGCTTCTGATTTTGGATTTTCACCGGTATACGATGGATCTCCTTGTAAGGTATGTGCAACGTGTTTGTGTTTAGTACGTTTCTTCTCGCAGGAGCTAAATATACCTATTTGTTTCCAATTCAGTAAGAGTTCAATTATTCTGGTTCCATGATCCGTAGACTTGTTCGTGGTTGGATGCAGCAGCTAAGTTATCTACTGGATCTGCCACTCCCAAGGCAGCCCTCCTTAATCGACTATAAAACGTACAAGGGAGGTTACGATGTTACTATTATTTGCTTACCTTACAGATAACGGTAACACACAGGCATGGTACATGCTACTAAAGTGATATTATTTCCGAAAATTTGTCTTCCTCTTCACCTGTTAATGAAAAGATTGGAACAATCAACACCACCATTTGGAACAATCAACACCACCATTTAGTTTATTAACAAGCAAGAATTCATTATGTAACTCCAAGAGAAGGACAATCGTGCAGAAATTGTTCCCCATTGTATGTAGTGCAGATTGTGTTGCCTCCTCATTATGTTCCTTATGTTTGTGATGGTTCAGTTCACTGACGATCTCCTTAAATAATCGTTGAGTAATGTTTGAAGGTGTGCGCAATAAGACAATTCTACAGTAGGTACGTAACAAGTTCTATGGAGGACAGGGTTGGGCATTAGCTAGCAAGCTTGGTTGCGCTAATCCTGGGGTCACGTTCTCCAATTCTCATCAACGCGGAATTTATTGTTTTGAGTGACCTGGCTTTCCATGTCAACCCAGCCTAAATTCTGAAACGCAAGCTGTATTACCAATGCACAAGATATTACCTAAAAGAAAAAAATAGAAACCTCAAGCTTCAGCTTTAACCTGGTACGTAAGAAGCATGTGTCCAGAATTTCCACTGACCTGATGAATATTGACAATGTGAGCAAAACGGCTGTGATTGATGCCGAACTCAGTCGTCTTAACATCGATATTGCTGGCCTGCAGGAGACTCGCCTCGCTGAGGAAGGGTCACTCAGGGAAAACAATTACACCTTTCTTTTTGAAGGGTAGAGAGCTGGTAGAAAAAAGGCAACATGGTGTGGGCTTTGCAGTGAAGAATTCGCTACTAGGAATGATTGAATTTCCAGCTGGAGGTAATGAAAGACTATTATCATTGCGCTTGACAACCTCTTGTGGTTTTGCCACCATTATCACTGCATATGCACGGACACTCACTTCCCCTGATGATATGAAAGATTCGTTCTATGAGATGTTAGACTCGGTGATCAAGGCAGTACCAAGCGCTGACTACATTTATATGCTGGGTAATGTCAATGCTCGTGTGGGCAAAGACTAGAGTTCATGGCCAGTTTGCTTTGGAAAATACAACATCGGTCGCATGAATGAAAATGGGCAAAAGGCTGCTGGAGCGTTACACCAGAAATGACCTATGTATTACAAACTCCTTGTATAAAAAAAAGAGCTGCATAAGGTCACATGGAAACATCCAAGATCCGGTCATTGGCATCAGCTTTGACTTCATCATCACACGGAGACAACATCTGCAGCAAACATCATTAACTCGAAGTTACCACATTGCTGACTGTGATACGGATCAATCTTTTGTTGTTGCAAGGATTAGACTGAGACCAAAGAGAATCTACACAGCTTAACACAAATCTAGCCCCGGAATTAATATTGTTAACACCCACGATCCTGATAAGTGCTTTGAGTTCCAACAGCAACTTGAAGACGCTTTCATTGATACATCAGAAAATTTAAAAGAAAGTGAAAAGTGGGGTAAACTGAAGGAAACTCTTTATAAAACAGCAATAGGAGTTTACGGCACTGTGGATCATAAGAGGCATGACTGGTTTGCGGCAAACAGCCAGACACTGCAGCCCTTGACTGGTAAAACGTAGATAGTTCTCTTAAGAAACAAGGAAAGAACAACGTGTAACACTCTCAGTGAGCTAAAGCAATGTAGAAAGGGTGTAGAAAACGCTGTCAGGCAGTGTGCAAATGACTATTGGATCAAGTTATGCGAGTCCATTCATAATCATCAGAAGCATGTATGAATGTATTAAGAAAGCCTGTGGTACAATGATCAAAAGAAGTGCACTATTGAAAACCTTCACTGGAGAAATCATCACTCATAAGAAACAGCAGATGGATAGATGGGGAGAGCAATATTTGGAGCTTTACTCAAGTGAGACAAAACTAGCAGATGATGACCACAATGCCATAGAGGCCCTACCAACTCTTGACCACCTGGACACATTTCACACCATAAAAGAACTTGCAACTGCCAAGGCTCAGAGGAAGGATGTGATTCCAATAGAGGTTGTCAGGGGTGTACAAGACACATTCACTCTACAGTTCCACCAACTAATAAAGCTATTCTGGCGAGAAAGACAACTCCAACAGGATTTCAAGGATTCAAGCATCATTACAATGTACAAGAACAAGGCGATCAAAGCGACTGTAACAACTATAGGGGTATCTCACTTCTGTGTATTGTTGGAAAAGTATTTGCCAGAATTATTCTGCGCAGAGTCCAAGGAGATCAAGTCTTCCCCGAATCACAGTGTGGCTTTCAACAGAATGGGTCTACCATTGATATGATATTCTCTTTGCGATAAATGCAAGAAAAATGTGGTGAACAGAATCAACCACTGTTTATTACCTTCATCGACCTCACAAAGGCATTTGATTTGGTCAGTCGTAAGGGTCTATTCAAGACACTAAAGCAGATTAGCTGCCCACCGTCTCTTGTGTCCATTGTGGAACGTTCCACACAGGAAATGAAGGGTATATTCACTTTTGATGGTGCAACTTCAGAAGAGTTTGAAATCAAGAGTGGAGTTAAGCAAGATTGTGTACTAGCAACCTCCCTCTTTGGAATATACTTTTCCCTTCTACAGAAATATGCCTTTCGTGATCAGGATGGAGATATATGCATTCACTCACGCTCAGATGGCGGCCTCTACAATGCTCAGAGATTTAAGCCAAGGCCAAAATTAGGAGGGTACTGAGCAGAGAGTTGTTTTTCGCAGATGATGTTGCAATCACGACCCACTCTGAGGAAGACTTACAATGTCTACTATCTACATTTTACAATGCTTGTTCTGAATTTGGTTTAACAATTAGCAAAAAGAAGACACAGATTGTCACAAGGTGCACATGGGGTACCATCAATCTTTATTGACGACGTCGAACTAGAGATTGTAGACCATTATACATATCTAAGTTCAGTGGTGCCGGTCTCTCTGGCTGTGGGGTTACAACACTTTCTCTCTGTAATCCCTTTTATCACGCAGAGTCTCGTAGCGGAGCGAGAGCTGAGGCGGTTTGACCCCCGCTCGTGACTTGCGGGATACTGAGCCGACCGCTCAGAAAGCAATGGCAAACTACTGAGCGTAATCTTGCCAAGAGATCAACATACAGCTGAAAGATGCTGGTGTTGACAGCTAAGTCCTGTAAAGGATATGCTTAAAAAAAAAAAAAGTTCATTGGTAAATAGCAAATTATCCCTAGATGAGGAAATCAACATCAGGATTCGTATGACAGCAAAAACAATGAACAGGTTAACAAAATGAATCTGGGAGAACAGGAAGATACTGCCAAAACTAAAAACGTTGTCTATCAAGCATGTGTCCTTAGTACTCTTCTTTATTGGAGTGAAGCCTGGACAACC
The DNA here is from genome assembly GCA_014155875.1 of Cepaea nemoralis. Classification (NCBI taxonomy): domain Eukaryota; kingdom Metazoa; phylum Mollusca; class Gastropoda; order Stylommatophora; family Helicidae; genus Cepaea; species Cepaea nemoralis. The sequence continues at coordinate 525,996 of JACEFZ010026184.1, read as the reverse complement.
TACTCACACCAAGAGAAACGTTTAACACGCTTTCATATGCGGTGTCTGCGAAGAATACTTGGCATTAAGTGGCAAGACAAAATCACAAATACTGAAGTATTGGAAAGATCAGATTTTGTGACTATTTATTTTATGCTAAGTCTTCGTAGACTTAGATGGGCAGGACACTTTAGGAGAATGGATGATTGTAGGATTCCAAAGGACATCTTTTTTGGTGAATTACAGATGGCTTAGAGATCTCAGGGTCGGCCTCTACTACGATAAAAAGATGTGTGTAAGCGGGACATAACTGATATAGTCATTTGTAGCGAAACGCCAGTGGCCCATGTCCTTATGCATTCTTTTATTTTGGGTAAACAGGGGGAAACGGCTTTCGGAAGCTCTCAGTTCTCTTGTTCGCTCAAATCTCCATGAAAGATGGTTCTTTGGGTTATCTTCATACCACAATCTTTACATGGAGCGAGTATATATTTGTCTTTCCTTTCGGGTAGACCCGATGGAACGCCTTGCGTCAAATGTGCACTGGTGCGGCTGCTGGTCAATTGATGGCCGTGCCAACACCTACCGTTTGATAGTTGCAGCATGTCAAGTGATTTAAAGATTACGACAGAGGTGCAACATACTACTGAGGTAGTAGAAAGGTAATACTTGAGTTGTGGGTGGTCCAGCCAGACCTGGACTTATAAATGTATTTTGTCTCGAGGGGGAAGATGAATTGGCGAAAAGCCAATCATAACAAATGAAGAGTTGGTTGACCGTTGGCAATCTAACCAGGTGTTTTGTTCTGGGAATAGCCGGGGAAGTGAATCTGAACAATATATCTCCACAGAGGATTTCATTTGTTCTTGGCGTCAGATGAGCGGTTGCTATCTTTCTTTCTACGGCTTGAATTGGGCATATTGTCATCTTTCTGTGAAATATCATCATTGGATGGCTATGGTAATCTATGATCTATCTTCTTGAGCCAGAAGAGGCTAGCCACAGGACTATCTCTTT
>JACEFZ010026184.1:505000-520000 GCA_014155875.1 Cepaea nemoralis | reverse complement strand
GCGATAAACGGCTTCACTACTTCGCCACGGAGACTCCAATCGAAGCTAACAAAACACATCAAAGCTACCGATGTTCATCAACGCTAACAATGTTCATAAATTGATTATGTGTTTGTTTCGGGATTTGAAATTTAAATATTGAGCACAACCCACTACTGGCAACGCCGATCGCATTCTGGTATGAACCTAAGTCCTATCCACGTCAATATGGAAGCACTATACTCGAGTTTCGCCCTCATTTGAGCTCGTCAGTAGTGCATATCCCTGACCGGATCCGGAAACAGTCCCGGATCACGCGTGTGAAGCGGGTGTGTAACCACGCGGCACACACCGGACACACCAAATTATAACAACAGAATATCACAACGCTACCCATCGTAGGCTATGCTCAAGATTGCCCAATCGCCGCGACCGACGTCCGTCAATCGATGGGACCCGAACGATCAGGACTTCTCACTGGCAAGGAACACCAGGCCTCCCAAATCCAGTGAGCAATAATCAATTGATTATGTGGTTGTTTCGGGATTTGAAATTTAAATATTGAGCACAACCCACAACTGGCAACGCCGATCGCATTCTGATATGAACCTAAGGCCTATCCACGTCAATATGGAAGCACTATACTCGAGTTTCGCCCTCATTTGAGCTCGTCAGTAGTGCATATCCCTGACCGGACCCGGAAACAGTCCCGGATCACGCGTGTGAAGCGGGTGTGTAACCAGCGGCACACACCGGACACACCAAATTATCACAACAGAATATCACAACGCTACCCATCGTTGGCTATGCTCAAGATTGCCCAATCGCCGCGACCGACGTCCGTCAATCGATGGGACCCGAACGATCAGGACTTCTCACTGGCAAGGAACACCAGGCCTCCCAAATCCAGTGAGCAATAATCAATTGATCAAATGTTCATAAACGCTACTGATATTCATCAATGCTATCGGAGACCTGATCAGACGACTCGACCGGAGAATTCCGTTTACTGTATGTATGTATGTATGTATGTATGTATGTATGTATGTATGTATGTATGTATGTATGTGTGTATGTATGTATGTATGTATGTATGTATGTATGTATGTATGTACGTACGTATGTATGTATGTATGTATGTATGTATGTATGTATGTATGTATGTATGTATGTATGTATGTATGTATGTATGTATGTATGTATGTATGTATGTATGTATGTATGTATGTATGTATGTATGTATGTATGTATGTATGTATGTATGTATGTATGTATCCATGCATGCATGCATGCATGCATGCATGCATGCATGCATGCATGTATGTATGTATGTATGTATGTATGTATGTATGTATGTATGTATGTATGTATGTATGTATGTATGTATGTATGTATGTATGCATGCATGCATGCATGCATGCATGTATGTATGTATGTATGTATGTATGTATGTATGTATGTATGTATGTATGTATGTATGTATGTATGTATGTATGTATGTATGTGTGTGTGTGTGTGAGTGTGTGTATGTATGTATGTATGTATGTATGTATGTAGGTAGGTAGGTAGGTAGGTAGGTATGTATGTATGTATGTATGTATGTATGTGTGTGTGTGTGTGTGTGTGTATGTATGTATGTATGTATGTATGTATGTATGTATGTATGTATGTATGTATGTATGTATGCGCTCCTTTAGTACCCGGTGGTACATGAAAAACCACTATACGCCAACAGACAAGCTTTTAAGCTTCGCTAGGCAGGACGTACTGAAAATCTCTGCCAACTTACTGACTGCAGGCCCACTACTCATCGATAGTTAGTATGGGACTATCGAAACGTTGTCGAATGATCGAACAAAAATTGCTGATTCGCCATATCAAACCACGACTCCGGCTGCGGTAGCATTCTCGAAACGCCTGCCTCGCTAACTTGCGTTAGCTGGGAAGTTCCCGATTGAGTGCACCTCACACATTCATCCGAGAAAACGAACGCCAGACGCGGGGCTGATCCTGCAAACCAGACCAGCCCTCAATATCAGTGCTACCAATATACATCATCGCTAGTGATGTTCATTAACGCTACATATATTCATCAATGCTCACGATGTTCATCAACGCTAACGATTTTCATCAAAGCAACCACTTTAAAAAGTCGCTTAAAAGTCGATAGGGTCGACTTCTTTGCGCAGGGTTTTTATCCCATATGGCCCAGTCTCTTTCCGCGGAAAGGTCTCACAAAGCACGAAATTCGTAGGTCCACCGACACCCCTCAGGAGTCTCCTAAACAAATGGACTCGTTAACCGAATTATGTCGCCCGAAATCGAACCAACAACCTTCGGAGTTCGAGGCAGACGGTGTGACCACTTAGCCACAGAGACTCCCAATAAAGCTAACGATATTCTTCAACGCTACCGATGATCATCAATGCTAACAATGTTCATTAACGCTACTAACGTTCATATACGCTACCTATGTTCATCAATAAACATACATAGTATTTGCTGGCGCTCACAGAAGGAGAAGAAGGATGTAGAGACTATAGACGCATTGACATCATAAACTTTGAAAGCTAATGTTACCGACCGGGAATCGAACCTGTCACCTCCAAATGGCTACTGTGCCTCGCTGCAGGAACAAGTGTACTTCGACGCATGACCAACTAGACACTACAAAAAAAAGTGTCTTCATTAGACATGTCTATCATACACATGAACCTACAACTATGGGATGTGGACAGAATGTGTATCAAACCATTGAGGTACCATAATAGGTCTCATAATTTATATTACACCAGGATAGGTCGCATAACAAACACACAAACACATCGGACCGCAATGCTGTGTTGAGAATTAACAAACATTTAAATAAGAGAAATTATTGGTCGGTTCTAATGTTGTACACGTGTAACACAGGACATCAGTTGCTGAACCCGTTGAGGTCACATAGATACTTACATAAATAAACACACATAGTCTTTTTTGTGCTCACAGACGGAGAGGAAGGTAGTAGAGACTAGAGGACGCACTAGACAACATAAAATTTGAAAGCTATAGTTACCAACCGGAAGCTGAAATAGAAATTCGGATTGAAAGTCGAAATTGATTTCTGTACTCATCAATACCATCGATGTTTATCAACATCGTGATGTAAAAGTATCCACCTTCTCTACTGGATTATCATACCTCTCTTTCTATCCAACTCTCCGTTTACAGCATTCTCCTTAACGGCTCTTTTCTAACTCGTGACATGCCCAAAGAGAGATTGTATGTTGTAAATGAAACGTTGTGAAGTAAACTTCCCAGGTTCATGGATTGTGTAATGAAGTCGTGTTATTTATTATGTGAACAGTGTACTAATAGTTTTTTTTTTAAAACGCTCTACCCCAAAAAATTTCGGTAGCAGCGTGCAGGATCACCACCTTAACCTGTTAATTTGATTTCAGTATTGATTTCTCATTCAGAAAGTAAAGGCAAACTACTGAACTCAAAACTAGAACATCAACATGCAGATACGGTTGATGTTACGTCACGTTACTTTACGTTTCGTTACCTGTTGGTATGTCGAACACCGTCACTGCACATTGATCATCACCATGTGTGCTGAATTCTTCCAAGCAGCGGCCGGTCCCTAGTAATCTTTTCACTGTTCGGATGAGCAGTTGGTTATTTTGTCTCCTCACGTGACCTCAAAAAACATTCTTTTACGTTCTTGGGCAGGCTCCCTGGCAATTCAAGTAGCCAGACTAGCGACAGACGCTCGTCAGTATCCAACAGTGGAGACTGTCCTGTAATGGTGATTATGTCAGCCTTGTTCATGTGTCTTCCCGTCTCTCTCATCTCATCTCATCATGTTCCTCTTGCACCTTGTGATGTCGACGTGAAGTATAAACAGCGGGAGATTGCCGCTTATGGGCTTCATGTATCGATATTCTTATGGACTCTGTTATTCCCGGCGTCCATCGTTTACGTGGTCGGCCTCTTCCTCTGCTTCCCTCTGGTCTGTACATCATTGCTTGTTGTGGTATACTGTTAGTTGGTAACCTACTTGCATGGCCAAACCATTTGACATGATGCCTTCTAATAAAATCTAGTGCAGTTATAAACCCCACTTTAGTCCTGATTTCTTCATTTCTAATCTTATCTCTTCTTGATACATTGAGTATTCTTCTCAGGAATCTCATTTCTGTTGTTGTCATTTCTCTTACCTCTTTTTCTGTCATTGTCCAGGTTTGGCACTTGTAACATAGCGTTAGCAGGAAAATTGCGTTGTAAATTGCTTTCTTAGTAGTTATTGATACATGTTTATTCTTTAGTATTGCTTCTATTTGTCCAATTAGTTGGTTTGCCTTATTTCATCTATTTTCGATATCGTCTTCTGATTTGCCATTTGATGATATTATTTTTCCTAGGTACTTGAAACACTGTACTTATTTCAAGGGATGTTCGTTTAGGTGAATCGTTGTTGCTTTTTCTTCTTTAGTTATAGTCAATACCTCAGTTTTACTTGTTCTAATTTTCATGCTATGTTCCCTATACTTTTCGTTTAGACAATCCATGTGGTCCTGTAATTCAGCTTCTGATTTTTTTATTAGTGCTTGGTTGTCCGCAAACAGGAGTTCTCTAATGGTTAGATGTGCAGATGGTTCTTCTTCTGTGTTCTCGTCATGCGGTGTTCTTGTGGTCTCTGTTTGGCTGGTTTCTTTACATATGTTGTCTATATATGTTATAAACAAAAGAGGGGACAGGACACAACGTTATCGTACTCCGGATCTTATGGTGAAGGGTTCTGAGTTTCCTCCATTTGCTCTCACTATGCATGAGAGCAACTTCCCGTCTATCTCATCTAATCTCATCATGTTCCTCTTGTAACTTGCGGTGTCGACATGAAGTATAAACTTCGCGAGAGTGCCCGATTATGGGCTTCATATATCGATATTCCCATGGACTCTGCTATCCCCTCCGTCCAATGTTTACGTGGTCGGCCTCTTCCTCTGTTTCTATCTGGCCTGTACACCATTGCTTGTTGTGGTATGCTGTTGACTGGTAACTTACTTGCATGGCCAAACCATTTGACTTTCTGCTTTCTAATACAATCTAGTGCTGCTTTAACCCCCACTTTAGTTCTGATTTCTTTATTTCTGATCTTATCTCTTCTTGATACGTTGAGTATTCTTCTCAATTTATTGACGTTTTTGATAAGCATGTGCCAATCAAGGAAGTTCGAGTAAAACACCACGTCAAGCCACCTTGGATCACCCAGGAAATACTTGAAATTATGAGAGACAGAGATAAAGCACATAAAAAGCGGGATCTCAGCGCATACCGTACTCTTAGAAACAAAGTTCAATATACCATACGACGGGAAAAGAAAAATTACTTTAAGAACTTAGTAATGGATAAAACAAATAGTAAGGATATATGGAAGGCAATTAACACCTTGACAAACAAGTATAACTTCCGAAATTCTTTACCATCAAATCATATTACATGCGACCAATTCAGTAATTTTTTTCAAACTGACATAGACCAGTTGAAGGCTTCAATACCTAATTCTCCTTGCAACTTATCTTTACTGTCATCGTTTTGCGAGAATAGATGCTCCGGCGATATTCTTTCCGACATACCGCTAATGACAATCACTGAGGTATTCACTTACCTCAGTAACCTAAAAAACACAACCTCATCTGGGTTAGATGGAATCAGCAACCGGATTCTCCGTTGTGCTGCGCCAGTGATCTGTATATCACTAACCTATGTATATAATCAGTGTCTCACCAAAGGCCACTTTCCATCACCTCTCAAAATCGCTAAAGTGTACCCTCTTCTTAAATCTGGTTCATTGGACAATGGTCTCCCTAACAATTACAGACCCATTTCCTTACTATCATCACTATCTAAGCCACTAGAAAAACACATCCATAAAGTAACATTACAGTATTTAGTTCGCAACAAGCTTATTGTTGACAACCAATCAGGATTTCGACAAAAATATTCTTGCCATACGGCCCTAACAAACATGATAGAAAATTGGCACCAGAATATAAACAACAACAGTCTATGTGGAACTGTGTTTATTGATTTCAGGAAAGCATTTGATATGATAGACCATGTTATTTTAATTACAAAAACTTGAGACAATGAAAATTGGCCTAATGTAGTCACTCTAATATCATCTTTTCTATCAAACAGAAAGCAAGTAGTGTCACATAATAAATGTCTGTCTCATACAACTACCTTCAATATTGGAGTACTGCAAGGCTCTATTCTTGGCCCTCTATTGTTTGCCATATATATTAACGATCTACCTTTACATCTTTCGTCGTCCTGCGATCTATTTTCAGACGACTGTACAGTGTACACAAATGCTGAAAACTGTATTTTATTGGAGTCGTCTTTACAACAAGAATTAAATAATGTAGTTAGGTGGAGCTATTCAAACCGTATGCAAATTAACATCACTAAAACAAAATCAATGTTACTAACAACCAGACAAAGACTTCAAACTCTAAGCTCACACACATCACTTCAACTTCACATCGATAACATGCCAGTAGAAAGTGTAATTGAGCACAAAACATTAGTCATAATCATTGATAGAAACCTAAACTTTAATTCCCACGTTCAAGCGCTTATTAAACAAACAGCGAAAAAGGTCTACCAACTAGCCAAAATTAAAAACTTCCTTGATGAGGATACAAGGAAACTATTCTACACTTCTCATATACAGACACACTTTGACTACTGCTCTACAATCTGGGACGGTTGTTCTAATTCAAACACCAAGCGACATTACTCACTCCAGAAACGGGCCATGAGTCTAATTTATAACAAACATTTATCTGACAATCCTAGCCTGTATAAACGCCTTCAGTTACTACCACTCCGCAAACGCATGCTTTTCAACAAAGCTAAACTAATTCACAAAATCCTGCATCGGAATGCCCCAAATTACCTTTGGCCATTGTTTAAATATAATGCTAGACACAGTAAACGTTTAAATATATTACACATTCCGAAGCCTAGGATTGACTTATACAAAACAAGCTTAACGTACTCTGCAGCTCAACTGTGGAACAATCTTCCACAAGAAATCAAAGACATCACCAATCCCTATTCATATAATCGCAAATTACTCGAACACTATCTCAGTACGGATTATCTTCCCCCTTAATAATAGAGATAATAATAATAATAACAAAACCCTAGTATAACAGCCAGTCCCCTTTTGGTAGGCCAGTATATTCCACATGGCTAATAACAAGTGTCAGATCATTATCTAATTTTACTGTGTCGTGTAGTCTTGATGTTCGCATTTTGCCCATGCCTTTATAATGCATATCTTTTATATTGTTGCTGTTCTCTGTTAGCCTTGAATGATGTGTGAATGAAATAATGTATGAAAGAGAGTGATAGAAGGGTAGAATGTTAGACGGGCCTGCGTGCCTAATTCTTAACCCTTTGAAAATAAAGTTTGTTCGTTCGTTCGTTCGTTCTCAGGAACCTCATTTCAGTTGTTGTGATTTTTCTTTTCTCTTATTCTGTCATTGTCAAGGTTTGGTATTGGTAGCATAGAGTTGGTAGGAAGATTGTGTTGTAAAGTGCTTTCTTGGTAGTTATTGATACATATTTGTTCTTTAGTATTGGTGCCATTTGTCCAATGAGTTGATTTGCTTTATTGCACCTATTTTCTATCTCGTCTTCTGATCTGCCATTTGATGATATTATACTTCCTAGGTACTTGAAACTCTTTACTTGTTTCAAGGTCTGTTCGTTTAGGTGAATTGTTGTTGTTTGTTCTTCTTTAGTTATAGTTATTACCTCTGTTTTGCTTGTGCTAATTTTAATGTTATGCTGCCTACACATTTCGTTTAGACTATTCATGTGGTCTTGTAATTCAGCTTCTGATTTTGCTATTAGTGCTTGGTCGTCCGCAAACAGTAGTTCTCTAATGGTTAGATTTGCAGATGGTTCTTCTTCTGTGTTCTCGTCATGCGGTGTTCTTGAGGTCTCTGTTTGGCTGGTTTCTTTACATATGTTGTCTATATATGTTATAAACAAAAGAGGGGACAGGACACAACGTTATCGTACTCCGGATCTTATGGTGAAGGGTTCTGAGTTTCCTCCATTTGCTCTCACTATGCATGAGAGCAACTTCCCGTCTATCTCATCTCATCTCATCATGTTCCTCTTGTAACTTGCGGTGTCGACATGAAGTATAAACTTCGCGAGAGTGTCCGATTATGGGCTTCATATATCGATATTCCCATGGACTCTGCTATCCCCTCCGTCCAATGTTTACGTGGTCGGCCTCTTCCTCTGTTTCTATCTCTCCTGTACACCATTGCTTGTTGTGGTATGCTGTTGACTGGTAACTTACTTGCATGGCCAAACCATTTGACTTTCTGCTTTCTAATACAATCTAGTGCTGCTTTAACCCCCACTTTAGTTCTGATTTCTTTATTTCTGATCTTATCTCTTCTTGATACGTTGAGTATTCTTCTCAATTTATTGACGTTTTTGATAGGCATGTGTCAATCAAGGAAGTTCGAGTAAAACACCACGTCAAGCCACCTTGGATCACCCAGGAAATACTTGAAATTATGAGAGACAGAGATAAAGCACATAAAAAGCGGGATCTCAGCGCATACCGTACTCTTAGAAACAAAGTTCAATATACCATACGACGGGAAAAGAAAAATTACTTTAAGAACTTAGTAATGGATAAAACAAATAGTAAGGATATATGGAAGGCAATTAACACCTTGACAAACAAGTATAACTTCCGAAATTCTTTACCATCAAATCATATTACATGCGACCAATTCAGTAATTTTTTTCAAACTGACATAGACCAGTTGAAGGCTTCAATACCTAATTCTCCTTGCAACTTATCTTTACTGTCATCGTTTTGCGAGAATAGATGCTCCGGCGATATTCTTTCCGACATACCGCTAATGACAATCACTGAGGTATTCACTTACCTCAGTAACCTAAAAAACACAACCTCATCTGGGTTAGATGGAATCAGCAACCGGATTCTCCGTTGTGCTGCGCCAGTGATCTGTATATCACTAACCTATGTATATAATCAGTGTCTCACCAAAGGCAACTTTCCATCAGCTCTCAAAATCGCTAAAGTGTACCCTCTTCTTAAATCTGGTTCATTGGACAATGGTCTTCCTAACAATTACAGACCCATTTCCTTACTATCATCACTATCTAAGCCACTAGAAAAACACATCCATAAAGTACCATTACAGTATTTAGTTCGCAACAAGCTTATTGTTGACAACAAATCAGGATTTCGACAAAAATATTCTTGCCATACGGCCCTAACAAACATGATAGAAAATTGGCACCAGAATATAAACAACAACAGTCTATGTGGAACTGTGTTTATTGATTTCAAGAAAGCATGTGATATGATAGACCATGTTATTTTAATTAAAAAACTTGAGACAATGAAAATTGGCCCTAATGTAGTCACTCTAATATCATCTTTTCTATCAAACAGAAAGCAAGTAGTGTCACATAATAAATGTCTGTCTCATACAACTACCTTCAATATTGGAGTACCGCAAGGCTCTATTCTTGGCCCTCTATTGTTTGCCATATATATTAACGATCTACCTTTACTTCTTTCGTCGTCCTGCGATCTATTTGCAGACGACTGTACAGTGTGCACAAATGCTGAAAACTGTATTTTATTGGAGTCGTCTTTACAACAAGAATTAAATAATGTAGTTAGGTGGAGCTATTCAAACCGTATGCAAATTAACATCACTAAAACAAAATCAATGTTACTAACAACCAGACAAAGACTTCAAACTCTAAGCTCACACACATCACTTCAACTTCACATCGATAACATGCCAGTAGAAAGTGTAATTGAGCACAAAACATTAGGCATAATCATTGATAGAAACCTAAACTTTAATTCCCACGTTCAAGCGCTTATTAAACAAACAGCGAAAAAGGTCTACCACTTAGCCAAAATTAAAAACTTCCTTGATGAGGACACAAGGAAACTATTCTACACTCCTCATATACAGACACACTTTGACTACTGCTCTACAATCTGGGACGGTTGTTCTAATTCAAACACCAAGCGACTTTACTCACTCCAGAAACGGGCCATGAGTCTAATTTATAACAAACATTTATCTGACAATCCTAGCCTGTATAAACGCCTTCAGTTACTACCACTCCGCAAATGCCTGCTATTCAACAAAGCTAAACTAATTCACAAAATCCTGCATCGGAATGCCCCAAATTACCTTTGGCCATTGTTTAAATATAATGCTAGACACAGTAAACGTTTAAATATATTACACATTCTGAAGCCTAGGATTGACTTATACAAAACAAGCTTAACGTACTCTGCAGCTCAGCTGTGGAACAATCTTCCACAAGAAATCAAAGACATCACCAATCCCTATTCATATAATCGCAAATTACTCGAACACTATCTCAGTACGGATTATCTTCCCCCTTAATAATAGAGATAATAATAATAATAACAAAACCCTAGTATAACAGCCAGTCCCCTTTTGGTAGGCCAGTATATTCCACATGGCTAATAACAAGTGTCAGATCCTTATCTAATTTTACTGTGTCGTGTAGTCTTGATGTTCGCATTTTGCCCATGCCTTTATAATGCATATCTTTTATATTGTTGCTGTTCTCTGTTAGCCTTGAATGATGTGTGAATGAAGTAATGTATGAAAGAGAGTGATAGAAGGGCAGAATGTTAGACGGGCCTGCGTGCCCAATTCTTAACCCTTTGAAAATAAAGTTTGTTCGTTCGTTCGTTCGTTCTCAGGAACCTCATTTCAGTTGTTGTGATTTTTCTTTTCTCTTTTTCTGTCATTGTCAAGGTTTGGTATTGGTAGCATAGAGTTGGTAGGAAGATTGTGTTGTAAAGTGCTTTCTTGGTAGTTATTGATACATATTTGTTCTTTAGTATTGGTGCCATTTGTCCAATGAGTTGATTTGCTTTATTGCACCTATTTTCTATCTCGTCTTCTGATCTGCCATTTGATGATATTATACTTCCTAGGTACTTGAAACTCTTTACTTGTTTCAAGGTCTGTTCGTTTAGGTGAATTGTTGTTGTTTGTTCTTCTTTAGTTATAGTTATTACCTCTGTTTTGCTTGTGCTAATTTTAATGTTATGCTGCCTACACATTTCGTTTAGACTATTCATGTGGTCTTGTAATTCAGCTTCTGATTTTGCTATTAGTGCTTGGTCGTCCGCAAACAGTAGTTCTCTAATGGTTAGATTTGCAGATGGTTCTTCTTCTGTGTTCTCGTCATGCGGTATTCTTGCTGTCTCTTCTTGGCTGGTTTCTTTACATATGTTGACTATATATGTTATGAACAAAGAGAGGGGACAGGACACAACCTTGTCGTACTCCAGATCTTATGGTGAAGGTTCTGAGTGTCCTCCAGTTGCTCTCACTATGCATTCACTGTTGTTGTACAAACGTCTACATAGGTTTGTTAGATGTGTACTCACTCCATATTGTTTAAGAATTTCCCACAGCTTGTTTTTATCTACTCCATCGAATGCCTTTTCTTTGTCGACAAAGGCTAAGTAGAGTGTTTCATTGAATTCGATTGATTTTTCTATAAGTTGTCTAATAGCAAAAATGACACCTGTGCATCTTTTGTTTATCCTAAATCCGAGTTGTGTTTCGCTTAGCTGGGGTTCTAAAGTAGTTCGTAATATTTTCTCAAGAATTTTGCAAAATATTTTCCCAGTATGACTCAACAGTGAAATGCCTTTGTATTGTGCGCAGTCTCTTTTGCTGATTTTGTTTCTCCAAACTGGGATAATTATGGCGTTTACACAGCCTCGTGGTGTCTGTTGTTCTACCCAAACATGGTTGAATGGTCTATGTAGCCAAGCTGTTCCTACTTCTCTTGCTGCTTTAATTAGTTCATTTGGTATTTCATCCTGTCCCCGTGATTTGTTCAATGGGGCTAATCTGATGGCTTCTATAATTTCTTCTTTTAGTAGGTCTGGTTCTAATTCTTCGGTGACATCTGTGTAGGTCTCTTTAATTACTGTGACATCTGATGGGATGTTGAGAAGTTGTTCGAAATACTGCTTCCATCTTATTAGGATTTGTATTTGTTCACTTATTGGTTCTCTATTTTCGCTGTTAATTATTTCAGTTGGGTCAAAGGGTTCTCCTCTGGTTCGCATTGCACCTATCTTTTTGTAGAAGTTTCTAGTTGCCTCCTTGTAGTTTTTATTTAGGGTTTCTCCATACTCTTTACTATTCTATTCACGTCTTCTCGCCATTCTATATTCTATGTAATCACATTCCTGTTTGCTCTTCAACCACTTTTTATATTTTTCCTTTTTGTCTTTTACCGCTTTCTTTACTTATGCGTTCCACCAACTTGTTATTTTCTTTATCCGTGTTTTGCGTTTTTTCGAGGTTCCACGTGTTATTTTAGCAGTATTTAAAATACTTGATTTGAACATCTCCAATTCTTCTCCCACTGTTTTTCTTTCTGTAGGTAATTTTACAAAGAGTTCAGTTAGTTCTCTCTCATAATTTTCTCTTACTGCCTCCTCTTTAAGGTATTTTAAGTTTACTGATTCGCATGGCATGTATTTTCCTGCTCTTTGTTTTCTTCTTCTGATTGTTCTTATTGTGGCAACGACTGCTTTATGATCTGTGTTTACACTGAAATTGGGCATTGAGTAATGACAAGGAAATACAAAACAAATTCAACATAGAAGTACAGAACAGATTTGAAATATTGTCTGATCTAGAGATCCTATTCCAGGATGTGGATGATCAATGGGAAATGTTAAAGAATTCAATCAATATGGCTGCAGAAACAACTATTCCAAAATTAAAGAAGGTGGGTCGTAAGAAATGGATGACTGAGGAAATTTTACACTTAATGGAAACAAGAAGACTCAACAAAAATAATCCTGCCAAATATGAAGAAATTCACAGACAAGTCAGAATATTATGTAGGAAGGCAAAAGAAAGCTTGAGGAAAAGTGCTTAGAAATTGAAAAACAACACAACAGTCAAAATACCAAATTAGTGCACAAAAGGATTCAGGAACTTACTAATAAAAGAACAAGTACATCAACAGGCTGTCTAAGAACTAAAGATGGCAAAATCATAATAGAAAAAGATCAGATTCTACATGTATGGACAGATTATGTGAAAGACCTGTATAATGATAACAGAGAGGAACAGTATGCTATTAGATTTAATAATGAAGGACCAGCAATTTTAAAGATGGAGGTTCAAAATGTTCTTAAGCATATGAAAGCTGGCAAGGCCCCCGGTGCAGATAACATCACAATAGAAATGATTAAAGCTTTAGAAGAATTTGGACTAGAGCAAGTCACTAGACTGCTGAACACATTATATGATACTGGAGATATACCTTCGGAATTATGTAATTCTGTATTTATTGCAATCCCAAAGAAATCAGGAACCTTAGAATGTGATCAACATAGAACAATTAGTATAATGAGTCACATCACAAAGATTTTGTTACGAATTATCATGCAAAGAGTGAGGAAGAAAATACAACCTGAAATAGGGGAAGAACAATGTGGTTTTGTAGAAGGAAAGGGTACAGTAAATGCTGTGTATATGCTGCGAACAGTTATTGAACGTGCTTTAGAAGTAAACAAGGATATACATCTTTGCTTTATTGACTACACAAAGGCTTTTGATAGAGTAAGACATGTCAACATTGTGGACATGCTTGCAGATCTACAAATTGATGGGAAAGACATTAGACTTATAAAAAACATATATTGGAAACAACAAGCTGCCATAAGAATTGATAATGACGTAGTACAATACCAACCTATTAAGAGAGGTATTAGGCAGGGATGTGTAATGTCTCCAGATCTTTTTTCCTTATACAGTGAAAATATTTTCAGAAATGTAGAAGACCTAAATGGAATCAGCATTGGAGGACGAAACATAAATAACATTAGATATGCAGATGATACAGTATTGATTGCAGACAATGCACAGGATCTGCAACAATTAGTAGACGCTGTGGTTGTACACAGTGAGCAGCTGGGGTTGGAATTAAATTGTAGGAAGACACAGGTTATGGTCGTCACTAGGAAGAACGAAGTACCACAATGTAATATACACGTAAATGGGAATATTCTTCAACAAGTGATTCGGTTCAATTATCTCGGAACAGTCATAACATCTGATGGCAGATGCCTTGAAGAGATTAGAACAAGAATCGCCATTGCGAAAGTAGCCTTTAGCAAGATGAAAAACATTCTGACCAATAAAATGATGTCAATTGAAACGAGAAAAAGAGTGTTGAGGGGATACATAGAGCCTGTTCTTTTGTATGGATGTGAAACTTCCACAATGTGCAGTCAAGCTGAAAAACATCTGATGTCTGCAGAAATGTGGTTTCTGAGGAAAATGCAAAGAATACCATGGACAGATAGAAAAACCAATGACCAAGTACTACAAGAGACAAATGAAAATCGTAGATTGATTAGATAAATTAGACGTAGACAGTCAAAATTTTTTGGACATGTTATGAGAAGAAATGGACTGGAGAACTTGGTGACAGCTGGCAAGATCGAGGGGAACAGACCAAGAGGAAGACCGAGAGGAAAATACCTGGATGGCTTGGCCACATGGCATGGACGAGACAGGAACACTGAGCTGATCCACGACTCTGGTGATCGAGTGAAATGGCGAATCATGACCGCCCACGCTTTCCGGCATGGCACATGATTGATTGATTGATAGAAGGCAGTGTTATTTTTTAAAACCCCGAATACAGTCATATTTACCGTGTTACCAATTGTTCCTGAGATGCATTCTTATCATCGGTATATGTTTATACGTAATAAACAAAAATGTTACGTGTTGGTATGTGTGTCTGTGTCTGTGTGTGTGTGTGTGTGTGTGAGTGTGTGCGTGTGTGTGTGTGTGTGTGTGTGTGTGTACACAAAGGTGGTATCAAGAAGTCATTGGCTGTTGACCATAT